>JARHVA010003992.1:1145000-1730000 GCA_037957365.1 Torreya grandis | reverse complement strand
GTTATGTGATTGGAGCCACAAGGTCTAGATCCTAACATCTCTTTCCATGAATAGTTCTTCTTGACTTGGCCCTTTTGTTTTAGTGGCAATGGATGATAAAGTCTTATTTATATTTTTGTAGACAAAGGAGACCCTTGTACCATGGATTGAACTATAAGGGATTGAATATGTCTACTCTCTACTTCTTCTACCCTATCCAAAGTGTCCAATCCATTCTCCTTAGTTTCTAGTTCTTTGATTTGTGCCTTAAGGGTCTCAATTTTCCTTAAGGATTATAACATTATTTGATTTATTGATTTCTATGGTTTTATATGGATTTATTATTCCTTTTTTATATTATGATGTTGGTTTAATACTCTTTCAATATCTCTCCTTTTTTTGAATTGGGTATTACCTCAATATTTCATTTCCATAAAATATGGAACATTAGAGCTAGAAGGGTTAGAATTCTCTTCTTTAAAACTACTATTAGTTTCATTGTCTTCTTCTTTGATTTGTTCCTCCTTCTAAAGTGATTTTTCACTTTATAATTTTATCATAATAGGGGCTATATAGGTATGTTTTTTTGATATTCTACACCTAATCCTCTAATATTATCTTTTAAGAGCTTGTGAAGATGAAACCTTTTCTTTATTTCTAGGTCTTGATGTGGAGAGGACGTCTTGAGTCATTTTGTTTCTTATTACTTTATATTCTAAGGAAGATGGTATTAATACTAACTTCATTATTCTTGTCCTTTTAAGTCTTTCTATATATTCTCTTTACTCTTCAACAGTCCCTACTTATTCCTCAACAATTAGTTCATTTTGTTCAATAACTAATTCATGTTATTCTTCATATATTATCTATTGTATTTCTAGGAAATAATACTAGGCTAGGTTAGGTCTATTATCCCTTAGGAACCTCTACACAATTAATTGAATCAAAAAATGATGGGACAAATATTTTCTCTTCCCTTTTTGATACTCCTTAGCCATCCTTATTAGCATATTCAACTAAAAATTGGGTACATTCACCCTTATTCCATGCCTAAGTTGATTTAATAATTTGAACTTTTTTAGATATAACATTGAATGTCTACCTGCATAGGTTAATTACTTGATCAAGGAGAGTTAAATTTTAAACCATAGTAAGAGTAATAATGAGTGAAGTGTACCTTGAATTGAGAATTTTAATTATTTTTCATGTAAATAAAATAGTTCTCTTGTTGTAGTATAAATATATTTACTCCACCATATTTATCTTATGCATTGTAATCTAGTGACTTCCTCTAATAATTATTCATTCACCTCAACATGTATCCTTTTAATAAAATGTACGTAATTCACCAAAGTCTTTATAAATTCTTTAGAAATTGCATCATCATACTATGTTAGTTTTTAAAAATAATCCATCCATCCTAAAGTTTATAAGATGTTAGAAATATCTCTTCTCCTTCTCAATGGTGTGAGATTTTTAGTTTCACATCTAAACACATCAAATCTCATTCTCATATAAATTATTCTCTCCTACAGTAAGAAAGGTAGTATTTGTCTAGTTGGTCACAATTAAGTAGTAAATATTGGTGATGTTTAATGTTTATCTCCTCATCATATTGGTTCCTATTTCCCCACAGTCACGATTAATCATTACCTTACCCTTGATTTCACACTTTATTACCTTCAAATTGACTTAATGGGGCATTCCATGTACATGTAGCATTTCATTAGATCATATAGTTTTTTATGGAAGTCTCTCAAAACTAGCGCTCATCTTCTAGTGACTTAGTTATGGAAAATTATGTGGAAGGGAATGTAATAATTGGATGTGATGAAATTTATGGCATAAATGTTTGATGTGATAAGTTCTATTAAAAGGAAATATTTGATCTTGGTTTAGGCCCATAGTATTGGGTTTAGTACTCAAATATGCATGAACATAAATTTAAATGTTTAAATGAAAAAAATATATACTATTTATAAAAAAATATGCCATCGTTACCTTTATATGTATTGTGTCACCAATTATTTAAGATACATTAATTAATTTTGATGACTAGATTGAGTCATGTATCCTATGGAGTATCCATGTAGGATGTAATGTGAAGAATGCATTATTTTTTGGAATAAAGGCATAAGAATGTTGATTGAATTAGTTGGTTTTGTTTAATTTGGAGTAAATATTGTTAGTCAAATTATTATTTATGTAGCAATAGTAATAGTCTTAATGAAGCACAACATATAGTTTCATGTAGCAATTGTATTGCTTTAGAAGGATTAGTGGAATGTGACTATTGGAAATATGGTGTTAATTGTTTATGTCAATCACCTTCAATTATCGTTTTTGATTGGCCTAAAAAAATATTTTAATAGAGGTTTGGTATGCCTAAATTTTTAATGGTTATCTTCCTTTGAGTAGTGATAGAGCTTGTTAATTCATGTAGATGTGTTGTAACATGAAGGAGCTAATGAAATAGACATAAAATATTGTGAGTGAGGACTTGAAACATCCCTAAGTAACATGTAATAGTTCTCTAACATCATTTGGAAATTAAATGTTGTGAATAATCATCTTTTCTAATTTTAATAATAGAGGTATGAATATTCTTATAGATTTGATCAACTTCATAATACATCTACCATCATCTTTTAGTATCGGCTATCATCCCATAGCATTTGTCAAGCAACCCATAGCATCTAGGAGTGAACATGTAGAAACTTTTTCAAAACATCTTACAACTTAATATGAAACTTATAACATCAACTTGGAGGATAAAAAAATTTCATAGAGGTATCTTCAGAATATTTATGAGGCCCATGGTAGTGTTAGGATTTGAGAATCAAATGGAATAATGCCAAGAAGTTAATATTTATGCTTCTCTCTCTTTCTTTATCTATCTCTCTCTTTCTTTAATTATGTTCTTAAGTAGCCATCAATATAGTTTTCTACTCAAGGCCTTGAATTTAACCATTGGTCTAGCAACAGGTTTTCTTATAAGGGCTACAAATAATTATTGAAAGTTTTTTTTTTTTGGACTAAATATTACTTCATTTTTTTACTTTGACTAATTAGCAGACTAGTGACATAGTTATAATGTTTAAGGTTTAGGGTCATCCTAACAAGAAACATATTTTTCAATGATGAAATATCTTGCTCACCCTTTATTAGTGGAAATGAAAGGTAAGATAAAAATGTTGTTTGATAGTTGGACATGGTCATGAAAGGAATGTGGTGTGTAAAGAGTGTGTTCATCCACCATTTTAGGTAGTTCTTTATCTATACATGGTTATTCATTTTCAATGATCTTCCATACAAATTATTCCTTTGATAATGGCTTTTTATATAGTTTGAGATGATGACAATTAATTAATAAATAAAATATTATTGGATCTATTATTTGTATCTTGACTTATCCATTTTTAAACAATTTATCTATCTCATAAAGACCAAGAAATCATGTTCTTAGTTTACCTTTATAGTCCTTATACTTGGAATCATAGAGCAGGACCCAATCTCCCTGTTGGAATTCTATACTCTTGATGACTTTGTCATGTCATCTAACTCTATGGTGTTGAAGCATTTATGTATGTTGTTATCCTTTGATTAATAATTAATCTAAAATATTGAGCTACATTATTCTCTATTTCTATGTTACAATCATATCTAGGCCAAGATCTAGGGCAACCCTCAAGTTTTTGAGCTCAAATTCTATGGGAAAAACAAATTTCTTTCCATAGACTAGCCCATAAGGTGTAAACCTAGTGATAGTATTCCACATTGATTGTTATGCCCACACAGCTTCATAAGGACATGTTTCCCAGTCTCTATGATGTATTATGACTATTTTATTATAATATTCTTAAATTTTCTATTTCTAACTTTAGCTTGACTGTTAGACTCAAGATGATAGGGAGTAAATTTTTTGTGCCATATTTCATATTCACATACATGGGCTACAATCAATTTAGATGTGAAGTGTGATCCTTGATCTATAATTATCTCTCTTGGTAGTATGTATCTTTTGAATATATCTTCATTGAGAAATAATGCAAATTTATCATCCCTTGCATGTGTTAGTTCCATCACTTTTACCCATTTGGTTAAGTAATATATACATATCAATATATAATCTTTGTTATCAAACTTGGGGTATATCGATAAAAAAAAATCAATCCCCTAGTTTTCAAAAGGCTCCACCACCAATTGGATTTATATAGGAATTTATTATAATATGTGGGTTTCCCCATATGTTGAAATTAATCGCATTGGTGGACATACATGATAACATCACTATTTAAGGTGGGCTAGGAGCATCCTATAGTTTGGATTTTGGATGTTGTACTACTAGAAACAAAATGTCCCCTACAAGGTTTATCATGACATGTTCAAAGGATTTACACTACTTCATCCTCCCTTACACATTGATATATGATTATAATAATCCCTATGTAGAAGATATACAAATATATCTATTAGTATAGACCACTTTTTCTCACCAAGAGGTGACTTTATTTAAGCTATAAATGTGGTGGAAGTAGACATACAACCACATAGTTATCAATGTCTTCAAACCAAGGAGTATTAATAGATACAACAAAAAGGTGTTCATCTAAAAAAGATATATCTATTAGAGTACCATGTTCTAAATATGTTAGTCATGAAAAAATGTCCTCAACTACATTGTCCTTACCTAGTTATCTAAAAGTAACATCAACAAGATTATTCCAAGCCTAAGATCTGAAGCATTAATAGTAAAAGCATCATAAGAAGAGTTGTAATAGTTGAAAATATGATATGTAAAAACAAAGTAAATATCATATAATATCCATAAAATAACTTATATCTATTATAAATGAGGAGCCTTGCATATATAGGCAAGTACAAACAAGAAGTAAGTCAAACTAACCAATGCAGGATAAATCCTCACATAAGACAACCTCTAAAAAGGATGAAATAACTAGATAATATACTAGAAAACATGAGAAATGCATAATATAACACCCCCCTCAAGTACAGATAGAGGCTAAAAATATCCAAAAAATAAAATGGCATATCCACAGTATGAGTGTTGGCAACAAGTCCTAATGAGGTACTCATGTACAACATATATCCATGAAATGGAAAAAGTAATAAAACCCATAGGAACAAAACTCCCCAAGCCCCAAATGATGTAAAAAAGAGAAAGGAAGGAAAGAAGGACTTCATGTGGAATACCCCTAATGACAACTTCCTTCACCCCACATAAATATCAGTACTATATATATTGCATAGATGGAAATGACGTAAGGAACCATCTACATAGGTGGTGAGATATTCCCAAAAATAAAATATTCTTCCCATTAATGTACCTTCCTTATGATTTATACAAATAATATGTCTGAAAGACACATCACCTATAGAAATATTGATTGCAATAGGAGATACAATACCCTGTAATAGTCTATCAAGACCTCCATCAGTGTATCCCATAGAGTGACCTATTCAAGATCTAAATCTAAGAGTATGTTTCTCAAAGGAACAAATTACATAAGCAAGTGGATCCAAAGTGGGACAAGTAATAAATGCAATAGTAGGAGTATAACAAGCTCCAAATTAGAATGTGTAATAATAATAGGTTCCTCATGAAAATCACCATCTAAACACATATCTTCACAAATAAGAAGAGTAGGTGATGAAGTAAAAATAACTATGGCACAATAAAAGTCATCCTTAGGAAGTTGTGATGGTGTCTCATCCATGATATCCAAAAGTGATGGTGAAGTTGTCACATACTCAAGAATCATGTCCTCTCGATAAATTCAATGAATAGGAGTAAAAACTATATGAGGAGTAATAGGTACCTCAAGCAAACCATCATCAAAATTCAAGTCATCACTAACAACTGAATAAGGTTGACTAGTGAGAGGTGTAGGAGGTAATAATGCCTCATCTAGATCACCATCAAGAAGTATGTCCTCACAAAATGAAGAGGAATCATGATTCATATCAATAATAAATAGTGAATCCTCACTAGGAGGAGAAGGAAATGCCAATGGTGCCTCACCCATGTCACTTTCAAGACTCAAATATTGAACAGCATTAGTGTCATCATCAAAACATAAATCCTTGCTAATAGGAGGAGAAGGAAGTGGAAGAGAAGGAGGTGGAGTAAAAGAGGGTGAAAAAGACCCAAAAGACTCAGTATCCTTCTCAAATAAGGCTAAAATAACATCCAAATATTCCTTTTATGATGTGGCACATGTGACATAACACTAAAAATTATCTAAAACATATATTTGAATCAAACAATGAGACTCATCTTACATATATGCAATCCAAAAAAGATCTTCATCATCTATAAAGTGGGGAATGTCACCAAACATAACTATTCACATGCTTTTTGGTTGTAAGTGTCTCTACATTTTGATCTTCCAAATAATGTAGTTTTAGGTGTTGAGGGGATCAAATAATTAGGAATCCATTATAAAAAATAAGTATAAAGTCAATAATAAGAACCCTTTCAAAAATACAAATCCCACCATGACAATTTAACGTCACCTGATAAAATTAATGAACACCTCAAAAAAGTGTAAGCCCCCCAAATTTGGTACTTTATTATTTAGTGAATTTTTATAATATAAATTTAAAAAATTTATGTATAATTAAAAACATACACTTTTGAAAAAAATAGTACTCAATTGCGAGTCACAGTTTAAAAGTTATAATCTTTACAAGTTTTCTTGTCATTAAATAGGTCAAATAAGTAAACATGGCACAAAATTAAATGAACTAAGGACCAAAAAATGATTAAAAAATTCATGAATATGTAAAAAATATTCAAAATAATATTTATATCAATTTATTTTACATAAACCAAGTATAGGTTAACAAAATGGATGAAAGCTAGCTTAAGGAAGATTCTTTGCAAGATCCAGAAAAACTGGTTGAATGTGTCATATTGTGACGTCTCAAAATGTGGTAAATTTTGATGTAAATGGGTCCTACCTATTATATTTATAAATTAAACCTAAAATCATGTCCTTTTCAAGAATCATATCTTAAATTTTAGATCGTATAGCCTCAAACTAAAATAAAATCGACCAACTATCTAGATGATGAAGACAAATTGCTATAGTAATGTTCAAACTACCAAAAGAGCTATACGACCTACTTAAAAATGATTATAACTTATATTTAGGAAATATGGGACTATTATTGAACCAAAATAGGTTTTATATCTTAAAAATCATATTTATACCACCTATGGTGAGAGAAAAATGACCTAGTGGTAGTTATCTACCAGCAGATCGATGGGCAGGTTTTTGAGTAGAAAGGCTATACAAATTGATATTTAAAGACTATAATAAATTTATATGTAAGAAAACTTAGATTTATATTATCCTATTCTTTTAAATATGGATTTTGATATATATATGGCCTAAAACCATTAAAAAATATGCACAAATTGCCTAAAAAGATTCAAAAATAAACTTAAACATGGGTCTAGCAAAATAAGTACCTAATTGTAAATCCTAGAATCTACATGGCTTGATAAATGGATAGAAATAAATATATTTAATATCCATACAAGGTACCTCCACTCTGCCAAGAATAAATTTTGATAAATGGACAAATGCTTGCAACAACAAACTCATAAATGGATAGTTCCAATACTTACAATTGTGATACCATGAAAGGAATGTCATTAAAATCATTCTAAACCAAATATTTGAATCATTAACAACAAAATAATCACAATAAAAGTTATAAGAGTTAAAAATATGATATGCAAAGATAAAGGTAATATCATATAATATCCATAAAATAACTTTTATATGTTACAAATGAGGAGCCTTACATATATAAGAAAGGAAAAACAAGAAGTAAACCAAACTAACCAATGTGGGATAAATCCTCACATAAGACAAACTAACAAAATAAAAAAATATCTAGCTAACAATACACTATACAACATGAGAAATACATATTCTAACATGATTTACAATAGTGATGTCAAATTTTTGACAAAGTACTAACCATATAATTATGTGGCCACTAACTATTGGTTTATTCATTAAATACCTGATTCCATAATGTTGATAAATTAAATGGCATAGCTTAAGGATCATTCCTTTTATCTAAAGATATCTCTTAATGTATTTTCAAAATCATATGTATAGATTTGGAATCATAAATTCTAATCTAGTCCATGAAACACTAGAATTGATCCTAGTACGTTATTCAGACTAAAATGCTTATTCACATGCATTAATAGATACAACGACGACATCTTTAGAAAGTAAAAAACAAAAATGTGGATAAAAATAACATAACACGTAATTTAATGTCTAAATCTATTAATGTCATAAATAACTGAAATAAATTATTTTTCCATCATAGTGTAGTTAAGCTTTGCACCTTCAAGGTTTCTGTTGATAAATTAAATGGCATAGCTTAAGGATCATTCCTTTTATCTAAAGATATCTCTTAATGTATTTTCAAAAGCATATGTATAGATTTGGAATCATAAATTCTAATCTAGTCCATGAAACACTAGAATTGATCCTAGTACGTTATTCAGACTAAAATGCTTATTCACATGCATTAATAGATACAACGTCGACATCTTTAGAAAGTAAAAAACAAAAATGTTATTATTTTTTTAAAATCCTTGATAAACATAATATAATATCCAACATGTCTTAGAAATCTTTGAACATCCTTCTATTTTTTTGGAATTGGTAAATTTTTATTACTTTAATCTTTGCAAGATCTCTATTCCTATTAGTGAGATGGAGTGTCCTAGTACAATTCCTTTTGTCGTCATCATACAACATTTTTGATGACATAGAGATAAATAATTATCTTGTAAATGTTGAAGGACTCTATCAATATTATGAATGGATTCATCATATGTGTTCCCATAAATAATGAAGTCATCCATGTAGACCTTGACACAATCATGGGATTGATAAAAAAATATGCTCAGAACAACCCTTTGAAATGTAGATAGAGCACTGCATAATTTGAATGGTTGTATGAAGTATGCATAGGTACCCCAAGGACATGTTATTTGGTTATATCCACTAAATCCATCAAGAAATGAGGAATATTTATTTTCTACTAACATGTCAAGTACTTGGCCAATGAAAAGAAGATGAAAGTGGTATTTCTTTTTGCTTGCATTGATTTATCTATAGTCTATACAAATACACCATTTCCTTCCTTTTTTAGGAAGCATAACAAGGGAAGATACCCACTAACTAAATATTGGATAGATAAATCTATCATCTAAGAGTTTTTGTAAAAAAAAATCACTATGTCTTTGACAACATGATTCATCTTTATTTGTGGTTGGAAATTGGGTTTGCATTCCTTCTTGATAAATTTATGATGGGTGCATATATCCAGGTGTATTCCACTCATATAATAGTAGTCACATAAAAAATTAGTTTTATATTTTTGAAGCATTATTATGAGTTGAGTTTCTTATTTATAATTTAAATTATTATTGATTTTGAGAGGGCATCCAAGTAGTATTTATACTTATTTGGATAGGGATACCATGGATTTTATGCTTCCTACCAATGGGTTAAGGATACAATGGCGTGGTAGTAACTAAAGAAAATTTTTAATGTCTCCCTTACTATTAAAGGTTTCTTTTGTCTAAATACATTGGAGAAGGGACATGGTAGGAATTATAATAGGTTGTCTGCTTGTGGAATAATATTATAAGTGTTTTGAAAGACATTTGAAATGATTGTGTCATCATATTGTTCTTTAACATGTGGGTTGCATTCAATCATGAATAAAGTTTACAATGAGACTTACTTGTTTTCCTCATCTTCCACCCATTTATATTGTTCTTCACATGAGATTTGGGCTAGTGGATAGAGCACTAGGTTCTTAGTATTATTACCATTGGAAATTAATATGTTCCCTGATCTATAGCCAATGAATGTAGTAGTTGTAGCTAGTCATGGTATTCCTAGGATTAGTGAACACCCTCCTAAGTTATATTTGGGATGAAATATTATAAAATTAGTTAGGTATTCTCATGAGTCCACTGTAATGACCAAATCTTCTATAACTCCTTATGGTTTAAATGTTGACTTGTCTATCATTTTTAGAATGTGGGAGTTGGATGAAGATCTTTTAGGCCAAGTTTTTACATGGTTTTCTTTATCATTTCATAAATATTTGCTCCTAAATCTACTAATTTATTATGAATTAGGGTACCATATCCATGGACATGAACTATTGGAATACTTGGATCAAATTATTTGGGTGGCACTACATTTCTTAACATGATATTTTTAAGTTACCCAATCACTTGGAAAGTCTTGGGATCTTTCCTCTTCTAACTAGATTTTTGTAGGGAAAGGTCCAAATAAAGTTGGTGTATATGGGGACATCTTTGATAAATTTAAATAAGGGAATTTTAAGAGAAACATTTTTTATTTGTCCTATAAATTTAAATTCATATTCATGTTATGGCTTTTGGAGGTTTAATCTCTTAGGAAAAGTAAGGTTGTTCTACCATTCTTGACTTGTAGATGTGTTCACTTTAGAGGTGGGGGTTTAATTATAGGGATATGACTTAGTGAGGTGTTAGGAATAACATTAGGGACCTATTCATGAGGTTCCATTATCACAAATGAGGTAGGTTGTTGAATAACTCTCCTTGACCAAAGATGGATTTCATCTACTTCCATGTAATAAGTGGGATATTGAATTATTTTATTAGTTTTTTACTATTAAACTGACTTATTATTTAGGTTTGGCATAGGTTGGGTAGGAAAATGAGTTTATTAGGGGTTTATTGGCTATTAGGAATAACATATTTTTTATTATTAGGAATTAACATAGGTTGATTCTTTTATTATGGTTGTAATTACTATGAGAAACCAATATTTGCCATGGTTGATTTCCCTTCCATTGTTGTTGCCATTGGTTGTAAGGGTGTTTCCATTCTTGATTTTGGTTTGGATTCTACCATGATTGATTATTTTTTTGAGGTAGCCACATGATTATGTTTGAGATTTTGACCAAGTGGTTAGGGATAGAAAGTATTTTGTGACCAATTTAGCCCTTGGGTTGGTGTTAAGATACATGGATTAGGTCCATACCAATTAGGAGAAGTAGTTGAAAATTGAAAATTGAAAAATGTAAAATTTGGTGGCATACCTATATTTTATGGCCTTTGTATCCAATATTTCCTTTGAGCATGTATAAAATATGTTCTTTATCTCCTATAATTATATGAAGATCAAATACTTCAGAGTCCTTTTCTTTTATGCTAGCTACCCTTGTTCTAATATCATGGCATTTACAATATTATTTTTTTGTGACAATATAGGTAACACATAATCAAGGCTTACTATATTTATTTTTGGTTCTTTCATGTGTGAACTGTTGCTAAATGTGTAACCACATGGTTGATGATGATACCTTGCTTCACATCCTATAAAAAAGTACTTAAATTATTTCGTTAGAATCTATTGGTGGATGATGAGGGAAACATTTTTTTGTTGAGGTTATTATTCATCAAATATATGGAGTAGTTTCCACATAAATTTTTTATTTCCTCAAATGTCATCTATGATATGACTCTACTACTCATAATATATAATTCTTCAAGACATTCATCTTGAATTTATTTCAAGAATATGAACTTAAGGGATTCTTGATATAGCATAGTCTATATAGATTTATGTAAGTTGAACAAGAGTCTTTCAAGGTAGTCCTCTAAAGGTTCATATTAATTTTGTGACATCCAAAAAACATCATTCCTTATATAGTCCATCCCTTTGCAATAAACTTGGTATTTGGAGAGGAATTTATCTTTCATTTTAGTGCAAGTGGAGATCACATATATGCCTAGTCCCATAAACCATCAGAGGGAAACATCCTTGACGGTGGATGGGAATAATTTGAGATTTTGAACATCCTAGTTGTATTCATAACTATGACATAAAATATCAAACTCGAAGAGGAACATGCCAGGATCCTCACTAGCCTTTCTTATGAATTTAGTCAACATGAAAAGAGGAATATTCTTCATGGGTGCATTAACTATAAGGTTATTTATGGGAAACTCTAATATTGTGGCTTAATTTATATATTTTTATCCTTTTTTATCCCCCATGGTATTTTTAACTAATTGTAAACCAAATATTTCAACTACTCATGCTTCAAAACCTTTGTCAATTTTAGCCCAAATTGTGCAGTGAATTATGAATTTAGTATGCTTTAAGGGAGAGGTAAATCTTATGATTATGTTTGATGGAGTGGGATTTATTGATAATTATTCCAAGAGTTCAACAATAATATATTACTTAGTTGATTTATTAGGTTTTTAGTAAATTCTATAGTTCCACTTTTTCTTTTGAGGGTTAGAATGGATCTAATTTCTATTTTAGAGAGGAGTTTGGGCAAGGGTGGATGGGTTCAAATATCATAACCTTAGGTGTATGGTGTATAGATATGGACTCTTTGAAATGGTGCAAAGATGTCCTTATAAGGGTATATAGTTCCTCATTTTCCTTGCCTTTGGTTTGTCTTGATAATTCAATCAATAACTCCTCTATTGTTGTTTCTTCTAGATTCTCAGGTGATAGTCGTGAGCTAACTTCTAACATTATGTCTTGAATTGTGATTGATTCAAGTGATGCTTCTTCCCCTATAAAAAATTTCAACATTCTAGGTGAGATTTGACTTGAATAGTCTCACCCTTATTGCACATAAATAAATCCATCCTCATTTATGATTATCCCTGATCTTTATTACACAAAATTAGTTTTGAATAAGATTTTTATTGTTTTCAATAAATCTACTTGTATAAATTGAAATTATTAATCTAGGAAAACAATAAATCTTATGTTATAAGTGGGAAATATTTAAACTATAAAACATGAAATTGAAAGCATAAATATACATTAAGCTTCTTGAGATCCAAGGTTTGACATATGTCCCTAATAATGGCATTGAAATAATGAGAAAAATCAACTCTTTAATTAAACTGATTAAATCAAATCACTTTCATTTAACCTGATAGAGGTATTCCATAAGGAAATCGCTTAGTTTATCAATTATGTTACATTTACTAATTATCAAACTAGGGTATATATACTTGGAAAGGTATGAACACTATATATGCAACACTATAGGTTGTGTTTAGGAAAGACACTTATGTAAATCAAACTGTAGGAAATTAAAGTGTTAGAAAGGAAATCACACTTGTTATAAATTAAATCACACTTGCCAAAAAATGAAATTAACTTTTGATTTTATGTGTTTAATGCTTCCTAAGGAAAATGAATATCACTCACACAAATACCAGATGCCTTTAGTGAATAAACTTAGAAACTAAATACATATATAATATTTAACAAGAAACTATATTATTCATACAATAAAAATAAAAACTAATACTAATTGATCAAGATATTTACCACAAGTCTTTGTGAGTGGGTCCTCCTCAGTCATAATTGAGTTCAAATCCTTCCCTTGAAAATATTTATTGTACGTCAATTGAATTATTCTTATATTAAATGATTGTGTAGTAATGGGATTATTTATATAGTAAAATATTATAGAGAATTTAGATTGTACACTATATCTTCTATGTGTTTAAATATCAAAAACTTGATTATCCCTATCTTCTACCATCATCTATTAAATAGAGGAAGCATGTTTATTGTTACACATCTAGTTACAAAATAATTTATGAAGATAACTTATTCATAATACGTGATAGACCAATTAGTTTTAGTCAATAATAAGGTAGTTAATTACATGGTTACAATAATAGAGAAATAATTTTCTTAGAGAAGGAAGTGATAGTGGAATATTTGGTTATTGATTTGTTCCTCCCAAATCATGGGATTCATATTCATACTCAACTAACTGCTATAAATCAGGAAGCGTAACAACATGGAACGATGGTATAATCATTATATATATCCTAAAATTTGGAATAGTTATCATATAGTTGATATAAATTTATCTATTTATGCCTTCATTTTTTGTGAGTTCCATGTGTAATGTTATCAATGGTTATGCATTACCAATTGTGTCTCGAATTGTTATGAGATACATAAGTGGTTGCTATAAGTTGAAATCATCATCCTTGTAGTTTATATGAGTTATAGTATTCAATCACTATAATTGCTATGGGTTGGTCATTTTCCCTATAATTCATTATTTTTCCAGGCTATCTAAACATACCGAATTAATAGTAGACCCAAAATAATAATAGATGTACACAATGCAATTTTTACTCATAAAATAATAGTTTTATTTATAAAACATAAAAAGATGCACTTTATATTATTTTAGTATGATTTTATAAGGAAGAGTGTAAAGGACAAGTGTATATGCTTAGAAATGGTAGTGGGAAGTCAAAAAAAGATATTATCATGGGCCTATCAATGGCTAATTTCCTTCACTCATCATTTGGTCCACATACCATCAAGTTTGTTCATTTAGTGGCTTTTCATTTTCATTTGATTCAATGATATATATTATTTTAGATTAATTATATTGAGAACACATTGATATATAAATGTTTTATTTTTGTATTTTCATGGAGAAAATGGGACATTTGGGGCATACCTATTAACACCAAGTGTGGTTCTCACAGGTACCAAATTTATTATTTTATCTTTTTAATGTAGCATTTTCAATACTAATTTAAAAGGGGGAATATATAGACACCTAATTTTGGTATTATACACTTTGGTAACATCAAATTTAGCACACTTTTGAAGTGAATAATATACCCAATAAACTAAAAAAATAGAAATAATACTAACAGGATCCTTAAGCTAACAGATTAATAACAATGGCATGCACACAAGATTATATGGTAAACATCATTTCATTTTTAAAATCCCCTTTTAGTTAAAAAATTGGCACAATAACTCCTTTATTTTATTACCTCTACTATTTACAATACAATAATATACTTTCAAGTTATTATTTTCCCCTATTATATGTGTGAGTAGATATAGGCACATCAATAGTTAATTGTCAAAGTGGCTTTATAATACCATGGGTACAAAAACCATGGGATATATAAATCATGAGATTAAAAAACCCAAATAAATGTTAACATGGTCCCAAAAAATTGAGATCTATAATATAGTATAGTATAAATCATGGAAAATATACAACACAATTACAACAAATTTGACATACCTTAACATTGTGCACTTATTTGACTCTTTTTCACACTTTACCTATATTCTTCTACCCTCATTTTATCTTTCCCAATCATAATAGATACACATATTCAAGATCAACCTAATGTATACAAAAACATTTGATACTCTAAAAAGGACTATCTCCACACTCAAGACACTAATTTTCATTCTAAGAAAGTAATAACAACAATTAGATAGTTGCAGTTTATTGTAGGTGTTTACCTATATCAATAGTGTCTAAGGATACTCAATAAATAATTTTAAAATTGTGGATTCTCCATTAGGTTCACCTAGACATGTTTCATGGCTCAGTAATATTAATGTTATATCAAAGAGTTAGCTATAAACATAAATCTATATTAACATTATAATCTCCTAGTAACATCTTTGAAAATCCTAAAAAAATTGAGAAAATAATTATCAATATATTGATACAATATAACAAAGGCATACAAGTCTTTAAAACCCTCAAAGGAGTAGACTTATATCCAAGTTTGAGTACACATGTAGTTTAATGTTTTTTTATACCAAGTGTTGAAATATAAACATTATTTTTCATTCTAGATTCATCATGATGTTATATGTAAACACATAGGTGGGAAAACTACATGTGGTTTAATACCTCTTTGTACTATTGGAATGTAGATAACTATTATAGGTTTAATTTTTACCCTTGGAGAGGGTTATTCAAGCTCTCTGCATCTAAGCTATAATATTGGGACAACCCCAGGCTATGGGTATCCTATAGCAGGGTTGGACCTCTAGAGAAGGTTGGGTTCATCTTGATGCTCACCTAAACTAATGCTAAACTAATGATTCACGAGTAAAAGGGTTAGAAATATGGTTAATGATCCTAATAAATCTAAAAGGGTGATGCACCAAATTTAAATGGGCACTCATATAATTTTGAACATGTATTGGATCAGTAAAAGACAACTATGACTTACTCAATATCACAATCTCACTAGTTACATAAATATTTCATAGAAGAGGTTTCAAGTTGAACACTAATATAGACCTGTAAGCTAGTTTCAAAACACATTCAAAGAGGAAATAAAAAGGATAGAAAATTAGGAAGAATCTCCTTCACAAGTTTACCATACACAAACATACTAAGCATTGATTAAACATAAGAGATAGGCAAAGAGTTGATCCTATTACTTTAAAAGGTAGCTCTTATAATATTTTGATAGGGTTTAACCATATCAAACAAGTACACTCTTGCAAGATCCTCAATGAGTATCCTTGCCTTAGAAAGAAAAATGCTAAATTCTAAAATCTAAGAACCCCTAAACTGGGGAAGAGACAAGGATATATAGGAGAAGGGAAAGGAAAGAGAGAAGAGTCTACTATATGTGATGCCACCATACCCTATTGAATGCTCGATCACCTTTTGAATATTGAACCATCTGCCCTTCCATCAAGACCAAACCTTTACCAACTAGTTAACCTCATTTGCTTAGAAGCCTTCAAGCTCTTCTCATTGGTTGAGAATCACACTAAAAGATAGGAAACCCCCTATAAGTGACGAATCATAATTTTTATAAGGAGGGATACTCAAAGACTTTTATATCATAATCAAATGCTCCATTATACCTATCAATTCCTAAATCCCTTTATGTTAATCTTTTTATGCCATAACCCATCTAATTGCATCATGAGTACAAAGTCCTTATATTCATGGACTTGATAGAGCCATGCTTTAGGTAGTTATTTGTCGAGAGTATGGCTCAGGATGTTCCTCCATTAATTACATATATTTGCCTCTACTTTGAAATGTGAACCTAGGCCTACTATAGATTAAAAACCAGTTTAAATTATTGGTTTTACTATAGTTGGTACATCCACTTGGACATATCTATATCATATGAATATCTAGTAGCCCACCCTAATCTATATTAGGTCTAAAAAGACCTATTATGTCCCTACAAAGTCTTAATGACATTGATTGGTCTTGAAATATCTGCTCCTAGCCCCAACTAAAATGTGTTTAATCTTGGCTCCACCATGATTACTTCCCTTGATTTAAAATTGACCTTTCAACCTCCATTTAAGTCATTTAGGCTCACCTTTTTTTATTGGTCATTGACAACTAGTTTAGATCATTGATCCCATGACTTCACTTGCTCTATCAATTTTCTTATGCACAGATACCCATGAGTCATCAATCATGTGCCTAACCAACACACTTTTAACACATATCCTTAACTCATTATATCCTTAGATTAGTTGACCTCTTTGACTTAGCCTCACTCTATTTATCTTCAATGTAAGATTGATCACACACCATTAGATCTATCTGGACCCATTGACTTTATCCTTACTCGTGCATTATTAGATCTAGACTTAATATCCCATGACCTTAACACTTGGTAGCACCATGTTAATCCTTAGGACATTTTAATTTAAATGGTTAATTTTTGGGGCTTGAACTTGATGTTCATGCACCTGTCTAGATCAACATTCCATGAGTTATTTATTTTGGACCCTTTTTTTGGACAATTATGTTAGGTTTTATGTCGAAACTTCCTTCAAAGGAAATTTCTTGCTTTGTCTTTGCCTTGAGTAATTATTTAAGACAAAATGTTTGAAATAATTTTAGTCTTTGAGATCTCTGTCTCAAATAAAAGGTATGAAGTAATTATGCCTTCATCTTTTGCCTCAGGACAAAAGTTTTGAAAGAAATTTTCCTTCGAGAAAATTGTCTTGTCCCAAACAATTTTCTCAAAGGAATTGTGCCCTTAGAAATAACTTTTATCCCTTTTGAAATAGTCCTTTGGAAATTTGTAAATTCCCTTTGAAACTTCTATGTTGGACCCCCCTTTTTAGAAAACTACCCTTTGGAAAAAGTGTGTAGGGCTCTTTGTCGAGAAAATGCCTTTTGGAACCTTGAAGTGGACTATTTCCTCAAAAAACATACCCTTCGAGGAAATAGTTTGGGACCCTTTTCTTGTGGAGAATCCCCTCAGAGAAATTGTTTAGGGTACTTTCTTATAAAAAGGACCTTTTAGGTAAATTTCATAGGACACTTTCTTCAAAATATTCTTTCAAACTTTCTACAAAGGTTCACTTTCTTAAAGAAGATATCCTTCAGGGCTTTTGTTTGGTTTACTTCCCCGAGAAAAGTACCCTTTGATAAGAGTGTCTAGGAAAATTTGATGGAAACGCGCCCTTAAAAAAATTATTTTGGACCAAATTTTCTAAAATATATCCTTCAAAACTTTTGTAAAGGACCCTCTTCAAAGAAATGACCTTTCAAGTAAATTATTTTAGACAAAATATCTGAAATAATTCTCGACACTTAAACAAAAAACCTAAAACAAAACTTTTGATAGAAATGACACTTAGCCAAAAGACCAAAATAGAGATATTAAAGGAATTAAGCCTTGTACATTTTCTCTAAATGAAAACTGAATGCTCTAGTCACTTGGCCAAAAGTTGAGCAAACTCCCAAGTGCAACTTCAGGATTTTTTGGACCTGCTCTTGCAACTACTCAACACCATGAAAAATTGCTTGGATTAATTCACTTGAAATGTTGAGCCTACTTAAAATCCACCTATTCCATTCATCAATTAGGAACCTGGTCATCTATTCCAACTAGGTAAAAGCTAGTATGTGGGCCAAAATGGCCAATAGTAACACTAAGTCACACAATGAGGATTGGGCTGGGCATTCCAACCTAGAATATTAACCCCTTTCTCAAGGGTCATATTATGGTATAAAATGTGATTAGGGTTTAAAAAAAAGGATAAGGAAAGCATAGATAAATGCATAATACCAAAGTAAAGTGCATGCATAGGTATCATCTATAGGCACATATATAATGGTCTAAGGTGTCACAAAACTACATTGTCTACAAGGACAATACTAGTAGGATCAAGATAGTATCAATATTTGTAGGGATTACTTTGTTACCAATAGTATTTAGGCAAGGTTTAGGCTATAGTTTTTGTTCTAATAAGTGATAGAGCATACACAAAACATTTTCAAAATATGGGATGAATTTTATGAGTGAAAAAATATAAACATAATATAATTACATATCTCCTCCATTCCTTTATAAATTATAACTATAGTAAGTATAATATCCATATTTCCATTTTTTAATTCAGATTATGCTATTATTTTTATATTTTACACAATATCAATTATCCCTAGTTTTACTATATTTAGATCGTATTAAACTAAAATATAAAAAATAGGTTCATAGTTTCCTGTGTGCTTTCATTCTATATTTTCAAAAGATACAAAAGCATCCATAAAATAAAAAGTAAAAATAATTAAATAAAAAATAAAACCTTTATCTTGGTGATGTGATATATATCATGCTTATCTACCCATGTTATATGTTTTTCATGGTACACTTTAAGTGGATGAAATGGATAATATGCATGTTATATATTGCTAATGGACATACAAGATGTGACAGGGGCTTCTTCATATAAGCAAGTTCTACATGATGAAATATTTTTACCTTACCCTTTTCTATATATATCTACTTTACATAGATCACACATATAATTATATCATTTATATTTTTATTTTGTATACATGGTTGCCATATGCATTTTTTAAATGAATTCTTATATCTCATCCTGTGTGACCAATAACTACATATATATATTCACTTTGGTATCATATCATTATAATTGATATTTTGGCTATGATTCATTTCTATACATATAGGTTAAAATGTCTCATTGAGATTACTATATACATCCTATGCATAAAGAACATCTATTGGTATACATTATTTTTCCTTGTCACCTTTGAGACTATCATATTTATCTTGCCACATGTGGGTATTAGAAAAAGTCATATGACAATACATAAATCATTATATGAGAATACATATGTACACATATATTCATACCCATATGGGCTTGCATCACATTACCTATATTTCAACATCATGGATCATATATCACTTCTTTGGAACCACATTGCATATGTGCCTTATATTACTACACTAGTGGGCACCTATACCCTACACATAATTTTCATCTTGACACATTATTATTTTAAATTTGATATATAAATGATTATATTTTATTCATTATTATACATGAATTATTTATTATCGATTGGTGCATTACACATGCATGGTCCTTATGAGGTATACATTTGACATATCTTGCAAAGATGAGGACATATTCACCACCATTATATTCACCTCATATATGAAATTAATTGATCGTGTCTATACTTATATTTTCCTATGAGATCATGATACCCACATCTACTCTCCACAAGCTTTATATTCAGATATATGCTCCCATCACACCCTTGTCACTCTTATGCTTACATATTTTATGATAAGGGTAAAAATAAGGGTTTTGAAAGGGTCCCATTACCTTTTAAAAAAACCAAAAAAAATAAAACATTAAAGAACCAAATTAAAAAAAACATAAAATAGGCCCATCAAATCGTGAACCACAAAATAGTGGGGGTTCAATCAGCTAAACATTAGTACAAAGTCAACCAAATTGTAGAAAAAATATTAATCATAAAGCACAACAAGGAAAAGTAATCATAAATCATAAATTTAATAGAGAGGTAAATCACTTAAAATATTTATTTCCTCTATTTCCTTTTACAAGGCTTGGATCTTTGTTGCCAAGGAGTCTTAATTTGTTTCCTCTTCTTCTACTTCTTTTCTTCTTCTTCTAGCCTCTAGTCTTTCTAGTATGACCATCCTGCATTTCTTTGGCCTTGTTTCTTTTTTGATATCATATCTCATGAAAATGTTTTTAATGATATTCACTTCTTTCATCACATTCACTCCCTCCATCTTTCCTTTAATCATCTACATCTCTTTCTCCATTTTTTCACATTATTTTCCATGATAGTAACTTCCTCCTTCATCTGACCAATATCTTGTGGTAGGTTCATTTCATCTTGAGATTATGTCACCTTCTCTATCCTTTAATTATCTAATTTAATTTACATATCCATTTTCATTTCTCTTATTTTCTTTAAATGATTATTTTAAAATTTTGAGTTGGTTATTTAGGGCTTTCTCTATTTCCCTAGCCTAGCATGAAGATTATCTATCATCAAGTCCATTTTATAAAAAGGATATGGTTTGGGAGTAGACATAATAGAGACCAGAGGGGATTGAAGATCATTTAGTAAACCAAACTCCAACTTAACTACAGGATTGATGGAAACCACCATAGCTTTCTCTTTTCTAAAATCAGGGCTAGAGACCATGTTAGTTTGAAAGTTAGTAATTGGTGTTGATTTGACACACTAGGAATTTTTTACTTGGATTTATTATACATTTGGACATGTTTCATTATGTACTTATTCAATTCAAAATCCCTCACTTTGGGGCTATCAAAATTATCCATTCCTCCCCCTAAGGGTTTGAGGGCTAGGGTCCCTATATTAACAATTTTAGGTGTAAAGGCAGGTTGTCCCATTTGAAAAATAAGATAAAAAAGAGCTTGAAAAATTGGCATATTAGTTCTACCATATTGATATTATATCACATAATTCTCTAATGACATTAGAAGGAAGAATGAGATAATCAAAATCATGTTGTGTCTAAAATGGTTAAGAAGATAAAAGTGGTAAGAGCACTTCCTGAATTTGACCTCTAAAGTGACATATTTCAATTTTTATCATACCCCTCCCTAGGTTTTAGGTAGTGAAATACGTAAAATACCATCCTCCACTTTTTGAATCCTCTCTATTTTTTTGAAAAAATAATTGGTTTACTCATTCTTCCACCTCCTACATTTAAAAAATTACATTCCATACATAGCCACATTGGTGTATTTTGTAATATTTTCTTTAGAAACTTCCATGGTAACACCTCCCATAGTTAATACTCTCTCCTTCTATGTTTAGGAAATGCTTGTGGATAAAAATAGATTAGACCCTTTTATCTTATCAATGTAGTGGTTAAGGCCACCTTTCTTCAAGATATTCCACACATTGTTATTAATATCATTGCCTTTAGAGGATACTTTTTCAATACATGGATGGTTTCCTCCCATGTTTTTTTAGGAATAAACATTTCATCTTATCTTTTTAGTTGCTTCCACAAAGGGAATGAAGCCTCTCCAATTCCTCGGTTCTAAAAATGTCTATGCTAAAAAAACTCCTAATAATGTCACTTGGGGAGTAATTATGAATTCAATCAGCCTTTTGTCTCCCTCTTAAGGTTATCTTCATAATCACATGTAATATTCTGAGCTTGTCTTTCCACCTTGGCTCAATGATAATTACATCATAAAAAATATAAAAGTTCAATCATTGTGCTTAGAAAATCCAATAGGATCTTACCATTTCCAAGGATAATTACAAAATAGGATGATTATAATTAGTTTCTACATTAGTGAGATGATTTAAAGGGGGGAATATATGTAATTTGACCATTTGATAGGAACTCGGTTTTTAACTCCCATGTTTGCTAACTAATCTGCACAATTATGCCTCTCTATATGTGTGCAAATTTTTAATCTCATCAAAATGATAAAGAATGTTCAAATCATCATTTATCATATTTTTAATAGTGCAACTTGTCTTATTAACCTTAGTTTTCTTACATTACTTCTTCATACATATTGGATATTATCATACATATACAAAGACGCATGATTAGTATTACTAGATTATATATATTTATACCTTGAAATTTTATATACATATGGGGACATCACTTCATTCCATCAATTTAACTACATTGAACCATGTTTTTTCTAATACACTATCATCTTAGTTGAAGGATAATTACATCTTTATAACTTAACCACAATTATCTATGTTACATGATTCTCACATGGACAATGTTCCATCTCTCTAACTATATCTACTATGATGCATATTATTTCCCCATGCATCTCACCATCCTTATTGAGGATTCATCACATTTATTGAGACATGTATGAGGAAACATTTATATGAAATTGGTACTAATTAGAGTAGTATATTTTGTATTGCACCTTGCATAATGTTATCTTATTTATGTTATATGACACTTACAATCCTAAGAGTTATATATTGGGAATTGAGATATCCATGAATTTAAATTAATATAATGTGATACAACACTTGGACAATACTATTTTCTTACATCTTACCTAATATTAGAATTTGCATGTAATATTTTACAATAGTTACATGTTTTATGTAAATTATCAAAATGGTATAGCCTATATATAATTTCATTGCACATGGTACTTTTAACTCTATTTAATTTTAAATGAGTGATTACAAACATAGATTACTCATTATATCACCTCAAAATGGGTTCATGTATTAATGCACTTTTAGAATAATTCTAAATTTTGAAATTCAGGCATGAATATTTTTCAAAGTAGCTTCAAGTGAAGGTTAGGTATGAACATTTTTCTTGAGTACTTTCATAGAAAAATTATAGAATTTATATGTATATTAAAACATTATGTACTTCCCTAAATGAGAATTAAGAGGTGGATTCAACAAAATACTATAGAAGTGGTGGTTATCTCAAGAACTTAGAAAAGTTTTCAATCAGGATGATTAAAATATGAGCATTTATTTTACATTACAACACCACTCGGTTTGATATAGAGTAGATGTATTTTTTCCTATAATATTTTAATTTAAAATTTACAAATTGAATTTTATTTTTTTCATAAGAAATTAGCCACCACCAAATCTCTCATATTCAAAAAATTAAATATAAATATTATTTTTAATTTTTTAATTGTACATTTGATGTTTATTTTGGTGAATTTCAATAATAATTCTCAATTGAAAAATATTTTTTGCAACCACATCCTAAATCAAGAATTCAAATTTAGATGTGATTTTCAATAATAAGATGGCCACTTTTTTAAAAAATAACCCTTTTTTTAAAAAAATAATGTAAATAAACAAATTAAAAAAAAATCCTAGCCAAAACAGATGTACACCAAAATACCAAAGCTAGTTCAAATTCACAAATTCATAATAAGAAAATACATCAAAGAAATAGTATTTGCACATTCCATGAGTTAAGTAGTAATGAATTTCTAGAATAAAATTGTGTTCAAGATTTTCAATCAACATTTCGATTCACATTCCATGAACCATCATTAGGAATGTCTAAGTCTGATAAGAGAGCAAACTTAGACATTCCTGATGATGGTTCATGGAGTGTGAACTGAAACATTGATTAAAAATATTGAACACAGTTTTATTCCAAAAATTCATTATAACTTAAGAAAATGCATGTATGTTTTTTCTATTACTTTTATTTTTAATCAAAAAAAGATTTTGAAAATACCCAGAGTCATTTTTTGAACTGTTTTTAGTTTAATATAGATTTTTATAGAAATAGATAAATTAATTCTATATCTATTTTAGGCATTTTCCCCTTTTCGTTTATTTATGTTGCATTTCATTTTTTTATGTTTGATCAAAATCCCAACGAATATTTTGATAGACTCACCATTGATTTTTGATAAAAGAAAAATTGATATGATAGATTTATTTAATTCTTTGTAACAAATAAAGCCAATATTATTTCCCAATGAGTTAAATTTTTTTAGTTTTGTATTCCCTTATATTATTATTTTAATTTGTAAAAATGAACATTGACTCTATTTTTGATCTAATCTTTAATGTAATGATTTTAGAATATTTGTGATTAGCCATGGATAGTATTTTATAATTTGTTGAGGAAGGACTTTGATATGGTACAGAATGTTATGCTAGTAATTTTGATAGAGTTTAAGGTACTCAGATCCCAAATGATGCTACTCTTTAGGAGTTTCATAAAAATCAAAATAAATATGCAATAATCCAGTTTTCATCATAAATGGGTACCAATGAGATATAAGATGATGTTTGTCTTTAAGTGTATTTTTAGTAATGAAATAAGTCAAGAATATAATCGGTATACCTTAAATCCTCCTTTGACAATAAATTTCAACTTCCTTGAGAGATGATTCAAAAATTTAAGGAAATAAGAAGTCCATGTCATACCATCTTCATGTTAATCCCACCAACTAATATGTCAAGGGGTTCATGCTAACACTTGATATTATTTCTCGTATTAAAGAAGATGAATATGGTTCATGAGATAGAATTATTTGTAACTTTATTCATGAGTATCACTTAAAAAACATTAAATTGACACAGTTTGACTTTTCTAACGATGATCCTAGCCTTTATATCCTTGGTCCAAATGATTTATGGAAAGAAAGTATGAAACAAATCTTGTTGGTCGATATGGTTTATGAAATTGAATAGGGAAAAATTATGCTACATCATCCCTCATATTGTGAAATCAAATCCATATTGAATTTAACTAATTTGGAAAATTTCAATGCCAAAATAGATAATAATGTTAGAGTAATTAAGCAAGGCTATTACACTAGATCCAGTTTAGATGTTCCTCCATTGGAGAGAATATGTTGTTTTTTCAAACTTGATATGAATAAATTCATTTGTTTAGACTGGTTTGTTATCCCAAATTCAAATGTAGTCAATTTTACCATCAAGTCAGGTATATATGCCCACATTAGTTAAAAAAACTTACATGGTTTATATAAATAAGCATCATTGACCATTATCTATACCGTATAATTTTTCATGTGTTTAACATATGTTTCCACTGAACAAAGATTTTGTTGGGCAAGAATTTTTTAGAATCGTGAAGATGTTATTGGTAGAAATCAAATATTTTATGATCATGTAATTTTGCATCTATATGAGGTGTTTTACAAAAAACAATGGTTATTGATATCAACTATAATCATTGATAGTATGATAGTATGTTCATTATAGGTTATATTTCATTCTATATTTAATTATTTCTTATTTGTATATGAGTTTGATGTAATATTCATTTCAATGAATTATTTAATGTTATGTGCATTACGTTTTGGTGTAGATTATGTTTATCTTTTTTAGTTTACATTATATTAAAAGGTGGGATCCAACCAATCAAATTTTGGAAACATTATTTTGCCACTTTTTCACTACCATTGATGAAAATCACATACTTTTCTAGCTTCTTATAATGAAATGCGATGACATCATCATCACTACTAGAATAGTTGATTCTAAAAATACAATATGCATAGTGGTTTACTTTCATACCTATGAGCCTTACAACATCATTGAGTGCATTGTCACAATATTTAGATTTTATCAAACAAAATTTTCAAGCACCTTAGTTTTTGAAAAAATGTTTTACAATGAGAATTTTATTGAAATACCATTTCAAATGAAAGCTTCATGGTTACCTATGAAATTATTGATATGCATTATATGTTACTAGGTATTTTTAATCATAATAAATAAGTATATTTCACTTTGAAAGGATATGGAAATTTGAAGGAAGCAATTTTCTACATGTGCCAATGTTCCCTAATAGATTTCATGTAGATTCAGGTTCCATTGTTCAAACCCAACCTCCAAACAACTAATGTCCAAGACCAACATTTAAATTTCAATATATTCATAAGAGTCTACATCCTCATGTTATTGTGTACTTTTATTGGGATGCGAACCAATGCAACCCAACCTATAGTTGTTATGGACTAGGCATGAGGACTTGTGCCTCCCATTTAGAGTTATGATGAAATTATTTAACACCAGATGAATTTATACATAATTTTTTTATTGTAAACTATTTTTTTCAATAAATGGAGCTCATAATTTGTCATATTCCCTTGTCAAGTACTTAACTAATCATAATATTTTATGTAAAGAAATCTCCTTTTTTACAAAATATAATGCTTTGTCTTAAAGATTTTAGGACTTCTAGTTGTATCTAATTTTGTTTTAATTTGTAATTATTATTGATTTTGAAAATAAGTTTGTTGATATAGGTTATGAAATAATGTTTTGTTAGCATTATAAAAATGAAAATTTATTTCAAACAAAAGCTTACTATAAGTGCAAACAACTCAACTCTATGTAGATAAATAAAATAGAGTATTATGCCATACTTTCAAATATTTTAGTGTATCATCTCATTACTAAATATTGGTATTAAGTAACCCTAAATAAAAAATGTGATAGTGATCATGACCAAAATCTAGAGAATATATATGTATATACATATTTACAAAAAATAAAATATTTAAAATACCAAATGTTTATCATTCATGATTCAGTAGAACTAGTTAAGTCTCAAACTAAATCATAGCAGTTATAAGATTGTGTTTATTACAAAAAATTACAATCAAGATAACATTAATATATATAAATATCCATCACCAGTGTATGAATGATGCCCCTAATTTTTTAGTCTATTGACCTTACATTCCATAATGGCCTGCATGACACTTTTGTGCATCACCCATTATATGCATATCGGGAATATTTTCCGTTCGTTACATTTTTTAGAACATTTAAAACACCTATGTTCCTTTTATTTTTAAATCATAAATTTTTATACTTAAGCGTTTCACTTAAAAAATACATCTGTCAATATCAATGGTTGAATCCTCTAAAGTGTTCAACATCTATGTTATCACTACTTCCCTTTCTCATCTTTATTATTCCAATTTTGCTATATTTTTATTATTTTATATACTAGATCTTTCTAATACATATATATTTTTATATTTTCTCTAAGTAGTTCATCCTTACATGTCCTTGAGTCATTAATAGATTAAAAATAATGTGTAGGTCTAGGAAATCCTACATACAGGTGGGCTTAGTAAATTCATTGAATGAATTGAGGGTTATGATGAACACATTTCAAAAACATTTATTTCTATCTAGGAGGATTGTACGGTTCAAATAAATAATGTGTCTATTTAAGTTATTGAGGGTTTGATTAACCAGGTAATAAGTTTGAAAATAAAGGACAATAAGTATATTTTAAATCTAGTAAAGACTACATGGAGGAGGTGGTAAATTATTAGTGAAAGATGAGAAACTTACTAAATATCAATGGGATTATTTGTGTGAGGATTTCCATCTTCTATATGATGTGGTAGATAAAGAAGTGATGAGGTATATCACTTTAGAAGGTAGATTCATTTTAGTACACTTATATCACTTCCCCATTTTGAATTACTTTAGGTACCAAATTCATTTGAACCTTATATTTTACATTTTGTGTTCTATGGAGAATTTTATTTTATAATTTCAAAGAGGTAAGAATAAATTTCCTTTATACTAGGTTGTTGTGTTTCTCATGTACAATTTATTTTATGTTTTTAATCCTGTGTCATATTATCCTTCTATAAGGAAGGGTAAATCTAGGGTTTTTAAGTTAATAGAAATCTCATATGTAAAATAAAAAAGAATAAGGTTGCCCATTTTTTTGAGCCTATTGACATTGGGTAAGATGAAGTGTAAGACAGTTTGGGGTAAAATTAATAGATTGGGAAGTTTGGAGAATGGGAAATACTAAACACCCTTGGTATGAAGGCAATCATGTGTGACATAGATCCTTTAGCCATGGGGGACAATGAAAACATAGTTAAAAATGTTGTGGAGAGTCTATAGTTACTTAAATAAAGAGGTTCAGGTCACAATTATCTTAACAAGGAGAAATAATTACCCAAAGATAGTTAGAAAATATAACTAGTTTTGGAACCTACATAAATATAACAAGAATCAGGATAAGCTTACACATATTGAATAGGATATAGACCTTCATAAAGCCTTTTTATGATGGTTTATCAAGGACCATTCCTATATGAAGGAGACTTTGAAAAATGAGCTATAATGATGTGATGTTTTGTACCAAGGAAGATTTAATGGAGATACAGTGGTAGTTCCAAAGCTTGAAGTAGAAAGTGGAAAATATAGAAAAATAGAATTAAAAGTTTAAAATAAAACCTTCTTTTGCTTTTGGATTTTAGTTGGGTAGCCATACAAAATTGTGTTCAAATTATGGAAGGCCTCAACACTCTGGTCAAAATGATAAATGAAGACCATCATAATAGAAATAAAGATAACAATAGGAAAGGCTTAGATGTGGACAAACAAAATTTTAAGCTTTCTCAGGACATGGAGAACACTTTTAAGAATCTCATAGAGGATTGGGAAAAGGCATATGATGCATGGAGATGCCTACAATGTTAGTTTTGAACTACTAATTTTTACTATGATTTGGTTTTTTTTGTGTTGTATTAGTTCTGGTATCTCCAATTTATTCTTTAGCAGGCATATGTTTATTTTCTAGTTTTTAGACCAAGCCTGCATATTTTTTGTAAAGGGTATGGTGCCTATTTAAAACCCCATTTTATAATTAATTAAAATTATTTTTAGACCCATATTTTTTCCAATACATAATACTTGTTTTCACACACCTTCTTATATACAACATCTTTAGCCATATATGTTACACTTCCTCTAACTCAGTTATTTTTGTTGCACCCAACCTCTATATTGTCTAGTATAGACTACATCCTATTGACATGAAATTAATTTTGTTCCAAATAATTATTGAGATAATAATTTTATTATACTCATAATTTACTTGTGATTTTAATACGATTGTATTTTATTCAAATTCAATCAATTTTTCTTGCATGTTTCCTATCATGGTGCCTTTTTCTTCTATACATTTCTTAAGAGACAATTTTTTTGAGTCTTAGAACTCCTTATTCACCCTAATACCACTTAATATGTTCATGATTGATAAAAAAAATTAATTTATCCTTCCCTCATTTTTATTTTTTCATGATCTATAAAAATTTACTTGAGACAGGGGTGTATTATCTCCTCACAACCACCATTTTTCTAATCCATCATAATTTATTTTATGTCCTAGACAAAGTATCTTGCATAATTTAATTTATAATTATTTTTTTAATATTACCTATTACTAGAAGAAATTTTTTATAAATTACACCAAGATGTTTATTTTAAAAAACATGTCTTCTTACCATATTAGTAGTCACATGCTATAGGAAGCATACCTTTCCACTAAAATAACCTTTATCTAGTGTTATTACCTCTACTTCCTCTTTGGTATCAAAAATCTCATAAAGTAACTAAGTCAATTTTTATTTCTTATCCCTTTTAAAATTTATGCATATATAATTTTATCATTAGATAATTTTGAAGTTTCAGTAATATTTTCTACAAACATTGTAATGGTGATACCTTCCACCATTATCTTGCCATCTATAGAGGCTTCCTTCCCAATGGGGATGTATTTTTATAAAAATTGGTGCACCTCATTTTCATTTTCATCCATGACCATCATCCAAAATTCATATAATTTGGACCTAATTAACACATCCTTCAATTCTTTGGAACTATGAATTAGTGCCCTACCATCTTCTTCCTTTATAATTGCAAGTAGCCCTACGTTCATTTTCCTTGAACTTATTTCATTCATCAATTGCACTACTTGAGTGATTTCCTCTACCTAACTATTCTTACCATCCCTCTTCCCACTGATTTTTATATTATATACACAATAAAGGATAGTTATCACACTAATATGTTACACATTTATCAGATAACTCGTTATTCACATTTATAGTTTTTGAATGTGAAAAAGGTAGACTAATATGCCATTCAATTTAGACTATACCATATAATGTACATTTTTAAATTTTTTTGTGACTGGTTTGCTAATATTTACTTATGTATGATTTTAATTGAGTATACTACGTACCTGTTCAAATGTATCAGATAATAAAATGTATTCATTAGTAGGAGAATACATTTTGTTGTATGATACATTCTAATAGGTAAGTAGCATACTTAAGTGAAATCATATACTTATGTATTCACCTAAAAAATAATAATATAAGTCTTATTTGGTAGGTAGATACATGCCATGATTTATTACTTATGAATTAGTCTGATCATAACATGTATTCACCTACTGGCTAATAGAATAAACATTTATCAATAGGTGAATATAGATTGTGCTAGAATACTTATGTATTCACCAATAGGTGAACACATAAGTCATTTTTTTATTTTTTAATGTCACTCATGTGTGTCTAATTTATAAACTATTAATATCAATCATGTGTGTTTAGGTTATAACTAAAAATCAATTAATGATGTCACAATCATTTAGTCGTACAATAAAAACACTTGAGAATAGTAGGTAATTTTCATTTTAAAGGACTAAATAATAACTAAAGGAGATTGTATCCATTTTCACATTTTAGCCACATATTGAATCATGTTAAAATAATGTCACCAAAAGGGTTTGGGGGAGGCTCTAGGAAACAAAAGAAGTCAGTTGGACATAAGGAAGAAAATGTGAAAAATCCACTATACATGTAGATTGTATTCACTACCATGAGGAGAATAAGAATATACTAATACAATGTAAATGGTATAATTATTATATGCTTCATAATTATCTTTAATTTGTAAGGACTATATGAAATATTTTATACTTTCAACTCTAACTACTACTAGAGTTACCCAATTGATAAACATATTGGTTTGCATCCTTAAATATGACCAATTGAAGTTAATGGTAGACAATTACTTTATGAATCATGCCACAATATAATATGAAGGTATTACCTTGGAGGTTACACCTGAGTTGTTTAATAAATTTTTTGTTTTATAATGGAAATGAGGTTATGGAGGTCTATGCAAGTCGTGATACTATGGATAATTTTAGTTTAAAATATTTTTTTGGTTTACCTAATGAAATTACTAAAGATAAAGGATATAATATTGAGTGTTTATGATTCAAATTTTAAGGAATTTATGAAATGTAAATTGAAGGTTGTTAAAGGTTTTGAGTATATTAAATTAGGAAATAAATATGCAATAAATATAACCACTCATTTCTGCAAGAATTGACCTAATTTAATATTTCCAAAAATAGTAATGAATGACACAAATAAGTACTTGTTGGAAATTGATTGAGATAGATGATCTAAGGGCTAAAAATTAGTGTAGAAGCTTATCTAAGTGTCATAAATGGGATCCAAGTGTCAAAAACCCTCTTGTACAATAACATAGTACCATGTAAATTAGTGCATTATGTTAGTGTCCTCTTTACCATGGTAGTGTCCCATGTGTAAAAATTATGTGATCTTATGGGTGCACCTTTGGCTGAGTCTAATTTGCTTATGCCTATGTGGACAAGCCCTGATTCACTGTTTGTACACTATTTTTGACTAATTTTTGAGCAACCCCTAGATTACCATGTTGTTAGGTAATTTAAAGAGCACAAGTAGAAAAATTGTGATGTTAGTTGGGTAGTTTGGATGTCCTCAACACCCTAATGTGTTGAGAGTTACCTACCTATCAATACCTTGAGATGGGATCAAGCCTGATGTAGTTATACTAATCTAAGTGTTTGAGCATGTGAAAGTGAATGCTAGTATGAGGGTCAACTTGAGTGCTTTGAGTGAAGCTTGAGATTGGAAGTCTATGTAATCTGAGCTTAGGATGGTTTTAGATGACTTTATGCAAAAGTACAGTAGAATAGGGATCAATGACCTTGATTATCCACCACTTTCTCTAACCTTGTTTATGTGTATTTGTATCTAATTTCCATCTAATGGGTAAAGGACTAAAAGGCATATATTTATACTAATCTAGTGCTTGTTCACAGTGTGAAATAGTTCTAAGCCAACCCTGGGTGTTTTAGGAATTGAAAATATATCTATTGGGGTTAAAATTAGGCAAGGGACATTAATGTAGTCCCTTGGTCACTATTGTAGTGCACTCGTGTGCAAAGAAGCACGTTGGTGTCTAGGTGGCATAACCTAGGGTAATGGGGACCAAGATCCCTAGGGTAAGGTTTGGGACTAATGTTTATATGTCTAGGGATGTGTAATAGCTAAAATATTTTAGATAAGGGTTGAAAGAGGGTCTAAGATAGGTCTAGGTCTAAGCTAGGGATGGGTGGTCTCAAGCGATAGACATTTCAATCAAGTGACATTTTATATGACTAAATTTATCCCCCACCCATTATTCTAAAAAAGTATCAAAGTGAAATGACTAAGATAAAGGAAAAATAAGCATAATTGGACTTACCTAATAGGAAAACTCTTTGAATCTGGGTTTGAGTATGTGAAGTGTACTCCTTTACATACTGTGAAAATGAAACATGGATGAATCGGTCCTTAAGAGATATCAAAATCAAAGACAAATTTGAGTAAATAGATAATAAAATGAGAGGAAAACACACCTCATTGGGTACATGAACCAATGCAAAAACTTGGTTACATCCTATGTTTGTTCATGTAAATGGTGATTAAATCAGTGAAGATTTTGGACTTAGTTGATGGCTTGTTTAATCCCTATGTGTGGGTGGCTCAAGAACTTAATCCATTTTTTACTCCATCATTTACCACCCCTAATAAGTGGATCATACATTGTGAATAACTTATATTGGACCGATGGATTATCCAAGCCTCCTATGTAGGTGGTTTAAGAAATCAAGTAGGCTATGACTGCATCATTTTGTACCCCTATGTAGTAGATGCATCTATGACTAAAAATATATGATGTAACTAAAACTATGTAGTATGGATTTGGGGCCACTCAAAAACTCTAAAATATAAAATGGCTAAGGGGCCTCTCAAGCACTCAAGAATGTAGCTCATGAACTACACAGAAATGTTAACCATTGTAGATGGAATAAGGAATCACTCTGGTTAGAAACTTGGTTTAAATGGTGTCTGAAGTATATAATGTGGATAATTTCATGGATATTTCATTCTATTTGAGATGCACTGGTATAAAAATTACCATGTGGAAATAATGTGTCGCATGAAATCCCCCAATTATAATATTTATGCATATGCATTCTGGGCTAAGTTATATAAATCTATGTCTATTTATATCTGAAACTAAAATGGGAGTGTTCATATCACTCATGATGCCCCCAACCTAAGTAAACCTGGTATGATTATATGCAAAATTGAGTATAAACTTATCAAATCTAATAACGTGTGACTAAAACTATTTAGATTTAGACTATAACTATTGTGTTCTTCTATCAAATTTGAATTTTCTTATTTATGGGGATACTAGATAGTAGTTTGGTTCCTTGTATAGTAGTTCACCATGTTAGTGTCCTCTATGCCACACTAGTGTCCTCTTTATTTTTCTTTTGCCAAACTAACTCTAATCTTTCTCTCACTATTTTCCACTATGTTTTCCTAATTTTTAGCTCTATAATTTTGTGTATCCATGCTGAAAATTATACTTTGAGTGCACTTAGATGACCTGCTCTTTATGATAAACCCCTATGAATGTCCCCTTTTTTGAGGGGAGTTTTTATAGCTATGTAATACATGTCCTCAAAATAAAAGCTTTGCATGATGTGTATAAGTCTGAAAACATATATGATATCTTCATAATAAACCAATATAATGTATATATGACATTATAATGTAAGATAATTTGGGATTAAATTGGTAATGTACAATGTATGTTAATCTAACATTCACAAGGTTGCCAAAATAGATATAACAATGTAAGCATGTGTATGAACTGCATAATCTGAAAATAATCTCTATAAACTATGTGGATGAATGGGGCATGATTCCCATCAAGGCACCCAAGGAGGAAGGGGAGATGCATGAGGTCCCTCATGGCATCAAAAACTTAGTGTAAGTGTAGTAAGCAAGAGACAAGTGTCATGGCCATGACACATACATGAAAGCATACATATGAACGCATGAGGCACACAAAGTAGGCCAAGGGAGCATAATATAAGGGATATGGGCACATGTCACTATGTCTAAGAAAGAGAAAACATACAAGGACATGTTCAAATGTCTATATACACATAGATCAAGCAAGGTTGGCTTAGAGCCACATGGAAGGACATGTTTAAATGTATGCATACACAATCAATAAAGCATACACAAAGACATGGGCATATGACTACAACATAAATATAATGAAAGGAAGTGGAAAAGAATTGTAGAACAATAGCATATTCAAATTCCCTCAAATAGATTTATAAATAGGGAAACATAATCAAGTCTAAACTAGGAAAGCTATAAATGAAAGTATGCATAAACATGTGCTATAAATTTGTATAAGATCAAAGATGTATATAAATTGAGTCTATAATAGTATTAGTTGCCAAAAATCTTAGTATAAAATGATATAACTTGGTAAAGTAGAAGTTGTGTATAGCATGCCCCCAATAGGCAAATCTATAAATGTTTAAGCTATGTATGTGGCCCTAATGAGTAAATAATAGTAAATATGTAACTATGTAGAGAACCTAATTCCTATAAGAATCTATGAACACTCAAAAAGATAAGTGAATCATGTATGTATGATAAAAATGACTATACTAAGATAGTTAGCATATATAGTACCTAGAAAATACAATGAATGTAAACATGGAAATGTATAAAATCTAAATTTTATGTTTTTGAGAAATATCTAAATAAGTTTGTGTTTTGAACAAATTATATTATTTTTATGTTTTTTGAGTATATAATATATGTATAATAATTCATGAAAATGAAACTATATACAAGGAGCAAGGTAAGAGGAGAGATACTACTAACCAATGAGTCTCGCAAGAAACCCACAATCAATGTGTCATGTATCGAATAGAGGTATAGTTATCATGTATGTTGTGTAATGATGATTTTGAGATCTAAGAGTTAGATATACCAAGTGATCTGTAGATAAAAATGCATATCGTATAGGGCCTTGAACCTACATAGCTGATTGAAGTAATTAGTGAACTTTGGTACATTTGGGAGCCCATTTGGTGTAAGAAGTTGTAACTAGTGTGGATGATCTCTATTATAATATTGATTTGTGTGGTAGTGGAGAGAGAGGCCCTCAAAAATCCATAACATATCTTTGTTGCATGGGTCTCTATAATAACTATCTCTATGGGAGAGTATGCATATGTGATACTAATATAGGATTATATGTCACTTGCACTGGTGGATCAAATGACATCTGATATGTACTAACAGAATCTATGCTTGGAACTGTAATTGGTGATTATTGTATAAGTTGTTAAGGAATAGGTAAAGGATACTCATATTGAAGGCCCTTAACTATAACCACCTGATTAGCATGTATATAATTGAGACCTATAATGGAAGTACAATCTCCCAAATCAAACTTTGGACATGGCCACTAAAGCCATGAATAAATATCCTACTATAAATAACCCAAGTGATGTATAAGTGTGATAGGACACATTTTGACACTTGACTCATTATCAACCATGACACTTTGAATGGGATGATGATCAATGTAGGCTCATACAAAGAGTGCATATAAATTTGTGTCATCATCAACTATCTCCTGCTCTAAAAAAGCAATAAGAGGTCTAGTTGGCACTGTAATATGATTCACCCTAATGATATTATTTATAGGATATGGATCCACTATATGAGTCTAATAAGATTCTAGTGTTGTTTGTTCCTAATATGTATAATGAACACCTGAAGTGCCTTTTGTCTCATTAATTATATGTTTTGGAAGCGAATTTGAAAATATTTTTAATGTTTTTTATTTTGTTGTTTGTGGTATAGGTGCCTCTATAAGAGTGTTGACATCAAAAATGTTATCTTCTATTAAATCTTGTATCTTATGTCACAAGCTAATGCATCTATTTTTAGTATGGATCGATGCCTTAGTATAGTTTTAGAATGCATTGGGAGCATAGTTATTTGGAATAGACATAGTTGTATCAACCTCCTTGATGGGAGGGAGAGATATGGCATTGCATTTTAATAGTTACTATAAAACCCATGTTGGTTACTGAGGAAGAGTCATAAAGGTCTCCTTGGAGGAGATGAGAGGATCATGTGAGGAGGTGGCTCTAAAGTTACATTAACTATTGTTTTTTAATCATTCTTCTTCTCATTGGGATTTACCTTATATACAGGATTATTGAAAATCTTATTAGTTCAATCTAATATGGTTGTGTACTTACCCATGGAAATAAGCTTGAATTCCCATTCTTTCACTATATGAGAAATATCTTTGAATGATGGAAACTTCTTGAATAGGATAGTTTCATGCAAAGTTGGTAATAAACTCTACTTGAATATGTTTTGGAGTCCTCTATCTACCATGGAACTAATCATCTTTTCTATATAGTTTTATATCGCAAGACATATTTGACTATTGGCTCATTAGATTTTTGTTTAAGTTGTGTCACTTGAGCATAGGAAACCTTATCACTAATTTTGATTGAAAATTGTGCTAAAAACATATCTCCCAATGGATTTAATGTTGTGATGGATTGATTAGGAATATCATAGTTTCATTATAATGCATAGTCCTTTTAACCATGAGGGAATAACTTAGTGAGAATCCAATCATTGGAGATGTAGTAAAAATATGCTATGTGAAAAGCTCTTAGGTGGTGCTCTGGGTCACCCTTACCATAATATAAAGTAATCTTAGGTGTCACAAATCCATATGTCAAAGGATTTATCATTATATGTTGTTTCAAAGGTGTTTGTAAAAGAAAATGAGAATCTAAGCCATGATATGATCTAGTGGTACCCTGCTGAAGATATAACACCTTTCCCTATAGATCATGGATCTCATGGCTAGGGGATTTTATATTTGGAGAGGAGGAATGCATACTAGCCATAGGAGTTTTTTCCATTGTTAAAGTTTGTCGATTTAGAATAGGGTGTTGTAGAATCTGAGTTACCCCCATAGTAGGTGTAACAATATTAGCATCTGGGGAGTTAGAAGATTGACCATTATTAGATTTATTAATCTCTTCATGGACAATATGGATAAGGTCATCTTGCATATATGAATTTTTATAAAATAAATCTTACAATTGTTATTTATCGGTCTCATCAAATTGGTTATTAAATTCTTCAATTGTAGGTTTGAAAGTAGGAAAACAAAATGTTGTATATTTTGAACCTTTTAAGAAATTTAATCTATTAATTATTGCCAAAATAAAACAATAGATCAGATATGAGAATCTATAATTAATTTTTGAACATAGAAAATAGAAGGATATAAACCCTAAGAGCATCTAAGTCTAGGGTTTGGGTAGCATTCGAGGTAAGTCAAGTTCAACAAATGATTTAAATTTTAAGGAATTTATAGAATGCAAATCCTAGTTTGTTAAAGGGTCTAAGTAAAATAAATTATGGAATAAATATGCAATAAATACAACCACTAATTTGCACAAGAATTGACCTAATTTGATATTTCCAAAAATAGTAATGAATGACATAAATAAGTACTTATCTAGAAACTAATTGAAATGGATGATCTAGTGGTTAAAAACTTGTGTAGAAGCTGACTTGTGTGTCACAAATAGGATCTAGTTTTCAAAACCCTCTTGTATAGTAGTGTGGTACTTTGGACATTATAAAACTAAACTAGTGTCCTCCTTATCATGATAGCATCACTTGTGCATAAACTATGTGATATTTTGGGTGAACCTCTAGTTGAGTCTAATCTACTTGTGCCTATGTGGATGAGCCCTTATTCACTATATGTGTATTGTTTCTGACTGATTTGTGAGAAAACCCTAGACTTCCATGTTTCTAGGGTATTTTAAGAGCACAAGTATCAATAATTTGATGTTATTTGGGTAGGCTGGACATACTTAACACCCTATTATATTGAGAGTTGACAACATATTAATACCTTGAGAGGGGTTCAATCTTGATGTAGTTCTTCCATTCTAAGTGTTGATGCAAGTGAAATTTAATACTATTATGAGTGTCAAATTAAGTGCTTTAAGTTAATCTTGATATTTTAAATCTATGTAATTTAAGCTTATAATAGATGTAGATGATTATATGTATAAGTAGGGTACAATAGGGATTAATGACTTTGACTATGTACCAATTGTTTTGATCTTGTTTATGTGTATTTGCATTTGATTTCCATCTAGTGGTTAAAGGGCTAAATATAATGTATTTATACTCATTTAGTACTTGTTAAAAGTGTGAAATAGGTTTAGGCTGACCCTAAGTGTCTTAGGAATTGACAATATATCCATTGGGGTTAAAATTAGGAAGGGACACTAATGCAGTCCCTTGGTCAATAGCGTTGTGCACTAGTGTCCAAATGGAAAAAATTGGGACACTAGGGGCCTCAACCCCTATGAGAGGGTTTGATATTAATTTTGGGATGTTTAGAGATATGTAATACCCACAATAAAGCTAGATAAGGGTCAAAATAGGCCCTAAAATAGGTCTAGTACTAAGCTAGGGATTGGTGGTCTCAAGCGACACTCATTACACTTAAGTGACATTTAATATAACTATAGTTTACAAAGTAAGATGATAAAAATAATTTCGTAGACTTCTTCCATTCTATATCATTTGTGACTAAAAGGAATACATAAATTTCCATGTGGATTCTTGTGTATGTTGATAGAATTATTAAAAGGGAATCTTAAATTGGGCATCAAAAGTGTGTAAAATATTAATTTAAAATTTTCATAAAATATATCACTAGGTTCATGGGGGTTTTACTTGTTCTATTTATGTAAATGTATTAAACTATTTACTTTAATATCAATTGATGGAGAGATAAAACCCTACAACACCTTCAATGTTCAGTATGAAGCAGAATGTTGGTATCATTACAAAAGAATAATTGAAGATAAAGTTTGATGCAAGGAGTGTGAAAAGACAAAATAATATTATTTATGTTAATTTAGAGGATGAAATTGAAATTTAAATTTCATATGAACCATTGATATGACATAGAAAATATATTTGTTTGAGAAGAAATAGAAATATGTTTTTATAATATGTTTATTTAGGTAATGAATAGGAGGTTGTTGAAAAGGAGAAAAATAAAATGAATGTTTCCTCTTCAATGATGAAGTGGATGTATAGTTTCCCACACACTTAGTAGGTTCCTTTGAGAAGTAGATGAAAATATGTAAATATTCCTACCCAAATAAAGCACATAAAATATATATAAGATTATTTATAGAAAAGAGTGCCACCTGTATGGAGTGAATACTAAAGTAAACAAATCATTGATTCAAGGATTAATTAATGGCATGATTTGGAGGAAAAAAACCCTCCTTTAATTGAAAATATATCATTCATTATGTCTAAGAATTTAAATGTAAATATTTATGCTAGATGTAGCAAATATTTATTGGAAACTTGTGAAAAAGAAATGGTAAGAAATACTTTTAGGTTGAAAGGTGTTATTCATGATTTGAACATTGATCATATGAAAGGAAAATTTTCAATTTATTGTTTTATTTTATCCACCTATAGATATTAAAACTAGATATTTATAACATCTCAATCTTGTACATTTGACAAACATCAATTAGGGATTTACCCTTTAGTTCTAGACCTCCCTATTGCTAAAAGGCTCACATTCACCATTTCAATTACCTTAATTCTTATCTCTTATTCCAATACATATCATTCTAATGACTTAGGTATCTTATAGTACATCAAAATATTAAAATGTGATAAACATCATTCACTATCAATTTCATATATGCACCTATTTCCTAGTCTTCTTGATGGTACCAACCACAAAGGGACAGTACCACTGATGATAGTATCCACATCCTTATCTTGTGTTCAGTAGACAAAATTTATTCAAATTACAAAATGATCAAAACCCATGGGTTGGCATAATTTTCTTATTAAACCCTAATATGATATATTTTAAAAAGGTGTGGTATAAATACAAGTATAATCCTTATCATTTCTCATCTATCAAATACATAGCAAACACCTACCAAAATTAAATCAATCAAATACACAATCACTATATTCTACCTTATTCATCTACATTTTCATATCAAGCATATGAGTAGTCATATTACATGTTTAAAGCATTCAAATAACAACCCATGAGTAGTAATTATCAAATTATGAGCTAGATCATTGCATGCATATTCATATAGTATATTGTACCTTTATGCACATACTTTCCCTCACATAGGGTAGAACTATATAAGTTTGAGGCCTTCTTTGGAGTATTATATATGTAGGTTATGTTGATTGATAAAGGGGTATTTGGGGAAGCTTGAAACTATGAGCCCACTAACCCATTTTTAAGAAAACTCATTTCAAGGGTGAAGAGCTAAGGTTTGATCAATCAATAAAGAATGATAGCCTATATCCTAGGTCAAAATACATCAAAAAAAAGGTTATAGAAAACCTATAATAATGAGTTTGGTCATATACACATCTAATGATTATTTTTTACTAGACACATATGTCTATTTAAACCTAATTTAGATGTTAATCCTCATGGGTAGATAGAGTTAAGAGTATAGAAATGAAAGGGCACAAGAGTGTGTATTAGATCTACAATAATCCAATTAAATGTTAAACTCAGATGTACCATATACTAAATTTATTAAATTAAGATAAACTATTAATGAAAAGTTTAATTATGCTAGATATATAAAATAACATAAACAAATGTACTCAGTTGGGTCTGATTCTATGATGTTAATGTAGATTTAGATTTAAAACAAGCTAAAAGAAGGTGGGAAGATTGTTCTAGAATAGTTTTTATATTTTGGATCTGGTGCCTTTGGCTCTCTGGATGGTTGTATTGATGCTACTTTCCATGTCTAATGCCAGTGTCCTATATAAAATATATATTAAAATAGATTGCAACCACCTAGATAATTTTGTGTTTTGATTCACCTTTACTCTAGTGCATTAAAATCTAGGTTATGGACTGTTACTCCTTGTGAAATAGAAAAAACCCTAGATTTTCATAGTCAATGTGACCTTGGGGGAAAATGGGTTAATGGGCACATAGTTTGTAACTAATCCATAATGACCCCACTATCAAAGGGTGTTGCCTACATATTCAATACTCTAGAAGAGGGCCTCAAATTCATGTAGTTTTCCCTTATGTGTCAGCTTATATGTAAATCATGAAATGTGTGTAAATAAATTACAACAATAATCTAGATTTTAACTTGGAAAATAAAACATTATAACTACTCCTTTAGTACTTCAAACCTATAGATGTGTTGTACCTATGACTGATGAGGAAATATGGAATATTTTGATCAATTGAATGCTTGATAGAGTGAATAAATTACCTTAACCATACCAAAAGGTGAACCAACTACTGTAGTAGATTGGTTTGATAAAGTCCATAAAATTTTATGGGCTATTAGTACTTGCAATGGTTTTACAATCTAAAATTGATTTTAAATTTTTTAATATTAGGCATATGTTTCATATCATATGCACCTTAGATATATCTCATGTTGAAACTATGGCATGTATAGAATTATACCACATCTATGAATCTGAATCATATAGCTATATGTTTTTGCCAATTTGGATAATTGTGTAAGTGTGGAGGACATGTTTCCAAATCATACCCCCACTATGTATGGAGAAATATGAAACTAGTATAAGTACCAATGTGGAGGACATGTTTCTAAAACATGCCTTCACTATAAATTAGATATTTTGAATATTGATTAAGTATGGAAAACATGTTTCCAAAGCATGCCCCCACTGAATTTGTGAAGTGATATAAGTACCATATATTAAATGAGTGTGGATAACATGCTTCTAAAGCATGGCCTCATTGAATCTAAAAGTTATTAATGTGTGGAATCCATGTCCATATGACATGACCCCACTAAATTTAAGGACTATGCAAAATGTGGAGAACATGATTATAAGGCATGCCCCCACTAGTATGCCCCTCCTTGAGGTAAGGAAAAAGTATCACCTGGAAGTTACCTCACCTCACAAGGTAAGACAACTTTAAAATATGTGAATATAACCATGTAGCATATAGAAGGAAACATGTCTAAGTAAATGTATCATTAAAGAGCATATAACCAATGTGATTACATGTAGGTCTAAGATGGATGATAAAGATCATGGAAATGTCTAGATAGTAATAACACAAGCTCAACAAGAAAATAATCACACACATAAGAGAAATCAAAAGCAAGCCAAGAAACAAATGTCTTAAGAGATAACAATTAAGGGACATGTTTAAATGTTTCAACATTGATTGAACATGACCTATCCAAATGTCCACAAAGTAAGGAATGACATATTCAAATGTCTATACAACAAGCAATGACATATTCAAATGTCTAAGAAGACAAACATAGGCATAGAGGATGCATTCAACAAAACATATTCAAATACTCTAAAAAAGAAGATAATAGAAAGGCAAAACACTCAAGTTTATAAAGGAAAATCATAAGCAACCAACATAAATATATCATATTAGCCCATGCATCCAATGTCTTAGTAACAAATTTCAAGTGAATATCATATCAAGTATCATGTATAAGATAAAATCATGGATAATAGGCATGTGTAAGTACATATGTAAGCTCAAACATGATGGTGTGATGTGACCATAGAATGATATAACCTAGTAGTATGAAGATCATAGAATATGGATGCCCCCAATGTCCTAACAATGCGAGTAAAGATAAATCCCAACAACCATAAGTGTATATAATCATGTATCTGTGTATGCACGTAAATATATTAGTAGGTGTAAATTATATGTTATTCATCAACATGGAGCTAACTCATATATGGAAAGGATCCAATAGAACATGTAGGTATTGAATAATGTTTTTTAATTTTTTAATTTTTGTGATTTTTTAAATATTTATGGAATTTTGTGAAGAGACAAGATCATCCTATGATCTCATCCAAAATATGACTATAGGCATCTCCCCACTCAAAACCTATTACAAGAAATTGGTGGTACTATCAAATAGCATGTATAGGTGAAATATATACCACTATAATAGTTATGATGCTTGACATATCTATAATAGGACTTTGAAGTTGAGAAGTACCAATAAAAGGAATAGGGGTTAGTGGAACACCTCTCTGGGTACTCTATGGTTTCATTGGAATAGCAATAGTAGGAACATGTTTAGGTGCTCTAGATATTTTAATATGGTACATATAACATGATGATTCTATTGAATCCATTATTTGTATCTAATATAAAGGTATCTCAAGTATTGGCCATCTAGTAAAGGGGATTGCCTATTGTTTACCCTTCTATAGTGGATTTGCCTTAATAGGCTTGATAATTAATTGCCTGGGTATGAATTTTTCTTGTTCAAGAGGATGTTTATATAAAACACTTGAAATCATACTTACCTAATTGGAGTGAATGTAATTAACACACCCATGCATCGTATAGGGTATTGATCGAAGAGTGTGTATCCAAGGTCATTCCAACAACATGTCAAAGACACATGTCGAAGGTTTAATGGAGAAATTAATAACAACATTTTCATGACTAAGTTATAAAGGTAGATCCATCTCTCCAAGAACCTTCTGGGAGGTCCCATCAAATGTTATGATTGATCTAGTAGATGGATGTAAATCATGATGAGTATAATCCAAATGCATAAATAATTTCATGGTGCAAACATTTTTGCTTGCACCATTATCAATCATTACATTGCATATGGGGTGTTTATCAAAGGATGCTCAAATTAATAGATAATTAATATTAGAGTCGTCATCCTTATTTTCACTATCATTGAAGGAAATGGTAGGTTTTTTAACCATATGAGGAATATTTCATGTGTAAGTACCAATAATCCATGAGAGAGCCTAAAGAATGCTCTCAAAAGGGTGCAAATCTAGTTTATAACAAGCCATTGGGGAGAAAGTCATTGTGATGTTATAATAAGTTTATCGTTGCTCGAATTTGCTTACATTTTTATAACTAATGCTAAAGAATAAAACATTGTTATGTACAACAAGTATAGGATAGTTTGCCATATGTTTTCCACAACTACTTGGAATACCCTTCCATATAACACAAAAATTAAGAGGTAGATGTGATGGAGGAAGATGTGCATTATATGTCATTTGAACTTCTAGTTCCTTCTTATAATGGTCTTGTAAAGAATTATTAAATATCTTCTATTTATGGTGATAACCAAGTTGCGAACCTAATTCCTTTGGAGGATAATCAAATGTAATTTATTGGTCATCGACGAGGTCTTTAATCTCATGCTTCAAGGTATAAACTTTATTCATAGAATACTTAGGGCCTTGGTGATAGTTAAAATAAGCATTTACATCGTATCCTTTGAGTATAGTTATATTTATATCAGCCTCTATATGAGGAGGGATAAATATAAGATGACATTATAGTTACCATGGGAGTTATGAATCATGATGCCTAAGTAAACATGAAAACTCTCTCCTTAGTGTATTAGATAAAAACAAGCTAATTAGGTTGTTGTGAAACTGCATTAATCATGGTGGTTGTTTCCTTTTTAGGATTAAGAGGTTTTACCTTATAACTTGGTCTAATTGTAAATTTTATACTAGATGTGGATGCAACCCATGTGTTTGCCACATATATGAGCTTATTCAATGAAATAATCATCATTTCATGGTCACGTTCAACATGGCATAAGTCATCCAAAGATTAAAACTTTTTGAAAATAATGGACTCATGTAAAGGAGCGAGTAAACTTTGCTTGAATATGTATATTTCAACTCTTTATTAGCCATAACATTGGTCATTTTGTCTAGCATTGTTCTATACCTCATGACATATGTATTGATAGGTTCATTGGTTCGTTGTTTGATATTTATAATTTGAGCATAAGAAATGTTTTTTATAATGTTAATATAAAATTATGCCAAAAATTGATCTGTAAGAGGTTTGAATGCTTTCATAGATTGGAGAGGTAAGTGATAAAATCACCTCAAATCATAGTCGTTGAGGCTTTTTGTAAATAATTTGGTCAAAAGTTTATCATTGGGGGTGTAGTCAAGGCATGTAGCAAGGCATGTCGCATAAAAGGTTTGAAGGTGCCGATTTGGATCACCCTTACCATCATAAAATGTGAACTTAGGTACAACAAAACCATTTGGCAAAGGATGCAAATATATTTAAATTTCAAGATTGTTATGCAACACATCTTTTGAATCAATGGCATGTGAAGACTTTGAAGCCTTTTATTTAATGTTTGTAACCTTTTCCTCCTTGAAGGAGTGTTTGAACTATAGACCCATTAGGATTTAGATTACATAGTTGAGTAGTCACCAAAGGGGATGAAAACATATTTTGAGTAGTAATAGGCATATAAACTAGTATTTGTGTTGAAACAAGTGGTAAGTCCATAATAGATGTATCAATAGTAATTTTAGGGAACAAAGGTTTAAACACATAATTCATGCCCCCTTTAGATGTATTGAGTTTTAGTGTGTTCAAGGGGAGGGATGTGTACACTAATTATTTTGAATTTTTTGCTTTGATTATAGTTTGTAATATCTCAACAAGATCTTAAGGGGATTCAATTTACTCACAAAACATTATAATTTCATCTAATTGATCATGGTCTACTTGATCATTTTCATTTGTTTTTAGATTTCCATTATTAGAATCCTCTTCTATGACAACCTTATCAGAATTTTTTTTCATTGTCAACATGGGTATCATCATGATCCAAGGTATGAAATCTCTCATTGGTTTGAGAAATCTTAGATGGGTTGATGGGAAGATCAATATGTTTAATAGACACACCCCCAATCTAGGAATATGCCTAGGTTGCATGTAGAATATTACCAATAAGAAATTAAAATTTATAATGATTTAAAACTTTATTTGTTTTAAAACCCTATGAATAAAAAAAAATGCATTCACATTGATCAGGTTCACTAAATGTTTAACACTAGTTTATATATGGATTCTCTTTGGTGGATAGGGTTAAGAATATAGAAATGATAGGGCACAAGGGTGAATATTAGATATATAGTATGCCAATTAAATGTTAAACTTAGATGTATCATATAATAAATTTATTAAACTAGGATAAGTTATCAATGGAAAGTATAACTATGCCAGATATATAAAATGACATATTAAAATGTACTTAGTTGGATCTGATGATAATGCAGATCTAGATTTGGAATAGGATGAAATTAGGTAGGGAAATAGTTAGGGAATAGTTTCTAGATTCTGTATCTAGTGCCTCTAACTCTCTACATGGTTGTGTCATCTCTAGATAGTTACATCGATGTTATTATCCATGTCTGACACTAGTGTCCTGTATGAAATATTTGGTGAAATAGGATTTGACCACCTGGGTGATTCTAGGTTTTTTTGCATTCACTATGGTGTATTCAAATCTAGGTCATGGAATGTCATTCATTGTGATATGTCAAAATTGTAGATTTCCATATTTAATATGACATTAGGTAAAAATGGGTTAGTGGCACAAGGTTTCAAACTAACTTGCAATGAGCTCAATGTCAAAAGGCACTACCTACATAGACAATACTTTATAAGATGGCCTTAGACTCGTGTAGTTCACCCCTATGTGTTGACTTATGTGTGAATCATGTAATGTGTGTAAAATAATTACAATAGTGACCTAGCTTATAAGTTGGAAAATAAGACCTTATGACTTCTCCTTTATTACTTCAGACTTTATGTGTTGTACCTATGACTGGTGTGGAGATATGGAATCTTCTAATTAATTGAATGCTTGATAGATTGATTTTTATAATTACATTGGTATTTTTGTCTTGATTTCTAGGTGATAAATGAATGAGGGTTTATATTATATTTATACCAATCCTATTAGGAGATAACTTGCATTAAATCACTTAGGTCGACTATTAGAATACATTTCATTTACAAATTAGATAACGTAAGGGCATTGGATACTTATAATAGGGCAAGGTAATAATGTCGATACTATTGTTTATTCTAGATGTTAGTGTCTAGGGAACATGAGATTAGGTATAGGCTCAAAACTTGTAGAGGTGTACGATAACTACATTTTAAGGACTTTGGGTAAGATAAGATGATTGTGTTAACAATATAAGATTGGTCAGACAAAGAGATAAGCCAATGGGCATAAGATAGAGTAGATGAAAGGTTTTTGGAAGAAAGGCATGTGTATAACTAAGAGGAACAATCAGGGTCTGAGTTTTCCAAGTGTGCAAGATTGAGGACCTACATAATCAAAAAATACCATCTACAACATCACAGTCCAACACTAACTTTGATGATAATGTCTAAATCTAATGGTATTATATGTGGCCATAGAAGTCTAATTTATAGAATTTAATGATTTATCTAGAATATTGATCCTACATATTTTACACATGATTCTATTCTAAATCTTCCTGTCAAGTAAACAAGCCAAGTCCCATTATTTATTATTTATTGCAATATCTTTCAATATTGGTACTTTACTATTTTTAACAATATTAGTTTTATAACTTTAAAATATTATTTATCTATTTTTTTTATTAATTGACTTGTTATATATTAGTTCATCACCCTTGTGTTAGAACTATTTCTATATTCTTAACCCTATCCCCCACATCAAGATTTAATTTCAAACATTTGGTGAACCCAACCTTTGTGTCTTTCTATGTAAACCCTAGCTTACACTAGGGTATTCAACCTCCTCAAATTTTTCTTTTCTATGTTTTATAGATCTATTCTATTATTTGTATGAAACCTAGGCATAGCCCTAGATTAGGTGATGTTTCTATTGAACACTTGGAGCTTCCTCTTTTTCCACCTAAGATGGCTAAAACAAATGAAGTATCAAATCCTATACCTAATTAAAGTGCCAATAATTAAAATTAATAAAATACTAAAGTTGTTATCATAGAATATGATTTTGATCATGAAAATAATTAATTTAATGTAAACAATGAACATGAACAAATATATTAAGAGCAAGTATAAGATATTTCTATGTTTTGAGAGTGTATTTCTCAAAACCTTGCATATCTTAATGAGATCCTCAAAACCATATTCGAAACTAAAAACTAAAAATTCATAAATGAACAATTAGGTACATTTATTGATCATGTTATTAGAGATATGAAACCCCCATATTCCTTTAACCCTCCCCTTGAGCACATCATTATTTCCTACATTCAGTGGGGCATGGATTATATGTTTACACCATTGTTCCCTAAAAAAAATCCTACTATTACTACATCCTCTATGGGAACCATTAGCACTTCAACCCAATTACCAATTTCAATGCCTATATCAACTAAAACCATGGGTACACCTCCTTTGGTGACTTATCAAAATTCAAACTCTCATGATCAAAATGTGTAGGCTCTTGTAAAACTATAAAATTTTGGCAACCTAAGGTTACTAATATCGATCAAAATTCTATGAAATCACCTTATGTTATTGATAAAAATATGTGTTTCATAATCCTCTTGCACATAACATATATTTGCACCCTTTTCCAAATGGTTTTTTTTTTTCACCAAAGTTCACATTTCATGATGGCAAGGGTGATATTAAATAACATCTCAGACATTTATAAGTGGCATGTCTTTATTATGCCTCCAATGATAAAATGTTGAGAAAATTATTTCCAAGGAACCTCAAGTACTATGCTTTATGATGGTTCTATGTTTTACAACTCCAATCAGTGAAAACATTTAAACCTATATCTGATTATTTCCTAGCACATTTTTCTATCAACATCACTAAAAATATGTCATATGCTCAAATTAAAAAGATCAAATAAGGAACTAATGAACCTATTAATGAATATGTTTTGAGATATAAAATAATGTTGGCCAAACTAACAAATCTAGTGGTAGAAAAATAACTCCAAGACATATTCAAGTAAATATTGCTTGCCCTATTACATGATTTCATTTTTTTCAAAAAATTTAAATCTTTTGATGACTTATACCATATTTTTCAAGATCATTAAATGAAACTTATTTCCTTGAATAAGCTTAAGTATGTATCAAATGCATAGATTACATCTAATACCATGTTTCACATCAAACCAAGCTACAAAGTGAAACCTATGTATCCTAAAAAAGAAATAGCCACAGTAGTTAATGTAGTGTCACAAAAACCTCAACAAATAATCTTATTTAATGCACCTAATATAATATTTACATGATTACCTAAGTCTCCAACTTCTTTATTTTATATGCTTGTGGAGTTTCATCTCATATTTCTCCCTCCCCCCATAGAGGTCGATATGAGTTGACCTCTACCCAAAGGATATGATGCTAATACATATTATTCCTATTACCAAGGACCTAAACATTATATGAACATATGTTATAACTTGAAGCATAAGATTCAAGACCTTATTGATGACTAAAATATAACCATTGATGATCCTCCAAAGGATTCAAGTTCATAACCTAGTGATCTTTAGAATCATAAAATATTTAAAAATCTATCATAAAATCATTCTAATAAATATTTAGAATTACAAATGTCATATAATGCACATCCTCCTCCATCACATTATGGGTGTAGACTCTTCATTTCCATCACTTCTATATCAAAATTATAATTAGAATGACTTTCTACAAAAACATATAAATCTAGTAAAAAACCATCTGTTAAGCCAACTATTTGGAAAATTACTAATTCAATCTAAAATTGTAATCACATATCCCTATCTGAGTCAATATATTGTATCATAATATTTAATTCAACATCAACATACTGAATGAAATCAATCATTTGGAAGTGTTATTATAGGATAATTAAATGAATATTTGATTGGTAAAAGAACATTATAAAAGGTCATTATTATTCCAAATATTGATTAATCCTACTAAATCGGTCTAATCTTATTTTAATGTAAAATTACATGGATTTAGTATTATCTATTTTATAAATGCGTAAATTGAATTATTGCCTCACCCAAGGTGACATCATCATACCAAGTATGCAAGTAAGATCTCTTATAAGCTCTTATACCCCTCTTACACACTCTTCCTCTTACAACCCTCTTACACATTCAAAGAGGGTCCATGATTTGAATCTCTTGCATGTATATGATGTACTTCATCTCTTTTATTATACACTTCATCTCTCTCCTTTATGAGAATGGAGTACTGAACTTGGGTCCTTGATCTTCATCTCAAGATGGATAGTCCACAATCATTTTCTAACTCTATAACTGAAATGGTCTTCATACTCTTTCAATATGACTAACCAGTGCAGCAAAGCTCTACCAAATATTAAGGACATCACTCAATAATTCTTAAACATTGCCAATAAAAACATTAAGTAGACAAGGGAAAATGTTACCCACACATGGATTTGACATTGCCAAAGACCTCTAGTCTTACAAAAATAAGCACAAACATATTTTCAATTTGATTATAAATAAAAGTACGCATGGAAGGTATAAACATATTTATTTTATCTTCTATTAGTTAGTTCACTGCTTTTAAATCTTTCTCAATCTGAAGGGTTAAGCGTAGGGTGTTAAATTATTTAAGTTATTTTATTTTATGTCATTAATGATTGTTTGACCCGCTTTGTATTTTAAATTTACATTTGGCATGTCCAATAGGACTCGACACAACCCACAAACTCTTATAAACCTTTATTATTCTTCTAATTACTAAAATTAACCTAATTGATAAGTTGATTAATCTTATTTTCTTCAAAAAATTCCTAATTTCCATCTTAGGTAGAATCAACATAAATGCCTTATATTTTGGTGAAAAGGTCCTTAAAATGGTGAAAACATCTTGTAAAATGATCGTTTTGCTTTTATTCTCTATTTCACTATGTTTTTATAGGCCATTATAATTAGTGGAAAACCCATGTTAATCAACATGAAGGCTCTATAAAATTGGTGAAATACACCTCATTTCAGTAGAAATGTACTTGAAATAGGTAGAAATGCACTAATCTGAGAATCAATGAAAATAGACACAAAAATAGTGGAAACATGAGAAAAATTTGTGGAAACACCCAAAATAATAGAAAAATGGATTAAAATGGTGGATTTACCCTGTGATCAGCAACCTAATTTCTAAAGCCTCATTCTCCTTCATTTGGGCTTCATTTTGAGTGATTTATTTCATAAAACCACATGTTTTCTCGTGAATATTAAATTTTAAGTTAATTTATCTTCATTTTGCATATATTTCTCAAAAAATATAAAATATGAGGGTACCAATATGATTTATTTTAGATCACCCATTAGAAAGAACATATTAGGATTCTAACTTGTTTGCCATAGGTTTTGATTGCCAAAGACCACATTAAAACCTTCTAACCACTTTATTGTAGGTCCTTGGTCAAAGAAGTAGATTAAAATTTCAGAAAAAAATTAATTTTATTTATTACAATCCTTTTAATTTGGGCTTAAAATGAACACACATTTTTAATTTGGGTTCTAAAATCTTTCTTTGCTTTCAAGTCATTTCTTTTCTTGCAATTGTCTAGTTTTTCCTGTTATTTGTGTGTCTGTGTAGTTTCTTCATGAGTATACTCTCACATTGATAAGGTGACCTATAAATGTGAAGGTGACTACTTTTCAAATCCTTATAGATTTTCTAAATATGATCTTCACTTTCCCCTAGTGGGATTACTATGAATCAGAATGATGATACCATTCTTTTTATTTTGAATGTATAGGGTAGAGTCCATCACCTTCTCACAAGTTGTAGGGTGTGATGACTATGATTTCATCTCTCATCATTTTTACTAACCCTACACATCTGAAGGGGATATAAAATGTTGGTAGGTGTCATTAGAGCATAGGTAGATTCCCCATAAAAGGTTTCGTGAAAGGAAAGGATTAAATCCTTGATACTAAGCCATTAGACATCACCATTGAGGAATCTAAGGCCTCTTAGTTAGGGAATGTATCCCCATGTGAACAACCTAACACATAGATCTCTTCTTTGATGGATTTTATACCCATCTTGGGACCAAAAAGAAATCCAACAGAATCTTTAGATTAAGATCTATTGGTCGCAAAGCCTTCATGATGCATGGGTACAAAGCTAACATCCATAAAATATTGCCTTGCACATAAATTTTTTGAGAAAAGGTAGGAATTTCACCTAAATTTAATATTTTTATCAAAAATAATCCTTAAATTTCTCCTTTCAAATCCATTAAATTGAAGGCTCAATGATTGTGATGCACTCTTTATCTACCAATAAGATAGGATCATGTACTTAGATGATTATTTGATTGGATGTTGTGTCAAAACTCATTTTATATTCAAAACCAAGTCAAAAATAAACCAAGTCCAAAACACATTTTATACACACCTACATGATAATCCATTACTCTATCTATCTTGAGAGTAAAAAATCACCCCTTCTAGATGTCATGTCAAATTTGTCCAAATACACACAAATCTTGTCTAAACCATGTCATTATACTGGCCATTTTGAACCAACCCTAATTTTGAACAAATTCCAATTTCAAACCAATTCAAAACCAAGGTCCAAATTCTTATCTAACTCATGTCATTATGTTGTCCATTTTGAACCAGCCCTATTTCAATCAAATTCCAATTTCACATCAATTTAAAACTAAGGTCCAAATTCTTATCGAAACCATTATCATTATGTTGTCCATTTTATTTCAAACCAAATATGAATTCCAATTCTATCTCCTATCCCAAAGTGAAAAATCAACCAAGTTTAACAATTCCAAAGTTAAACAAGGTCAGACCATTCATTTTCAAAAGATCAAAACCTAGTTTAGTTAAGGTCAAGTCCAAATTCAAACACCTTCCAAGATCTAATTATTGAGCATTACATCCTTTGTGAGAAACAAACACTTGAAAACATTTGATATACCAAGATTTGTGAACCCTTTTGGAATTAAGTTTGATTCACACACCTTTCCTATTTAGATGCTTGTATTAATAAACTTTGATTAAACTATTCACCTATTATAGATACATATATACGTAGGATATCACATATTATACAGATATAAATATGACACCTATGCATGTTCCTTAGAAGTAACACTAGTTTCACTTACCATATTATGATTTTAGGGATACCTATGAGCATCCCTTGGATGGGATTATAGGATAGCCTTTTTCTTTCAAATATTCAAACAATCCAAAAACATTCAAATAATTCAAAAATATTTAGCATTCCCATATTTTATTAGTTCCTTGGCATCTATGTTATTTTATTTATGTTAGTAGATAACATATCATTTCATTCCTATATACACATATGTTTCATTAATCTTTTAGTGTGACATAGGCATACCCAAACACATGATATACACACTTACAAATGTTGAATCTTTTCTCTACTCACATTATACATTACATTGGGGGCATCCACTTATTTGATCATGATTGATATAGGTTATATTTCCTTTATGATTATTTATACATTATAATGTTTGAGCTTATATGTTAATGCTTACACATGTCTATATATATTCTCATATCACTCACATTGCACTCAATATGCTATACTACACAACATTTTTTTGCTAACATATATATACAGGGACTAGTGCAATATTTTGATGTTGGTTGCTTATACTTTATTTATTCACATTGTCACTTTCTTGAGTGTATTGCATTTATTATTATTTTATTTATTAGGGAACATATGAACATGTTCCTTGCATGTTGGTGTCTATGCCATTATATATTGATTGGACAATTGAATATGTCATTTTGTGTGGATTGGACATTTAAATATGTCATTCATTTCGATTATGTAGAATTTATACATGCGCTTGTATGAGGTCTCTTTAGACCATCCCTTTGCACTACATTGAGTTCTCTTGTGTGTATGATTGATTGAATGATAATCTTGTATTGTTACCCTCTAGACATTGCCATGATCTATATCATGCATCTTAGGATTTGGTGTGATCACATATTGTGAGCCTAATTGATATATCTACTTTGACATGTTGTCCCTATATGCTACATGATTCATACATAGGTTATACAAATAACTTATACTTTTGAGGTAAGGTATATACTAGTTTCTATTTACCTCACCTCAAAATGGAGGACATTTTAGTGGGCACATGAAGGCATGACCTCCATATTTTCATAGTTTTCTAGATTACATTGGGGGCATGTCATAAGAACATGAAATTTTCACTAATGCATTTTCATAGTTTTATAGATTACATTAGGGGAATGTCATAATAACATGACCTCCTCACTTATACATTTTCATAGTTTTCAGATTACAGATGGGGCATGTCATAAAGACATGACCTCTAGACTTATATATTTTCACAGTTTCAATATTTTGATGGTGGTATGTCATAAAAACATGATCTACACACTTACTCAGTATCTCTAGATTTTATTGGGGGCATGTCATAAGAACATTACCTCCAAATTTGCACAAAATCTAATTTGGTTCCATGATTTTGATATACACTTGGGTTAGAATCCTCTACATTTCACTGATTTCACATATTTTTGAAATAGAGTTTTTGAAATCTATGACACATGTACTCTAGCTCAAACATATTATAGGTGCATATGCCATAATATTTAATCAAAAAATTCAAAACTTACCAATTATACTACTCACCAAGATGCACCAATTAAACGAGGATGTATTATTATCGAGCCTTTTTGCTATACTAATGGGTTTAAGTGATTAAGTCATTAAACCTCACTAGATTATGTATATATGCACTTGATTTATGTGGTTGAGATATAATTACCTCAATGGACATGCTATAACTCATCCTTACACTGAGATGGGGGCATAATACCTTCCAATCTCCCTCTTCAAAAATATCCAAGGTTTAGGTATGAAACTTCTGCAACTCTAATGCTTCATAAGGAAACATCTTTATAAATTCAAAGCATCAAGAGGTAAAATGTTTACATTGATTCACATGTGTAATCCTTCATTTCTATTTTTATTTTCAATCATTTCAATTATTTCAACGTTCGTATTATATGCACTATTTTACATTATATCATTCTCTTAGTTACAGGACATACACCAAAAAAGCACTAAAAGTGGGCTCGAGCAAAGGCAAGCTGTGTTATACACTTCCAGATATGTTTTATTTCATTTAAAATAGTAATTTCATCCTTATTAATTACTATATTAAAGGGGGAAATATAGATACTAAAACTAAATATTTATATCATCTTAGTCTTATACACTTCACAAATATCAATTAGGGCTCTACCCTTTAGTTTTATACCTCCTTATTGTCGAAAGGCTTACATTATCCATCTTATTATGCTTAAATTATTATCTCTTAGTCTAATCCATATCATTCTAATGACCCAGGTCTCTTGTAGTGCACAAAAATATTAAATCCTAATAAACATATTACGTTATAGTTTTAGATCCATACTATTTTCTAGCCTTCTAGACACTACCGATCATAGAGGGACACTATCACTGATGGTAGTGCCTAGATATTTATCTAGTGTTTATTATTTAGAATTAATCCAAATTAAAAAATTATCAAAACTGATGGGGTGGTGTAATTGTCTTATTGAACCTTTAGTGAAATATTTTTCAAAAGGTGTGGTATAAATACTGAAAGAATGAGCAAGAGATACATAGGATCCACAGGATCAATCCAGGAGAAATAACCCACAACAAATAGCCTGCAGATTATATCAGAGAATAAAATAAATTTCTCACACCTAAAAAATAGGTGATAATCCTATAAATTCTCTGTATTCTCTCATTAATCTCTTGATATTTTCTCATAGATTGTAAAATATTTATAATAAAAATAGTTTGTTTTATGACAACAAACTATTTTTTGTGATTAAAAAATAGAGAAAACAAACTATTTATTTTCACATACTACGAACAAATATATTGTTGAGAGATTCTCAACAATAAAACAAATTAACCTAGGTAAATAAAATTAACCCTAGGTAATAAATAACTTACCCTATTAACCTTAGGTAAGCTTAAATATTCATTATTCTAACAAATACAAGTCTAAGACGTCTCATTTATCATCTAGTAGATAGTAAGTAAACACCTATCAAGGTTAAATTAATCAATTGCCCAAGCACTATTGTATGCCATATTCATGTTTATTTTTATATCATGCATTGGAGGAGACATATTACAAGTCTAACACATTCAAAGAGTATTCCATGAGTGATATTTGTCAAATTACAAGCTAGATTATTAATGCATCCTCATATAATATATTGCATCCTTGTGCACACACTTTCCCACACATAGGGGATAAATACATAAGTTTGAGGCCCTCCTTGGATTATTGGCTATTTACGTAGTGCCATTGATAAAGGGATCTTTGGGGAATCTTGGTATTGTGAGCCCACTAACTCATTTTTAAGCAAACTCAATCCAAGGGTAAATAAGGGTGACGAGATAGGGTTTGATTAATTAGCAAAGATTGACAATTTGTATCTCACATATGAAAAAATCAGCAAATAAGTGATATAAAAGCCACAACAATGAAGTTGGTTCCATCTAGTTCAAGTAATTAATATGTAATGGACATCTGCATCATATTTATACATTAGCATCCATGGTAGTCTCTATGACCATAAAAGTATAATTTTTAGAATTTGACAACTAATAGAAAATACTAATCCTACCTATTTTACACTTGAATCTAGTTCAAATCTACCTACGCATAGTAAACTAGCTAAGTACCATTGTTTATTAATTATTGAAATATCTTTTCATAGTGGTTCTTTACTATTTTTAATAATCTCAGTTCTATAAATTTAGAATATTATTTAGCTAAGTTTTATATTTATTAGATTACTATAGATTGGTTCATCACCCTTGTTTTATAACTATTTATATATTCTTAACCATATACCCAACATCTAAATTTAGGGTTAAACACCACCTTGCTTGTGATGTGAGTTTTGAAATATTTAAAGATCTAAAGGATATATGTGAGGGTTTACCATATACCAAAAAGTGTTTACTATTATTGCTTTATGATGGAGTGATCACATCATGGCCACAGGAAAAAAAAAATTAATGACACAATCATGTCTACTAAGAATTTGTACATGGAAGACAACATGTAATAATTATTTTATTGTTATTTTTGACAACATCAAAACTATTGAGAAGGAGAAACAAGAGTTTAATAAATAAATGAATAATTGAAGATAAATAATATAAATAAGGTTTCAGATCAGTCTAATTTGATATATAGAGTCATTTCCAGTGTGACATCTTACACGGGTTTGAATGCAAAGTTGTTAGTACTTTAATTGAAATTTTCACAAAAACATAGGCACTACATTAAAAACCCATAAAAAAGGGAGGAAGTTGAATAGTTGAAGGGAAACTATAATGTTGAAGTTAGTATATTTCATATTGCACCAATTAATGTGCACAAGTTTAATTTAAAAAAAAATTGTAAATTTTAAGTACTCTTGAATTTTACATCCCATCTCATTCACATGGTTATCTCAATGTTAGTTCAAACGTTGAGAACTATGACACATCTAGATAAAATCTAGTAGGATCAAGATAATACACATTTAAAGTTGGTCAATAAGAGCAGAGTAAAATGGGGGCTCTATGTGATAACATAGTGGACAAAAACATAATGGTAAAAATGTAGTATGAGAAAAATGTCATGAGGACAAAACATAGTGAGGAAAAACATAACGGTATTGGTAATGTCGTATAAATGTCGAGAAGAGAATAATTGGGATATTTTAGTGATTATCACATTATTTATTTGTTGTCTAGTTCAATTTGGTGATAGTAGTTAACATTTCATGGTGGAAAAGTGATGCACCAAATTTATAATCAAAATAATAAAGGAAAATGTGATTTCGTGAGTTTAAACCTTTAGTTGAAAGTTGTGTCATCTTCGTGACATTACCAATACTACTAAATTTTTTCCTCACTACATTTTTTCCAAGTGATGTTTTGTCATACTATGTTTTTATCATACTACATTTTTACTGCTACGTTATTTACCGCTACGTTTTTTTCCGTAGCTTTTTTGTAGGATGCCAAAATGGGAGCTAAAAAAGGATTATAATAGAGTGAAATGGGAGTTGAGAAGGGAGAAAATCATAGTGAAATGGGATATAAAAATGGAGAAAAGAAATAGGGTGTGGCCCAAAGTAAAGAGGAGGCATGTCATGATACATGTGATGTTTCAAAATCATGATGTTACTTATTTATATTATGTTTAATTTGATGATAGTGATACTTTCTTGTTGACTTTAATTTTACTTTGTAAGGGTTTATGTGATGTACCTAGATAGGGTTTATGTTATCTTTCATATGATGATATTTATACTTATTTATTAACTTTTGAGTACCTAGCCAAGGATTATGTGATGCACCTGGCCAGGATTATGTTACACTTCATTTTATGAAAGTTATACTTAGTTGTTAACATATTATGTACCTAGTTAGGGTTTATATGATGAAATTGGATACAGTTTATGTTTCATTTCATTTGATGAAAGTGATACATTCCTTTTAACTTGTCATGTATCTAGCCAGGGTTTATGTGATGTACCTAGTTACAATTTATGTTATGTTTAATTTTATGAAAGTGCTCGTTATTAATTATTAATGTTTATTTGTTAGTTATTAAATGATTAATATTTCTTATATTTTTACATGATACTCAATTATTCTATGATGTTCCATTTTTAATATTATCATATTATGTAATTTTTAATCTCAAAGGCATTATATGTTCTGTAGTTTATTAAAGCCTTGCATTTATATATTATGGTTTTTAAGTATGTTATTGAGTGATGCATAAGTTCTTTACATAATTCTTTTGACTTGTATTTAATCCTAAATTATCTTAAAATAAAGAGTCATGTAATACATTTCATCTCCATGCTATATTCATTAACTTGAATTATTCATTATTTCATCAAAATGTAATCATTAACATGAATTGTGCATTTTCTTCTTCCATATGTATGTCTCAAAATGTTACTTGTATATTTTAATTTACCTTGTTAGGGTTTATTTGATGTGTGTTTCCATTTTTTATGTTATTCTTCATTTGATCAGAGCACTACTTACTTGTTAAAGTATGATGTACCTTGCTAGATTTTATGTGATGTATCTAGTCAGGGTTTATACTATGCTTGCTTTTATGAAAGTGTTATTTATTTGTTAACTTATATGTATCTGGATAAGATTTATGTGATGTACCTAGACATGATTTATATAATATTTCATCTAATAAAAGTGTTACTTTTTATCTTGTGATTTATCTAGTTAGGGTTTATGAGGCATACATGGCTATAGTTTAAGTTATGTTTTATTTGATGAAAGTTATACTTATTAACTGTTAATTTTTACTTGTTAGTTGTTAAAGGATCACTCTTGCTCAGATTTTTACATGATCCATAATTGTTTTACAATGTTCCATTTTAAAAAATATTGTATTATTTGATTTTGATTCTTAAAGACACTTCATGTTCTGTAATTTACTAATGCATTGCATTTATATATTACGGTTGTTGTTAAGTATGTTATTGACTAATGCATTAGTTATTTACTTAATTATTCTTACTCATATTGAATCTTGATTTATATTAAAATAAAGATTCGCGTAATACATTTCAACCCCATATTGTAGTCATTGACTTGAACCATTGATTTTTGCATCCAAATGTATCCATTAATATGAACTATGCATTTTTTATTCCAATTATATGTCTCATACAAACATGGTCATAAATTATAATCAAATTTTAATCACCATACAACATAAACCTATTATATGTCACCATTTAGCATATAATTATTTATCCCTATCCATGGATACATCCTTGATCTTTGTTGTTTTCATTTTGTTATTTAGAAGAAAATAATTTATTTGGTGTGCCTTCCTTACCCTAATGTTTAAAACATGTACTTGTTTAATTCTAATCATTTATGTTGGGTTGTTATTTTCCTCTACTTTATTCCCTATTTTAGTATAAGTAGTATCAATAATAGCTCTAAATCCCTTAGTGTATCTTTTTACCAATCTTCTTCGTCTCATTTTATGAAGATAATAACAATGTGGTTAACTAATAAGATAATTAAAATAAATAATAATAATAATTCTAAACGTATTACTTCAAATAATAAACATTGTTACTAGCTTACCAGTCAATTAAATGTTTAGCTGAAATAGTATCTTCCAATGTTCTTTATCCTCCTTAATTTTACGCTTCTTTCCATAATGGTGTGCTTCAATATGAGCCACTTCACTAGTTTTTCTTATGGTCTTTGTTATTTGAATATAGTTGGATAATTTTGATAGTACACTCAATGCTTTCTTGCCCTATTTTCCCCATGAATTAAAGACTTATTTCAATGCTTTAGCTTCAAAAACAAGGAAATAGGATGCCAATTGCATTGCACTATTGATTTTAATTTTTTTGGGGTCTTCTCATATTGAAATCTAAGTTGGATTTTAATGTTGAAGGCAAGAATTTTATTTGTGCCATCATTTTCAACATACCTTTTAATCCTGTAACCATATTGAAGAATTGTGTTCTCGTCTCATTAACTAGACACATTTTATCATGCTTATACATGTATTTATACTCTAAAAGAATGCCTCTTCCTCAACCAAAGTTGTTATTCAATTTTTTTGTCTCCATATGTTTATGCTCCATAACCTCCTTCCTTAACTAACCAAATATAAAGGGTCAAACTAACATTGTCATATGTAAGGCATGGGTTCCTTAAACATGTATTTAAAGGACCATATACTATCCTAGACATGAATAACATAATTAAATCCACTCCGTGGCTAGGTTTCCAATCCTGCGAAAGAATAATCAATTCAATTAATTATGGTCTACAAGATACAAGTCATCATAAACCTAAAAACTAATAATTTACATACTTTTCATGTTAGAGATTAATCTCTATTTGGGTTAACTTTATTTATCTATCCCAATTTAAGTGTGTGTAGGCTTTCTTATTATGTGAAAATTTAATTCACATATTCTAGATTTCATGAGGTATCTCATCTCTTTTTTCCTTTTCTCAAGGAATCTTAGAATTTCATGTTACATGTAACTCCTTCCATAATTGTCACAAACTTCCCCCTCACCTCATTGGGATTAGTGATACTACGAACACACTACGAAGGTTGTATAAGGTCACGACAGAGATTATTTATAGCTCTTTCTTCCTTCATCACTTTATTTAAACAACTCTTTCCTCTCTCATTACATAAATTGAGATTTTATTCTTCTCTTTTTTAACTCATTCTTCTTATCTATTCACATATTTATAAGATTGTAATTGGATAATATTATTTTTTAATCCTTCTTAAAGCATGTGGGGTTTTCTTTAGTTGATTATGTTTCCCCACTTAACAACTTGTGTATCGCATTACATGGTTCTACTTATTTTAAGGTAAAATATTACCTTTTGTTCATTCATTCATTTATATTCCCAATGTTATTTTGTAAATATTTTGGCATATATTATTTCATGGTATTAGAGCAACTTTTTTTTTAATGTTGAACTTTTAGTGTTTGCAGGCACTTCGATGGAGAAATTCATTTTTTACACTATTTTAAACAACGATTCAAACCCTTAAAAAAAATTTATTGTGACTTTTAGTATTTATATCAACACTTTACACACATAATCCTTTTATTTAGTATGTCCATGCTAACATTTAATTTTAGGTTGCTACAACAAGGATTATTTTGAACTAATTCTATTTTTTTTCAGCTAGTTACATCCTCCTATGCCATTATTTTTACACCTTTTAATAAAATTAAAGCATTAATTTGAATAATAATTTAATAATCTATAGGTTTATTAGTTTCATTATGTATTTCTGATATTTTATAATAGTGCAAACACATATTTTATTGTGTCTTTTGTTATAATGATAAATTAGAAAATATGATGAGCAAGAGATGCAAGAGAAAAATAGTTGTATCCGTTAATTGAAAATTTATGTTTTTATGATTTTTTTTGGGTTTGTTAGTTTATAAGATGGGAATAAATTGTTAAAATTTTACTTAAACTCGTATCTCTGTCTGGGATAAAATGTCAAATTGATAACTGCTACATTTCAAAAAATGTGATGAAGAGTAATTTCAAATAAAATAAATTTCATTTTTTAATAGATTTACATAGTATTTTTCTACTTGATTTCTATATCTACTATCATTGGCTATTATTAATTCCTTTGTTGTCAAAACCAAGACAAATTATGGATTTTAATGTCTACTTGTGTCACTTTTATTCTTATTTTTCTTAGCATTTTGTTCATGGCATTCCATTAACTATTCATTCAAACTTAAGTTATTTTTTTACTTCTCTTCTCATCCTCCCTTATTTTTACCACGCCTTAATGTGTTGGAAACACTAATGCATTCTTTTTTATACTTTTTAAATCAAGGTCTTCTTCCTTTTTCTCTCAGCTCATTTCAGGTAAACTTACCATTATTTTTTTAGTTGCATGTTATATCCTAGAGCTTTCTTACCCAACACTACATGGTACTACATGCGACTGGCTATATTTTCTCCTATAATGTTTTGTTTGGATCCTTAAGTTTATAGAGATATATTTCTAGTTTTTTTGATATTATATTAGTGATGTCCCATTCTATTTACTTTATATCATGTTTATCAGTCTCCAACATCCTACATGGTTTGTTATGCATTTGGTTGATAAGTGGCATGAATGTCTTTGAATTACATTTTTGTATATAAGTGTGATGCCCTTCTTCATTTCTTTCTCTTATTTAACACATAGTTCACCTCATATTTACTTAAAATATATAGAGTTTATTTTCTTTTTAAAAAAAACTTATATAATGTTTTATTCTACCATAATGCCTTGAGGTGTTTTCAATGGGTTTTTTATTTAATTATATTATACTTATTTTAATATCATTTTAAAGCATTTTTCTATTGCACTTCATTCCTCATATATGGAACTCTATCATATCTCTTGTAACACCTTTATTAGATTCTTCACTTCATTTATTAAATGGCATTTTATTTATGTTGGTTTTCTTTTCACTATTCCAATCAACACTTCTAAATTATTTTTTGGCATATATTATTTTGCCTTGACCTTCATTTTTATCTTTGAATCATGTGTAATAGATTGGAGAAAATCCATTTTTCCTGTTAGTTTGTTTTATATGTTATAAAACCAATCTTTCATATTAAACAAAACAAAAATTAAAAAAGAGGCAAGGAAATATTTAATGGGTTAAGATGGATTTTTTTTAATATTTATTAAACTTTTTTTCAAATCCCATTCAAGATCAAAAGAGCTCTTATGCAAGGAATTTTATTTTTAATTAAATGTGTTTTACTTTCTTATGTAAAGCTTTGACAGTATAATTTCTTTAATTATTGTGTTTTACTTATTTCATATTAAAACCCAAATAAAAACATCTTTTTAATGCTTATCATTCGGGAAAATGTTTATATATTGTGGTATTTTGATTTTTTCCCTTCATTGATAATTAATTGGAGTTTATTTTAGTTTACAAAACTTTGGATTTGTTTTTTTTTCATTATAAGTTGTCAACAACAAATGTCTTTTTTTTTAAACTTTTTTCACTAATGTAGAATGTTTCTCATAATATTTTGAATGTTGGATTTGAATATAGTTCTTGTTACATTTTAACTAAATTATTTTTGACCATGTATGGTTCAACACTTCATTATGGAAGTTGTCTCTTTGCTCTTATTAGATCTACTTTTATGTATGCGGATCCTATTTTTTGCCATAATTATTTTCTTAACATGAATATTTGGTGTTATATTTTGTGTTTCCAAGTTATTGTAGATCATTTTTATCATATCCTTTGTTTTTCTTGTTCTAAAGTGAATTGACAAAAAAAAATCCATGAAGATTCTTGGAGATTATTGATGATCACATCTACACCTTTATAAGTTTCATGGAAACATCTATATTCTTCTTCTCTCTTTTCTCTAAACATTGTAATATTAACATTTCTCTCAAAGGAAATTGTCATAAAGGGAGATTATTATGTAATGTCAGCTCCCTTATTTATTTTTAAGGTTTTATCCATTAATTTGACCTTGAAATAAAGCTTAAGTGTGAATATTTGAGATTAATATGTTTTGGGGTTCACTTTATTTATCCTAAGTTAATTTAGTGTGTGTATGTTTTCTTATTATGTGAAGTTTCAAATCACATATTATAGATTTTATGAGGTGTCACACTTTTTTGGTCCCTTTTGAAGGAATATTGGAGTCCTATGTCACATGTAAATCCTTCCAAACTTTTCACACACTTCCCCCTCACCTCATGGGGACTAGTGACACTAGACACACACTAAGAAGATTATGTACAGGCATGATTAAGTTTCTTTGTAATTCATTCTACTTTCCTTAATCTATTTAAAGAGCTCTTTCTTCTCTCATTCTACAACTTCATATTTTTCTCCTCTTTTGAAGTTAATTCTTCTTCTCTATTCTCTTTTATTCTAATATAATAATTGGAGAATATTATTTTGTAAGATTTTTACTACCCATTGGATTTCCTTCCATTGATTTGGTTCCCTAGTTATTAAATTGTATCTCGCATTTTATGGTTTGGCTTACTTTGAGGTTAAAACTTTTACCTTTTGTGTATTCATTCATTTATGTTTTTGATGTTGTTTTGTAAAAATAATGGCATGCATTATTTTAGTTCCTTGTATTCAATTATTATGGTATCATCTCCTTTGGATGGTTATCATTGTAACATGTGGAAATATTTGTAACACTACCACATTCTCACAAGATTTATAAAATTATGTTCATCAAGAAGGCCTTTGATTATATAGTTAAAAACAACAAGGAACGAGTTTCAAAAATTTAGTAACTAATTGACACAAAAATAACATTCTTAATAGAATTATTAATTTTTTTACAAACATCTAAAATGATTTCATGCTGAATGAAAATCCTTTTAGAAATTGAACCATCTGATTGTTCATAATAAATATCCTTGTAGTCTAAACCTTTATAATGATATAGTTTCCCTAACCTACATCAATTCCCTATTTTCATAATTTATCCCAAATCATAATAAATTTATATTTATCATGCTTCTTTGATTGATGTTTATTGTTATAATCTTGTCTATATTTTGAACTTCATGAAGCATCTTCACAACACTTTAAACTCCAGCATGATGAACCCAATAGACAAAGTTAGCCATCATCCTAACAGTAAGCTATAAATAACATTTTATATCAAAAAATTCAATGTTAGGATGCATATTAGATATATATTTTATTTTATGTAAAAATAAATGACAAAACTTAGTAAGGTAAACAATATAAAATAATGACAATACTTGTAATGTAAACATTATTTTTAAAAAAAGTAATATTCAGGAACTTTCCTAAAGAAAGTTTGTTGTCATTAAGTACAACATGGAAATAATGTGTAAAGTATCACCATAAATTATAACATTGAATTCTTTGTAATATGTGCAAGTATTTCTTTAGGACTATGCACCATGGAAAAAAATCATATCTCAAAACTAAGACTTTATTATTGTATACTAGACTTATTGCAGCCATGTAATCATGGCATTCATACAATTTAACATTGACAATCCTATCATCAAACATCTTATAACCTTTTGGTATAATGAATTTAACTCATTATTATGTTATTTGGATCATCAGAATCAACATCATGGGTTAAAACCTATTTATACTCATCCTTATCATCAAATGTTTCCATGTTTATATAAGACATCACACACCTAGTTGCCTCTATCATAATGGACATAAGAATTAATACCATGTTTTAAATCAACTTATCAACTATTGATATAATTATTTTATCATATGAGTCAACTGTAAAATATGCATAGACATTTATCTCTTTAACTTTGACACCCACTATAACATGATTTATTAGATCTTACCCCATATTCATTTCCTCAATTTCTTTGGCCCACAACTTTATTTCCTCACAAACTAAGGTTGTGTTAACCCCATGAATCACTCCATGAGCATAAATGTTATGTAAATATGTCAAGACCTTATAGTACATGCTTGATTCAAAAAATACCAACGCTATGTTATGAGACTTAAAGTCACTGCAGATCTTATCCATAAAATTTGATAAAAGTTTTTCTATCAATTTATCAATGTGCATATCACATATACCATTGTATATATTTCATCATAATTCATACTTATGTAGTACCCAATTTCACTAATAATGTCATTTCATCCACACCATACTTAAATAACCATAACCTGACCTCCCTAAATAAGTATTTTTCGTCAGCCATTTGATGATAATACCATCCTAACACTTTATTTATGTTTTAAATAATTATTTGATTTTCTATTTTATGGCTTAATTTTATCTACTTCATTCTATTCAACTGCTTAAAGTACATTTTATTTGTCACATGTGATATTGGATTGACTGCCTTCAATTTTCACGTAAGATTGAATAAGTTGAGTAATTGTCTTTTCTGGACTAGCACAATATGTATTATGATTTTTTTAATATAAATATCCATTAATTAAATATATTTGTCCACATATTGTGTAAATAAAATTTGACAGCCAACTTACTTGAGAGAAACATCTATTTTTGTATTTTGATGAGCTATCATGTTGAATGGATTTTTATGACCTGCCATACAAGGAGTTTGATGTCATATCATATTAAATGGAGTTTGATGTCTTGTTATGAAAGGATTTTTATGTCCTTCCATGAAGATATTTTTATGACATTCCATGTCGATGAATGGAGTTTGATGTCTTGCCATCAGAAGGGAGTTTGATGGCCTGACATGTTGAATGAATTTTGAGTATAATTCACATTAATCAGATTTAAAGGTTTCATGTCATTGAGGTGCTTAAGAAAATTATAAACCATTATATTAGAATTTTTTTATGATAGTGGGGGTATAAAATTAGTATCCAAGTTATTTTGATCAATATTATTATCTTGTTGATGGGTAATATGAGCACCATGGGAAACATGAGTACCATAAGCAACTATTATTTTTCCTCTAGGTTGAGTGTATTCCATTTAAATATTGATTTGTGGGAATATGTAAATATGAAAAAAGTTTTCCCTATGTCTTCTTATTCTTTTTCAAGGAATGTGTGATCCCTATTTGTTTGCAGAATCTTCCATTTTAGAGCAACTAAAGAAAATAAATTAAACCCAACTGTAAGAGAATTTTTATACAAATATATTAATGGAAAGGTAATTCAAAGGAATAATAATAATAATAATAATAATAATAATAATAATATTGTATTATTTGAAAAGCTAGCATAAATGAAAATGAACTTATATTAGTCAACATGCGAACATAAAGATAAATTCATTGGTGTGTTTTTATATTATCCAGTCGATGAACATAAATGAAAATGTACTTATAATAGCCAATTAGCTAACATAAATGGTAGTGTGCTTGTATTAGCCTACCAACAAACATAGCTAAGAGTGTCCTTATATACGCCTACTAGGGAACATAAACAACAATTGCTTCAATTAGTAGACTGACTAGCATAAATGATTTAAAAAAAAACATTTTTTTTCTTCTGAAAATCACTAGTAGAAAATAAAATATACGAGAACAAATATTTGGTAAGATGGTTTCACAACATTTACAAATAAAAATATTCTAGTTATATGAAGTGACGGACTTGACACACATTGATAAGTGAGGGTTTTGAGTAAAGATCTTATAATTATGTGAAGTGATTGAGAAAGAATAAATACAACATAGAATGAAAGTAAGATACTTATATTGTGTCTAAGACAACTAATATGTAATTTACTTATCATATTTTTAAATTTGTTTTAAGAGGGAAGTATCATATACACATCATGTAATAATTTGGTAAGTATCAGGGATGTAATGGGTAAATATCATGTTAATATCGGGTAAGTAATGAGTTAGTATCAAGTATGTATCATCATTGTATATCTAAAATATTGAAACCTATGCCACATTCCAATCCCATTTTTAAATTTGATGATTGATTACCAAGTGTTTGTTATGATATAAAAATTATCTCTTTTATCATAATATTTATGTTTTCAAATAAAAATTATAATTTTTTCGATTAATAAACTCAACCTTAACCCACCTCTAACCCAATATTAGCTAGTAAGTTTAATATTTTTTGGTTGAGTGGGGTTATTTAATACGAAAAACGTAATGTGTAAGATAATAAAATTTAATGAAATAAAAGGCTTTGACCCATTAAAAATTGAATCTTTTACAAACAATGTTCATAATAGGAGCATTACTCTTGGCTTCTTTGTTATGCCGACTTAGCACAAGAATTGTATATGACATTGATTACTTGTTGTAAAGTGGACATAGTTTTAGGTATACTAAAATTTGAGAACCTATGAAAGGTGTAGATGGATGCAAGAAATAAATCCCTCCACCTCTTCCTATGATAAGTCAAGGTACATAGTTCAATATGTATTTATGTATTTGATATATAAATGCATCATTCACATACACAAATAAAAGTAGGTACATTATGTAGACACTCACTTTTGGTACATACCCTCTTATTATAAGTTTTCTGGTAGTTTTTTATGCATATAGGTCATCACCATGAATTAGAGACTTATTAACACTTGTTTGTCTTTGTTTATCTTATTTTTGAGATCCCATGATCATATTTTCTTCCTTTTTTTCTATTACACTTTTATTGTGTTCATGAGCTTATTTTATCTCTTTTCTCTTTATCAGTGTTTATATATTCCTCTAGGATAATAATGATGATTTTATATCATTTCCTCTTTTATTTTATGGGCCCTTTTCCTTGTGGTCACATATTTTCAATGTTTGGATCTATTTTTTGGTTATTGCCATTTTTTTGTCAGCTTTTACATACCAATAACTCTTTAGAGCAAACCATGAGAAACCTATTAATAAAAATAATCTATGACATTATAAGGTACTTGGGATCAATAAATCTATCTAAAAAATAATATATAAATGGTTTTAAGGCTCCATACAACTTTCCAATCTATTCTTATTAATTTTTTTCAAGTTTGTGCACACTCTACATTGATTTATTTCTACTCAAGGAATTTAGTCACATCTTATTCCAAAATTAACCTAGGTAAATGTGCATGTATTTGCATCTCACACTAAAGGAGATAATGCAAAAATTATTATCTCACTCCTCCATTCACACTATAAATGAACTATGAGGAATTTAATTCTTGCATGTAGGATATTGTAGACACCTAAGTTTGGTATTTGACACTTTAAAACATCAACTTTGACATACTTATACTTTTCATACATATTTTAATCTTATCCACACTTTCATCTAACCATATACCCACCTATTATCTTGACTAACCCAATTTATCAGATACACATGTTCAAGACCACTTTGGTGTTTTAAAAGCAACTCCATAATCCTAAATATACTATCAACATGCCTTAGATCATTGATGTTCACTCCCAAGATAGTAATGGCAACAATCAGATAGTTGTGGTTTTATCATATGTGTCTGTTTATATTTTTAGTGTCTAGGAATACTAGAGAATTATTTTTCAAATCAAGTAATCTCTAGTAGGTTAGCCTAGACATGTTTCATGGATCATTTATAGTAGGAAATATTGAAGACTTGTTTCTAAATATAAATCAATGCTAAGGTCATACTCACCCATCATTTGGTCACTACTTGAAAATAACATTAAGAAATCAATTAGCACCTCTTGAGACATTATCACAAAGGCATACACATATGAAAACACCTTAAAGTAATAACCATAGATCAAAGTCTGAATAAAAACATGTCAAAATTTCATAGTGCCAAGTGTTGAAAGCTAAACATTGCATTTAATTATAGCGTGATGACATTGGTACACACACACACACACCTAAATAAAATAAATACATGTAGTTTTATCCCCATTTATAGTGTTGGAATGTAGGTAATGATCAATCACTCAACAAGGAGTGGTTTGGGATGTTCAACCCAAATTTATAACTCTTTTTTCAAAGGTCATCTTGTGTCCAAAGTATGATCAAGGTTTTAAAGGAAGCAGAATAAAAAAATGGATCAACACATAGGACTGACGGCCTACACACACATTTTCTATATAAAATCACATGTGTAAAATTCTAAGGTGGCATACACTTCACAATAGAAAATTATAATTCTAATGAAACTTGGGCAATATCAATCACTTCATGGGTGTGAGCTTTACCGATAACATCTACACAAGGTTTAAGCTTTTGTTTCTTAATTGAAGTGGTTATAGAGCATACATAGAGCATTTTTAAATATAATTATGAACATAATGAGCAACATAAATAATAATTCATCTAAGTACATATCTCCTCCATTTCTTTTTCAATACTAAATTTTGTAAGTGCAATATAAATTTACCATTTTGCATTCAAATTTGTATGATCATTACCCTATTTTATAGAATATGAATATTCATAGTGTTATCTTATTCAGAACATATTAATCAAAAAAATAGGTAAAACATTTTGGTGAACATGATTATTAATTTAAGAATGAAAAATCCTAGATATTTACCTTAGGGTTTTCTATTTTTAGAAGATTCTAAATTTATCTCTATTAGGGTTTCAATTATAAGGTTTATATGGTTTCCCTTATATTAGTAATAGGTCTTATGATTGTGTTAATTTTCATCTTTGGTTTAGCAATTTTTATGTGTGTACATCCTTCAAACCCTACTATGACTTATTCTATTGATTCCTAGTTTTTTTCCCAGGATGTGCTTTATTATTAAACTAATGAGTGTAAAAATGTGGATGTAGATACTCATTATTATGTGATTAATGATAATATTAATTTGAATGATGATCATGCTCCTATAAATGAAGGTAATGATTATGTTGATTATGATTATATGCATGATCATGTGTAGGATTGGTATGTGAGTGATGCATATTTGTACAATGATAGTGATGGAGAAGTGAGGCACATTAATCCTATAATCTAGAATATTATTTCTCCTTCCCTTTCCTAAAACCTTTCCACTAGTCATGAAGTACAACAAGAAGAAATTAAAAAATAATTAACCAACAAACATCTTGATTATACTCAACTTACAATTGCAGAAGATGATAAATAAAAAATAAATAAATGATATACATGTTTCTTCTCATGATTATATACCTTGCAAGGATTTTTATAAATGTAAGAAATTTTATAGTAACAAGAAATGTGATGATAATTTTTCAAAATACATGAGATATAACTATATTCCTAAATGCAATGATTCTCTTTTTGATATGAAATTTGATGATATTCCTTATATTTATGTGAAATGTGATGATATTTATAGAATTATAGTAATTCATCTATTGATATGGAATGTGATACTACTTAATACTGCTCAACTTACAATTATAGAATATGATACAATAAAAAAATGATAGATGATATATGTGTTGTTTCTCATGATTTTATACCTTGAAAGAATTTTTCTAAATGTAACAATTTTTATGGTAATATTAAATGTGATGATAATTTTTCAACTTACATGAGATATAACAATATTCTTAAATGTAGTGATTCTCTTATTGATATAAATTATGATGATATTCCTTGTATTTACATGACATGTGATGATATTTCTAAAACTTACAGTAATTCCTCTATTGATATGGAATACGATAATACTTCTAAGAAATGCAATGATAGGATTAAAAATGATCAATATTTTATGCCCATGTTTAATATAGATGGTGAGCTAAAACTTATGAATGAACCTTTCCAATCTATAACCATGCCTACTAGATACATAGTGTTTATGATGCATGCAATGGGTGAAATTCAAAATAAAGTTATTGCTTTATCTTTAGAGTCCAAATCATGTAATTTTAAGATTTATTATAATTTCATACTAAGTTGACTTATAATGTGAAGTATATGTAATCATCATTATCCATAAGGATTCATTATGCCTACATTTAGCTTGTTTTATAGGCATGGATATCCTCATGCCCATCTTGCACACTTTATGTCCTCTTTCAGAGAGCATTCATGTCAAGGAATATTATAACTAGAAGATTTCCATTGAAGTTTTAAAGGTAAATCCTTAGATTGGTTATATAATTTACATAGTTGGTTTACAAATTTCTTTGTGAAACTATAAGAGAATTTCCTTTCTTAATTAATAAGAATAGAAGTCCTAGATTATGGTTAGAATATCTTTGAAGACTTTTAAAATATCATGATTAACCTATATAATATTATATTATAAGGTTAAAAATAAATTACATGGCTTAAGGTATACCCATTGATTTAGAATAACAATTCATCTTTAGTACTAATTATTATTTTACCTCTGCTTAGGGACAAAACACTTTAGAATACTAATTATTATTTTGATCGACTCTACTTTGATATATATGCTAATGGGTGTGATATTTTACATTCATGCACTCGCGCTTCTAATTCTACTAGACACAAAAAGTTAAAAACATCAAATCTCCAAAGTAAATCTCCACCTAAGATTAAAGCTACAAATAAGATAACTAATAAGAAATCAACTTGCATGAGTCATACTCCATCAATTGTGAACCGACCCATCTAATTTATTATACCTAATGATATAACAAGTGCTTATTTATGCACACTCCTTGATAATAAGTTGATCACATTATCTCATAATCAACATCACCATTCAGATCATGTAACAAGTGTTGGCACAAGATCATTTTTAAACTACCATTACATCAATGAGCATAGAGATAAAAACATATATGCAATGCAAAATAAAATTAAACTTGTGGATAAGGGTTTCATTACATTTTAAAAATTAATATCACTCCCATAAAGTTATCTTCTCCATCTTCTTTTATTTCATATTCTATGAAGGTCGATGTATCATGGGAAGTTTCTAAAAATGAGCCAATGGTCATTCTACTTCTTATAGAAGGTGAACATAGAAAATGAATTTTCATTGATGAAAAGGTATAAAATAATGCATGTATAATTTATTTTATTAAGGAACTAGGTCACGATGAGAGTAATTTATAACATACAAGCACATATGAGGAATCAATAGGGAATATTTATATATAGATTTCTATTGGGCCTAAGATAGCATAAATTATTTTTTGTGAAGCCTACTATTACATAATTAAATTTAATAATTGGAAAACCATGGTGCAATAATTTATGGAAGAAGCATTTGATAATATTAATAAGACTTATTTGTTCAATTTCTAAGTGGTTTATTGACATTTCAAAGAGATAAAAACCTTAGAAATAAAAACCTACTATGAGTATAATTACATCTCAAAATGTAGGAGTATGGGTGTGAAATAAAAATAACAAAATAATAAATCAATAAAATAAGAATGTAGTGAGTAATAGTAGTCCACATAAAGCACCAAAAAAAATAATCTCCAACTATTAGCATTGGCTAAGTATCACTAAGTGCATTATCCAAGTAGTTTTAACACATGTATATAATGAAAATGTAATCATAATTGATCCTACAATTGTAGCACAAAATGCGAATCCAAAGGAGTCACTTACTCATTATATAAATAATTTAAGTCAATATAATGGTATATATGATGAATTATTTTATATGCATGGTTAGTTAGATAATTCCATCCCATTTGATTTTTTAGATGGTGATGGGATCATTATATAGTTATAATTGGGACATATATTATGATTCAATGATATATCATTCACACATCATATCTAAAAAAATTAAAAAATAAAAGACCAAGACCTATGCATGATGTGCTTTACTAGTATACATGACTAATTGATGTTATTTCACATATGTGGTGAGTTACATATCCTTTTTTTTTCACTATATACACGAGTGTGATGCAAGACATATAAGTTACATATGATACATGGAAATACATATGAATGACATAATTTACACCCATGGGATACCTTTATATAATGGGGGCATGCCTACATTATAGTTATCTTTGCACACTTATCATGTTATATCTTTCTATGTTATTCTATTGATCATATTGAGCTACTTGGACCATAATACATGGATTACTCTTGATTATAATTTTTAGAGTTTTATTTCATATGGATATTATGTTTTTTATATTGAATTATTATATTAATTGATTATATAGATTAATATTGTGTACTTTATGCATGTTTAATTTGGATGATTTTTACATAATTTGATCATTGATCTATGCTATATTGTGTGATTCTATAAGTCCATTGATTGTTTTTTATCACATCACTCATTGGTTTTGAAAAATATCCTCTATTCCATGTCATGACCATGTTGTTCATATTGGATTAGTGTTAGGTCAAAGACGTGTTGTGTCTTGAGTGCTTGTATGCTTCAAAATCAATGGTTTTGTGTTTATGTTTATTATTATATATATGGTTATTGTTGACCTTGGTGTCATGATTTATATCATGCATGATTATAATGTGTGATATGTCATGAATCTACCAACATGCTTATTATTGCATGCCTAATTACAAAATCTACTTGACATTACACTCATATGCCCATTGCCTTGGATTATGTGTTTCATACATGTTGACTAATCAAATAATTATATGATGACATATCTTATCATGTGTGTAGACATAATTTAGATCATTAATGTTTTTGATATCACACATTATACACATAACTCTTTATTTTTACATGATTGATTCAAAATCTTCATCCCTCATATCAAAGCGGGGGCATATAGTGGGGATATTTTAGAATCAAGGCATGATTGATAGATAGTTCATATTTTGGGTCAAATTATGTGATTTAGATAGAAAAAATTGGATATATTAAAGAATATGTAGGCATATGTAGGGAATTATACATGATTTTTAGGAAAAATTGTGATATTCTATGACATTGTGAGACAAATTATATGGGTTAGATTCAAACAAATTTATCAGATTGAGTAGATTAAGAGTCATTATATGAAAATGAGACAAATAATTGAGGGCATTCTATGGATTATATTGGGACATGAATATTAGCCATGCAAACACTTTTATATTTTCTATATTTAGTATCAATGGGGAATGATGGTGTTATGTAAGCACTTTAGATATAAAACCCATTGACAATGATTGATTCACGGTTATAATTTACATATGATCCTTTTTTGAGTTCCACATTGACATATGAACTTATTTTGGGTTACACCTTTGTATACAAACTTGGTTTGGGGTTTTATTTTGACATGTGAGCATGTTTCAAGATTCCATATTTACATATGCACCTGTTTCAAATTTTTGGATTTGCATATGAACATATTGTAGGGTTTCAAAAATGAATGATGATGATATTTAGAGTAGTGTAGATGAGTGTTTTATTGTAGTAAAATTTCAACACTTATCCTTCTCCAATTGTGGTTGAGGAATTAACACTCAACACATGGTTTTATCAATTATATATCCTAAAGGCATAATCACTCTATGGAATTATCCAAAAAAATGGTAACTTGGTTCCTCTACACTCAAGTGTATTCATTACTTAAAATTTTAATTTAAAGTAATTCAATGATTTAGATTATTTTAAGATTTTATATCACGATTGGACTTGATATATACATGTTTTATTATAGTTTTTGCATTGAGCAAGTGGAATGTTTGGGGCATACCTATCAAAAAAATGTGGTTAATCATAGGTACTAAATTTTTTCTTTTATCTTTTTAATATATAATATTTGATAGTAGACTAAAAAGGGGAAATATATAAACACTTTAATTTCGTATTTAATACTTGGAAACATCAAGTTTGGCACACTTTGACATACTTAGATTTTGTGTACATGTTTATATCATATGCACACTTTGCCATGCCCATCTACTCGTCTATTGTATTGGCTAGACCAGTTTATTAGATACCCATATTTAGGATCACTATAATATATGCAAGAACACTTTATAATTCTAAGCAATGTCACTATATCTTAGATCACTAATTTTAACTACCATAATAGAACCATAATATTTAGATAGTAGTGGTTTTACTGCACATGTTTGTCTCTATCAGTAGTGGCTAGGAACACTAATTAAATACTTTTAAAAATCAAGACATCGCCATTAGATTAACCTAAACACATTTCATAGTTCAATCATAGAAGTAAATATGAAATATTCATCTAGAAATACAAATCATTCATAAAGTGATGCTCACTTGGTCATTTGGTCACTGCATGGAAATTATATTGACAAACACATTAGTACTCTCATTAGACACATTATCACAAAGGTATACACATATGAAAACACCTCAAAGGAATAACCTTAGAACCAAGTTTGAGTACACACATAGATTAAAGTTTCATAGAATAAATTTTATTGCATTTTAGCATGATCACATTAGTGTAAACACACACCTGGGTGTAAGAACTATGTGTGGTTTGAGCCATCTTCAGAGTATTTAAATGTAGGTAATGCTCAACTAGTTTGTGGGGAGTGGTTAGGGATGATTAATCCATATTTCTAACCCATTTTTATGGGCCATCTTGTGTTAAAAAATTTATAAAGGTTTTAAGGGAAGTACAAGCAACATGTGGATCAACACACAAGATCGAGGATGAGCTCACACATAGAAGTTATCTATAGATGCATGCATGATTATCTAAGGTGGCATAGAGTTGAATAATCAACAAGGACAATACTAACATAACTTAGATAATACCACTCACCATAGGAGTGTAAGCTTTGCCAAAAACATCCAAGTGAAATATTATTTCCCTATCTAAGTGGTTACATAGTAGACATTAAGAGTTTTAGAGATAGTGATGAACACAGTGGGTAATAGAAATAAAAAAAATCAACTAATTTCACTTCTCCTACATTAATTTTCTAATTATAAATTTAGTAAGTGAAACATCAACTTACCCTTTTACATTCACATTTGTATGATTATTGCCTAATTTATAGAATCTAAATATTGTAGATTTGTCTTATTTAGATCACATTTATAAAAAAATACATAAAACATATATTTTGTTGAATACCTTCATGTTTTCCGAACTCGACTACTTCCTCCCTTCTCATTTTCTCTAATAGTGTGCAACAAGTTAGGCCAAAGATATTGAAGAATACAAATCAAGAATTTATATCCACTAATTTGAAAAAATACATGTATGTAAAGGTATGACATTCAAGGGCACATAAACACAATAAATTGGATAATTTAGAAAGTAGTGCAAGGCACAACCACTACAATAGTACACAAATGATGCTCAAATTAGGATATAAAATATATCACATAGGGAAAAAATGATGCAAGCACTAATCTCATCCCCACATAGTTAAATGTCGATGTTTGACATAGAGGCATCTAAAGACTTGCATAGTCCAGATCCACAGTAAAAAAAATTGGAAAATCATTAAGTTTTTTTTGCCAATAATTTTACCTCCATAATGTCCATTGTTTCTTTTCAAAATTTTAAATTGGCATGTTTACTATTTTTAGTTACTAGGTCAAATATGAAAGTATTATTTCACATTTTTAATGGTATATCTGCTTAATGCACTAGTTTTACCTTATTTTTAGTGGTATTACACCTATAACAAAATACAATTAAATTACTCACCATTACGTGTATTTTCATATAATTCCTTGATTATCAATTTTATGTAGAGGGACATCACCCAAAAGGAATTATGATTAATGATGAAGATCAATTTAATATGTTTTATATGCCTTTCCTTAAATTTATTTAATATGATATTGACCATTCGACTAAAATTTCTCAACCTAAAATTGTGAAAATAGCATACATTAAATTGCCTATGTCTCTTGGTCCTAAAATATGTCTCAATACATTCCATGCTTTGCCATCTTTGCTTTAAAAACAATGTCATATTAGGTATTCCTTGATTGCAATCAATGAAGGCAACACTTGGCGATACTCATGATCATTTAACATTTAATTTCTAAACTGAAACTATTTCAATCATAAGAGATAAAATAATTAAAAATAAATAAGAACATATCTAGGTGGATAAAGTTATATCTTAAAGGGTTGACTCGATGAGGATTTAGAAAAGCATAAAATTCATCATAAAATTTTTTCAAAAAAATAAAATTTATTAAAAATGACCAATTTATAGGATTGAAATGTTTGAATGATTTTTTTGATAGTAGAAAGGGAAATATATATAGAAAAAAAATTAGTTATCATAAACTGAATCCCTATAATCATCCAATAGTTAGCTATGTAACTATCGACACAAACACAAAAGTTTAGTGAATTGGATAATTAACTAAACAATGTAATATGATTAGCTATGCTAACATTCCCCCCTTTGTTACATTGTTTTTGCAAATGTACCCCCAAAATAAATCAAATTTCACCTTGCCAAGTGACTTGGTGAGTATAACTACTACCTGTGAATCTATAGAGCAATATTCGAGCTAAATGTGGTGGTTCTAAACTTGTTCTTGAATATAGTGACACTAGACCTCAATTTATTTGGTCCTCTCATAAAATAATGTATTTTAGATAATCTTTAACACACTCTGATTGTCACAAAAGAGAACTAGTGGTTGATCTTTAGGAATGTCTATGTCAGATAGAATGCAACATAACCAAATTGCCTCACACATAGATCCTCATACAACACAATATTCTACCCTTGTAGATGAGAGAGAAACTACAAATTGCTTCTTACTAATCCATGAAATTGGTCTAGATCTGAGATGAAATATATATCCAAAAGTTGATTTCTTGTCATTAACAGATCCAGCATAGTCTAAGTTTGTGTATCCCTGTAAAAGGAAATTTGAGTTCTTCTTGTATTCTAGACCATATTCAATTTTACCTCAGACATATCTCAAAACATGCTTCACTACAATCTAATGACATTTATTTTGCTCTTGTATGAATCTCGAAAGATAAATAACAATAAAGTATATGTCTGGTTTGGTATAAGGTAAGTAAATGAGACTCCCAATAAGTTATCTATAGTGAGTTTCATCTACTTGAGGTGATTACTAAAATTTAGATAATTGAAAAACTTTATGTATTGGAGTTGACATTTGTTTATAATCTATCATCCCATATTTCTTAAGGAATGTCTTGGTATGTTTCATCTATGAGAGAAAAATATGATACTTATTTTGCCATATTTCCAACATAAGATAATAATGAAGTAGCCCCAAATCTGTCATGTCAAACGATTTATTCAAGTCATTATTTACTTCTTCAACAAGTTCATCTAAACTTTTTATGACCATAATATCATCCACATACAAAACCAAAATGACAATCTATGTGCCTACCTTCTTGATATACAAATTAATATTTGATGGGCTATGAATGAATCTATGATGCAATAGATGATCATCAATCTTAACGTACCATAGCCTTTGTGCTTGCTCAAGTCCATAAAATGACTTAATTAGATGGCATACCTTATGAGGATGTTATTCATCAATGAAGCCTTTTGGCAGGGTCATGTACACTTCTTATTTCAGATCACCAATCAGAAATGCACTTTTCACATCCATCTACTGAAGTTTCCATCCCTTTTATGTTACAAATGTGTAAAAAACTCTGATTATCTTGATATTAGTAGTGGGTGCAAAGGTCTCCTCATAGTCAATTATTTCCTGTTGAGCATATCACTTTGCAAAAATTCATGCTTTATTTTTGTCAATGGATCCATATACCTTGTACTTTGTCCTAAAAATCCACTTGCTTTCTTTACTATAGGTAGATCAACAAGTTCCCACATTTCATTTTTGATGAGGGCATCATATTCAAAATCCATGGACTGCTTCCACTAAGTTTGAAATAAATCCTCTCGAACTGTCTCTAGTTCAATGTTGTCAACTACTAAACTCATCAATGCGAGATTAACTTCATGTCTTGCATGTCTTCTAGTCTGAACTCTTGATAAAGTATTTGGATTAGATTTTAGGTGCGAATCCCTAATGTTACTCTCTACCCATTTTGGGCATTCATTTTATTATTGATTCAATGAAGAATTGTCTTCCAAATTTCTAAGATCAACCAATAACTCTCCTTACAACTCACCTTCTTTAAGAGAAGGTTATTCATTCTCATCATCTAATTGTGGGAATAGTCTATGTGAGGTGGTATGTTATAACTCCTTCATGGTAATGATTTGAATGATGACTCATCACAAACCACATCTTCACTTTCATATATCTTCTTTGTCTCAGGATCCATGAGATGATAAGCTTTTAAGATAGTATTATGCACCAATAGAAGGCACTAGAGTGTCTTTGGTTTGATCTTCTTCCTCTTTTTAAGAGGGACATGCATATATAATGTATAACCAAATAAATTAAGATGAGAGATCAAAGTTTTATGACCACTCCATACCTCTTATAGCATATTGTCTTGCAAGATCTTTGTAGGTGCCCTGTTGAAAAGATATATAGCTATTGGAACTACTTCAACCCAAAATGGTGCATCTAACTTCATAGTGGAAAGCATGCAAAAAGGCATCTTCATGACTAAATTATTGTGTCACTCTACTATTCCATTCTATTATGGTGTATAGGGAGTAGTTAGGTGCTATTTGATCTTATGTTGCTTCAATAATGCCAAGAATTATTTTGATGTGAATTCTCCCTCAATCTAAGTAGAGGAGTCAAAGAGGCCTCCCTAACTAGGTGACAACAAAGTGGTAGAAGACCTTAAAATGAGCTAAGGATTTACTCTTATTTAGAAATAACAACCATGTATTTTGAGAGAAATCATCAATGAATAACTGAAAGTACTTGAATCCTTGGAAAAATTAGGAAGGGGTCTGCATAGATCGGTATGTACCACATTATGATGATCTTTGGCTTGTAAGAAACTCAAATCAAATGGAACCTTATGTTGTTTGTCTATAAGGGATCTATGGCATACAGGCAAGGAAGGAGATAACTAAAGAAGTCCATGGACCATGGCCTTAGATCTAAGCTAATAGAAAGAACTAGCAGAAAGGTGTCCATATCGATAATGCCATAATGTTGTAGATTCTACCATAGAGGTAGAGAGACAAAAATCAAATGAAACTGCATCCAAGGTAAATAATCAATCCTTTAAAAAATCTCTAACAATGACCTAACCATCTCATAAGAGGATACATGATTTTATGCCATTCTTGATCATGAATTCTACCTTAACCTTATGATTCAAGAGCTGACTTACAAACAAGATATTTTGTTGCCAAACAAGGGACATGTAATAACTTAGTGAGAGTATAGGTTCATGTCCCAAGATGAATGGTGGTAATTCTAATTCCTTCTACAACATACTCTTTATCATCTACAATTTAAACTCGATATCCAATGGGTTGAGTTATAAGTGACTCAAATAGCTCCTTGCATCCTATCATATGCTTGCTAACACCATAGTCAATCAACTAAATTTTACTCATGTGTGATGAGGTTTGGGAGACAAGAACAATGTAATTATGTGTGATGATGCATTCCACTTTTTCAATTACTTCATCTTTATATTCATCATCATATTTATGTCGTGATGCTACATTTCATGTTGATTCTATCATTAAGGACATCTCTTTAATTTATGTGACTCGTCTCTACCCAATGTGTCCTCTTGTCTGGATGAGGCTTGTGTTAAGGAATTATACCAAGAACTATTAATATCATGTGTATTGGTGTGATAAATGTGATACCATCTTTTTTAATTTTCAATTTTTTGCTATTGTTGTGTTTGCTTTGGTGGTCTTTTGAAAAATTTGGACCACATTGCTTGGAGATCAGGGCTTTATCCTCAAACTCTTATTACATATATTGGATGGCTTCTTCTTATTGAATTGGATTCACAAATTCTTCGAAAGACACTACTTACTTTGTGATGTTTATTGTTGTGATAAAAGTGCAAAATTGAGAGGGAAGAACTCTCAGTGTGATCGAAACCAATAACTTATCCTCTATCATTTCTCCAAGCATAATTAATTCAGCTCATACTTATGTTACTTGATGTAAGAATTCCTCAACTTTATTTCCTTCTTTCATACTGAGAGTATGAATCTTTGATTGGATATGAAGTATCTTCATCTGATTCTTTGCCTCATATATGGTGGATAGAATGTCCCAATATTTTTTTGATGTCTATGCATCCTGAATATGACGTTGAACATCATTGGTGACACTAAGTGTGATCAACATGAGGTATTTTGCATCTGACTTGTTGTATTTGACTTGCTCATCAACTCCAATTAGATGGGTAACTACACCAATGATGATTCCCCATAATTTTTCAAATTAAAGAATCATTCGCATCTTCATTTTCCACATGGAAAAATTTGGCCCTTTGAGGAGTTGGGCATCAAACAAGAGGAGTTTGGGTGCAAACATTTTTTTATTTTTATTTTTCTTACTTATAATTTATTTATACAAAATTTTATTCTTAAAACATTATTTTATGCTTCAAAATTTTTGTATAAGAAACAATACCATACAAAGTTTTACTCTCTTCTCAGCACATGCTCAGTGTCTATCACTTTGGCTTCAAACACACATTACATTCCAGTGTTTTGCTTCTTCAACATTATTGTACAAGTCAATTTCTTCCCCACACTTCTACTACATCATGTTTAGGCTTCTGTTACATGACTTCTTTTATCGTGGTCTCCACTTCTCTATTGCTATGCTGCACAGATCATAGGTTGCTGGTCATCATATATTTTTTACTTCTCAGTCAAATTTAAGGCATTATTTTAATTATATCCTATGTATTCCTTCTATGAAGGTTTCTATCATACATTACATGATTGTCATTGATTTGTTTCAACGTTTCTTTTCTACATCTATCACTTTAGGTTCTTTTATACCAGATGATAATGGTGGAGAAGGCTTTGAATGAAGCTTTCAGCTCCCACTGTATGATGCATGACTCTCCACATTAGATAAGATTCAAACTTCAGCATACTACTTTATGTCACCACTCTGCTTCTCATGTCACTACACCATTCTAGGGTTTTAATGCTAGACTAGGCTATTGTTGTGCTTTGTTGTATCAATATAGATGAAGAGAAAGGATTTTGTTCAAGCTAAGGAGGCTCTGATATAGATTGTAGGAGTGAAATGTTTGAAAGATTTTATTGATAGTAGAAGGGGAAATATATATAGAATAAAAGTTAGTTGGCATAAATAGAATCCCTATAACCATCAAATAGCTAGCTATGTAACTATCAATGCAAATGCAAAATAGTTTGGTGAACTATATAATTAACTAAATAATGTAATATGATTAGTTATGCTAACACAATTAGGTTTTATACTTATGTATTTCCTGTCCAATAGTAATTTAGTCCCTCACATGTTTTAATTTATATATGATGGCCTCCCTCTTATCCACCATTGTGACAAAAGTTATATCTCAAAATCAATAGAATTTTAAAGCTAGAATGTGTAAATGATTTCTAAATTCTGATTTTTTTAATATACTCTAAGAAAATTACTATATTTTCTATGTGACACCTTTGTAAGGCTAAAATTTTACCAAAAAAACCTATTCTACCAACCAAAATACACCGAAAAATCATTTTTCACAACTATTTAAAGTTTCAAAGTAACACGAATCATTTTTCTACTATTAAGACATTTATTGTACCTTTTTGGGCATTTATTGCTTCTTTTTATATTTTTTTGCTACCATGTGAAACATTCATCCATGCCATTTTTTCACATGATTACATGTATTGAATCACATTGTGATTGATTATTGACATATCATATTGATTATTTCTCCCCTTTTGACATAAGGTGTATTTATTGTGCCATGGCCTTAAGGAGGACACACATCAATTTCATTACCTTTTCAACACTTATAACCTTGGGGGCATGATACCTATATTTTTAAAATAAATTTTTATTAGAAATCTTCCATACTATATAGAATTCTCATTTTCATTAGGGGCATGGTACACATTTGAGACTCAAAATCTATTACATTCACACCTTGCCTATGGCGGCATGGTGCCCGTGTACATATAAATTATCTCCTTGAGTTTGAATTGATACATAATTCCTATGAATCCTCTCACACCTTTGTGTTTTGTTATTTTCACACTATTCACGTATCTATATCTATGTGATTTTATCTATTCTATATGATTTCACATGGATGTACTATGTAGTTATTCTCTCACCTACTTGTGGAACATATACTTGCTTCCATTTTTCAATCCTCGTACTCCCTAGATTTATGTTTCCCCATGTGTTTTACAAGATGATATATATTCTATGTTCTTACATTTGGACACATTAGTTATATATCTTACCATTGAGGTATTACATGATGATATTATATGATAGTTAAATATGGATTGACATCATTATATTTTGCAATGGTTACATATATGATCTTGTATAAAATGTTAAATGTTTTGGACATATATTATTATAAAAATAATGATTGTGACTCTATATTTTGAGATTAGTGGTTTTAGGAATAAGATATACAATCCCTCACATGAAAAGCAAAGCATATATCCAAATATTTTATGCAAATTTATACAATTAAGAAAAAATATTTTAGCAAATAATATTGAGAAACGTTGAGTGAACTTGAGTAGAATTGAGAGCAATTAAAGAAAATGAGAGCACCAAAAAATTGTCTATTTTTCTCCTTCCTTGATTAAGAAGTGTATTGGGATGCCATAACTCCCTTAGAAGTGTTAGCTATGTTTAGGGCTTGTCTAAAAAATTACAATCAAAATACTTAGAATAATGTTTTGTTTTTTTTCAAAATAGTGGTCGCATGGGTTAATTATAAATTGGCAAAGTCAATCTTATAATATTTTCAAATTAATTTTCAAAATTACTCTTTTTTCCATCAATTTGATACAACATTGACTAATTGTGGGTATGTGGCCATAGCACATAGGTACACTAGAATTTTATGAATGATCAAAATGTGGATGGACACATGTAAAAAGTGTTTCATTCTTCCTTCCTAGGTAAGACAAGGCATGTGCATCAATTACATGTTATTTTACTTTGACATACACATGAATTCATTCACATATGCACATAAAAGTAGGGTCATTATGTAGACACCTAATTTTAGTACAAGGTTTGTAATTATAATATTTTGTGGCATTTTATGCATATGATTTATGAGTCTAGTTTAGGTAGTTATTGGTACTTTTCCCAGTTATTTTTCTCTTCTTTCTTCTCTACTTAGCCCCATACTTTTTCTTTCTTCTATTTTCTATGTCTTTTATGTTTTCCTGCATTGTGGATCCCCTCTTTTCTTTCTCATTCCTCTGTCTTATCCATCTCTATTTTTCTTTATTTTTCCTTTGGGATGAATTCAATAGTATGTTGAATTTTCCTTATGTAGATTTGGAGAGACACCAAATATGTCCATGTTATTTTTTAGGGCCTCACACCCTTTTGTTTCACTTGTGTGGACTTTTTTTTTAACAACCTTCTTCCTCTTTAGGTTAAATTGCATGCTAATAGGTACCAAATTAAGATTATAAAACACTATATACATACAAGAACACATAAAGGCATTTCAATAACAATTATCTAGAGGAATTACCTATAATTTCAAATTTAGGCACAAAATACAAAGATTTATTTATGCACTTGGGGATTTGCATTTAAATTTTTGGTGGAATTTCATACTAAAATAAGGATAGGTAAATGTGATGTAGTTTGATATCCACCGAGGAAGAGGAGGCTAAAACCCTTACTCAAAAATATCCATTCACATTGCAATAAAACTACATGTGGCCTTATTCCAAGAATGCAAGATATGTAACTACAACTTCTTGATGGTTTCTTGACCCACTTAAAATTTTTATTTCTACTCTTGAAATATTTTGTGGTGAACTACTTTGAGAAAATAAAATAGACAATTCAAAAGTTTATGAATTATACAAAGTGAAGACACGTAACTGTATGAAATCACTCTACACACATGTCAAGAAATCATAGAATCAAAAAGTGAGCATAATGTAGACTTGATGCCCAAGAACATATTTGTCACAAGAATACACAAAGAATATTTATCTATAAAAAGTGCCTTAGGTATGTTCAAAAATACATAAATAAATGCCCAACGCATCCCCGTATATTCAAACATTCAGATTTCGTAGAAATTATATGCCACTTGCACAATCCAAATGTTTCTAAAATCCAAAGATTTTGATAAGGTGTGGTCATTTCATCACTATTTTTATATTTATTTGATTTCTTTTTCATATTCATATATTTTCATTTTTTTGTTTGAGGTTAAAGGTAGATTGATTATTATTTAAGACTATCCTATCAGTAATCTCCCTTGTGCACATAAATTTACCATTTTATTGGTATCATTATACCTAATGTCAAATTTTGGTAAAACACATGTATACTACCCTTGAGTATTTCACTTTCTTCCTACCCATGCATATAAACATCTGAAGAGATAAATCCGCTCCTATAATTCCACATGCAAACCCTCTATTTGTAAGCATTATAATATTCTCTCTTAATTTAAGAAACTAATTACAAACTAAGATTACCTTCATTGATCCTAAAAGTGTGATCTTGGATAATTTTTAGACTTCCTCAAGTGTTAACCTTTTCATATTAGGTAGAGTGTAGAATCAGTCATTAGGCTGAAGAGAAAGAAAAGACAGAAATTGAGTGTAAGTTTTAGACAAAAACATTCAATAATGGATCATTATGTCAAAATAAGATACCTAGTTTAGATGATTGGTATTGTTATCTCACAGATTTCAAAAAATTGTTTGATATAGTGTCAAGAAGCAAATCATGGAACAGAATGGAAGAACTAAATATCTAAGCACAATACAAGACAGTAGTTCAAATACTATATAAACAAGTCAAGGTTGAAATAAAATGCATGAAGGGATTTTAGAGTGGTTTGGGAGTGACACATGGATTAAACATGGCTTCCCTTTACCTCCCACTTTGATTGGGTTATATATCGACAAGCTATAAGAATAGATAAACAAGAATGGGGTGGATGAGAGAATTTAAACAGAAATGTGGGAAAACTCCTCTTATAAGATGATGATCTAATTCTAATTGAAGAAATATTCCAAGGATTTAAAGACCACCTATAGGCCCTAAATTATTTTTATAGAAAGGTTGGGATGCATGTTAACATGAGAAAAACCAATATACTTTTATTCTCTCTAAAAATTAATAAAAAATAGTTAAACTTCAAATTTGAAGGGATTTTTTTTTAAATGGTATTTGCAAACACTATTTATGAATTATATAACACCTTAATTTAGTACACTTTGTAAATAGATACTATGAATGTACGTTAAGCTTCTAGACCTTTTTTACTGCTAAAAGGCTCGCATACAACATCTCTTTATGCCTAATTACTCATCTCTTAATCTGACCAATGCTATTCTAATAAATCAAACATTTTATCTTACCCAAAATGTTATAAACATGTTTATCTTCCATCTCTATAAGTTTTGGACCTATACCTGATTTTCTACTTTTCAAACACTTGCATCTTAGTCAGACACCTACATCGATGCAAGTGTCATATTATGATGCAAGTGTCCAGTACCCTAAAGTCATCTAATTTTAAAATTAAATGTATACCTATGGTAAACCTAAGTGATTTAATGTGAGATATTATCCAAAGGGATTGATATAATTACAATATCAATCCTCATTCCTTCCTCACCTACCATAGACCTAAAAGTACTTAATCAAGTACTCGAGTGAGCAAAACTTCCTTATTTTCTCCTATTTTCATATCAATCATAGGGACAACATGTATATATGTATGAACTAAAGGATCACTCCATAAGCCATATTTTCTAACTTAAAATTTAAGTCACTTTTGTATTTACTTATCACACATTTCATGATTCACACAAGCCAACACGTAGGTGAGAATTACATAAGCATGATGCCCTCTTCAAAGTATTGGCTATGTAGGAAGCACTCTTTAGTAGAGGGTTATTTGGAGTAACTCAACATCATGTGACCACTAACCCTTTATACCATAGGCACTATGAAGATGATGAACTAGGGGTTTGTTATTTGATAAGGAATGATAGTCCATGACCGAGATATGAATGCAATAGAGGGAAGGTGACATAAAACCTAGAAGCATATAGGCAATCACATCTAGTTTCAATAGGTATTATGTATTAGACACCTACATCCAAGTTAGACAATAGCATTGATGCACTGTCTCAAGTTGACATAAGTGTCTACAACTATAGAGGTATAATTTCCAAAATCAGGCAATTGATCAAGAGTCTAAATCTAATCCAATTTATTCATGTTCTAGATCCAGACCTATATTAGCATCAAAGCCAACTATGTTTCTTATTTTCATTATTAATTCAATATCTAGCATAGTTGTACTTTCTATCTTTAACATATCTCATCATAATAAATTCAATATATGTTTAAGTTTCGTAAATAATTGGCCTGATTCAAAGATAGTCTACCATCCTTGTGCCCTAGGCTATCTCTATCATTTTAACCCTGTATTACCCATATCTAGATTTTAGAGTTAAATAATATCAGAAAAAAGTACCTTGATCTAGATTTTTGTAATAAACTAAGTTAGGACATGTGTAGAATGAAATCAATACAAGGTGGATAGAGAGTGCTATACACATCACAAAATATCTATGGGGTCTTGTTTAGGTTACTTATCACATTAATGGTCCTATATGGGTGTGAGATATGGATCATTGGTATATTAATCTTGAAATTTAGGCAAATATAAAGGATATAAAAGTGGTTAATTAATAATAACTTCAAATATAAGGCTTTAGTTCCGTACAAAATGCTCCTTGTAGAAATAAATAACTTTCACTTTATAGGCAACAACTATGATTAGGGTATTATGCTACACTTTAAAAAACATGTACAATGACAAGTGGCCTCAAGAAACAAATAAATAAGAGTTATATAGGAAAAAGAGTATATGGATTCAATGTAAATCCTCAAATGGATGAATAGATGGGATATTAACATAAATAAATGTTCAAACCTTAACACAAAATAAAAAGTTATATTATTGAGAAGTTTAAAACACTCATGTGGATAAATAAAACAAGTAGGAAAGTATAACACTGCCAAATACAAAATTCAATGCAACCTATGAACATCACAAACAAATATACATAGGGGCTAAAATATAATGAAGAAACAAGATAGTCATAGCTCATATAATAACTAGTTCCCATAAAGTTAGTTGTGAGACAAGTAGATAGGTGACCCCTAAGATGAATGTGAGCAAAGGATATATTAGTTGTCAACGACATGGTTCTAGTGACAAATAAATACATATTATTAGAATGCCTAACCTATAATGACATCCAAGCCAAGTATATGAAAATATTGTGAACACACATTACATTGAAACTATTTGAAGAGTTAGAATGAAAATGTTAGGGGAGTTGCAAACTCAAATCGATAGGAGAAGGAACAAACATTTTAAAGAACCAACCCATCTATGAAATTATGCATCACAAAGTGGTTGAGACATCCATGACAAAGTGAGGTCATATCAACCTTGAAATATTGTAAACTTAATTAAAATCATTTCATTTCATAATATTCCTTTTATTTCATTATTTATCATTTATTTAATTGACCATAACATTTTTTTAATTAATTAATTTAACACCTTTCAAGCGAAATAAATGTATATAGTTAAATATTTGAATACATTAATAATAGAAGTTATATTATTGTGTTCATTGCATTCACTAAAATGGCTCCAATAACTTGTGTGTAATTGGATAATGAATGAATGAATGAAATATTAAATAATAACATCCATGAGACCAAGTACTATATGGGACCAAAATTTACAACAAAGTTGTTTCATGTTAACACAACCACTTGACACAAGGGTTTTTCTACTAATAATATAAAATTTCTAATCCCTTCTCAATGTTAAATCTCGTACTATGGATATTAATTAGAAAAATTATTGTTCTATATAACCTTTCCCCTTCAAACAACACAGTTTAGTTGTCAACCCTCAAGTTATCTTTATACTTGACACAAATGTCATTATAGGTTGCACATGCCATAATGAGGTGTCACTCTGTCTCCACAACTCCCTTGTCACAATATAAACATGTTTTTGTTTCCTATTCTTCCTTAGGCACTATCCACTTATCAGTTTCACATCGAAGATGATGTGAGCTAGTCCTCACTTGTGCAATCAACATCTTTGCTTTTCATTTAATTTTTTCCCCTATATATGTCTTTTTTTCATGATCAAATGTGAGATTACATTCTATGATGTAGTATGCTTTCTTCCATCCCAACTATTTTATCTACATGGTTGTCCTAAATTTCTCTCTTGTAAAAATTTTTACTTCTTTTTTGGTGTTTGGACAGTATTGTAAGTTGATTCCCCATTTACTCATCCATTTATTGTTTTATTTCATCCACATGGTTTTTTATTTTGCTTAGATTTACTTCTATTACCATTTTGGGTCATCGATGGTTCTCCATATACTTTGTGTCATTTTTTAATAACTTAATGTTTGGCTCATTGCCAATGCTTCCACTGGAAAAGTACTTGTTTCAGCTAATAGAATTTCATACGGAATCGAGGCTTTGACTTTGAGGATACTTGTGATTAAATGCTTTTGTATTCTCTCTATTTGTCTCTAATTTAGGTTAGACACATTGCTTCCCTAAACTTCACATCCATATAGGACCATTGGTGTGACAAGTAGGCTAAACAAGGTTATCTTGGTTTTCCAATCCCATAATTTTACATTTAGGTTAGACACATTGCTTCCCCAAACTTCACATCCATATAGGACCATTCGTGTGACAAGTAGGCTAAATAAGGTTATCTTGGTTTTCCAATCCCATATTTTTATATTCATGTATGTATTTTATAGTGAGTATAAGGCCTTCCATCCCCTTTGATTTTTTTTGCCCTATAGGTTTCCCAATTAAGCTTGTTGTGAAACTCAAGCTGAAGGTATTTGTATTCTTCCACTACCTCTAAGGACTTCCTTCGAAAAAGAACTCAGTTTGTTTATTTTTATTTATAAAACAAAGATCATAACTTTTGTCTTACTAGTATTCACTTACATTCCCACATCTTGGCAGAAGAGGTATAAAGATTTTAAATATTCTTTAAAACTATGGGATGTTGCTACAATTAGAATAAAATTCATCTACATGTAAAAGTAACTTTACAACATCATTACCTAGATGGATGCCCCTTCCATCAACATTATCTATCCACTTCTCTAGTTTATAGATATATAGTCCAAACAAAGTGGGAAATATAGGACATCCTTGTTGGACTCTAATGTCACTTCCAAAGCATTCTGACATACCTTCACTTATTTTTATTTTGGCCTTGACTTGATCATAGAGTCTACGCACTCTCACTCTATATTCATTTGGAACTCCAAACTCCTCCATTCTACTCCAAAGTCCACTTCTAGGGACTGTGTCAAATGGTTTTTTGAAGTCAACAAAGCAACATAAAGCTTCTTCTCTTGAGTATCCCATAATTTTTCAATCAAGTGTCTAAGAGTGATGTAGTGGTCGATTGTGAAATGTTTTGGCCTAAACCCTACTTGATCTTTTGCTCCTTTACCCTCATTTTCTACCCAACTACTAATTGCATGCTCTATCATGCTACCAAATAGCTTTCCAAAGAGGGGGTTGACCATGGTAGTTTGGTAATTAGATAAATGATTGATATCCTTACTTTATATAAAGGGATAATAACACTAGCCATCCAATCTACTAGAAAGCATTCCTGAATGATACCATTAAATATGCTTTTGATGTACAATGTGAGGGTTTCTAAGCCCCACTTTAGATATTCAGCTTGCAACCCATCTATGTCTTGTGCCTTACCTCCTGCTAATCTCTTTATGCCTTGAGTGACATCCTTAGTAGAAAAAATCTTAGTTATTGTGTTGATTACATGAGGGTTATTTTTATCCTAAACTCTTTCATAAAGTAACTTTGTATACTCTAATCATTAGGTGTCTATAATATTATTCTCTATTTGTTTTCTTTTTTAGTGTAGTTCCCTCCAAAAACCTTTGGCATTATGCTTTCAAAGGAAAATCAATTCATTTCTCTTTTTATTAATGTAGTCTTTTTTCTTTTGGACTAAATGATTCTTTCATATACTTTTTTGTTTTCTTTGGTCATTCCAAGTCTTCTCAAAGTTTTCTTTGCTACTTTGCACTTTTTATCATACCATGAATTTGCTAGAAAACTCCTTGCACTTCCACTATTAGGTTTGTTAATTTTTGCATGCATTTAGAGCCTTTTGAATTAAGAAAATCAACATATTATTATTTATTGGACAAGTGTCCATAGATGCAGTATTATTATTTATTTCTTGAGAATGTTGTTGAAAATATTTTTCAAGCATTGCTTTGAAAAGTCCTTGATTCTACCGAGTCATGAAGATTCTACTTTGAAGAAATCTCTTCCTTTGCTTGTGGCGATCTTATCCTCCTTATTAATGGTATATGTACATATTTAATTTTACATGTATTAGATTATGCTCAGAGTTCATCTTTATGAAGCAATCCCTAACTTCAAAATTCATCAAATTCGAAACAAATAACATAATCTACCATACTCACCATTATAAACTTTACAAATAATGATCCGTAAATTTGACCATGCTCTCCTAACATTACGTATAACCATAACGATGCCATACAAACCACATAGTGGCAATGGGAATTTGTAACAAAAGACGAATGAGACAAAAGTGGCTCCGCCAATCGCATAAATTGTGAAACTAATCAGCGACGATTATTAGTGTACGCAAAATAAATTTTGGGGGACAGCGAAATCAGTACGGCTACTACGGAATAGGGCTTACGCTGTTTCAATATCGTCCACGAAAATAGTACGGAATAGGGCTTATGCTGTTTCAATCTCGTCATCCCAAATTCGCCTGGAACACAATTTACACTTGATCCGGCACGTGGAACAATTTTTTTTTTTGGGATTGAAAACGGAAACGGACGAAAAGGGCGCTTTTGTTTTTGTTATCCCCTTCAACTGCTGTAATTTTATCGTGTCGTATAACTAGAATGGGCAGGGGCAAGGTGGAGCTGAAAAAGATACACAACCCTATAAGTCGCCAGGTTACTTTCTCCAAGCGCATAGTCGGACTCTTAAAAAAAGCCAGTGAGCTTTCTCTTCTCTGCGATGCTGAAATTGCCCTAATCATTTTCTCGCCAACCGCCAAGCTACACGAGTTTGCCAGCCACAGGTAAGAAATCCCCTTTTCCCTTTTTAAGATTTGTCTCAAATTTATAGAGAAATCCCTAAAATTTAGTTTCAAGGAGGTTTGTTTTTTAAGATTTAACATTGAAATGTTTAAGAGTTAGAAAATACAGATGAATAGATACAACATGTGTCATACAATATGTACTTAGGAGAATCGCAGCATTAAAGCAGTATATATACATCGACATTGCTCCACCTTAGCCCTAATTTAGCATCTCAAGTACACGCTGTATATCGTGGTGGACACGGTATTCTTTCAGATCCGAATCCATTCAAACGCAAGTTGCATTTAAGAGAATCGTAGATTTTACTATAGGAAATTTTGTACCACATTCACATGGCCTCGTACCTATACCTATCACATCTTACATTCGCCCAAAACTTGCCAGTACCCCTTTTGCGTTCTGATCAATTTAACTTTGGTTGACTCGTATGCTTGATTCATGTTATTGATGTCTTTTGAGAATTTTTATAAAAAAAAATTCTTTTCCCCACTTTAGGTTTGTGGAATCCATATTGCTTATGGAAGAGTATACATGTTGATATGATGTTCGAATTCAGCTCTGTTTTATTCTTATTTAATTTGAATGGATAAAAGACAGCTGATATATGGTATTGATCAAAATGTCTACCTGTGCAAAGCTTTAAGGATATATCTAGTTTTTTTTTTTTTTTTTTTAATAGTAATTTTATTAAATATTTTGTTAAATTATAACAGATATTGTATAGGGAAGAAGAAAAGACGCTGTGGTCTTAAAAATATACTTTTTAAAATAACAGCTTAAAACTTAAATTATGAACATAAAAATTTAATTATAAATATCATATATGAATGAGAGATTTCATTCTTTCGTAGCATATAAAATGTATAAAGAGATTTGTTCGATATTGTGTGAACAATTTTTAATATGTTATGTGGTCTTTAATATAAAGAGGTTTTTGAATATATTGTGTAGTTTTAAGTATATATTTATTATTAATAGTTTATTGTAAACTTTTATGAAAATAAAGAAATTATAAATATTATATGTAAATTAAAATTAAAATTCTGTTTTTATATAAATTAGGTGTAGAGAATGTTTTTTCAGTTTAGTGTTAAGGAATGAGGGGTATTCATTCTGTTGATCTCATTCTTTTTTAATATCTTTTGAGATTTGTACTCTGATGATGGTTAGGCTACACCTTTTACATCATCATCCTTACCATTAAACTACAACCATCATCCTCAAAAATCTTTTAAATATATTATATGAAAAATTTATAATCAACATTTCAAATCATACTCTTAATCATAATGATGGATCAGAAAATATAATTTAAAATATTAATTTAAAAATCATAACATTTTATATTTAATTTTATTTTTATAAATTAATAAAATATAAATGAATTAGTATTCACCAACTCCATTCAAATTCAATTTTCATAAAAATTTAAACAATTAACTATAACTAATTGTGCAAGATTTAAAAATATTTATTAATCCATATCCAAAAGCCTCCTTATACATTATAATTAAACATGCCCTATGTCTTATCAATATTTAAGTTATTGTCAATGATATATCATCGACATTATTGCTACCCCATATACATCCAAGACATTTGTTTATCTACATGTTCCAAAGAATATATTGCCTTTTTGTAATAGTTCTATGTAGTAATTTTAAGTGTTCAAATATGAGCACGTCTCTAAACTTGAGCATATATACAAGAGATCTTCTAAGCATTTTATTGTATTTTCTAAATGTTCAAGCAAGCGTTCTAAACATTCAAGCATATGTGTGCGTGGAAAGGATGTTCATTGTTAATGTTAGAAAACTATAAAGTATAGCAGTAATAAAATATAATAATAGAGATAATTAAATAGATCTATAATATTTAATATATATAAGGATCTATAATATTTAATATATATAAGATAAAATATAAAATTTTTATGGTAAAATTTTAATAAAATTAAAAAAATATTTACGATGTAAGATATCAAATTTTATTAATTTCAAGATAAATAAATTATATGTGAATTTGTTTTGCAGATTATATAAGAATTTTATTAAAAAAATATGTTTCATTAGCAAAATATCGTTATGATTTATCTTTCTAAAAATAGAATGGAAAAACATCATTAGGACTTTTCTTCTAAAAATAAAATTTAGTGGAAGTTGTCTTTTTAGAAACGAGGGTTTGACTCTTTGATTTTTTGATTTCAGAAACGTTACCTTTGAACCCCACCAAAAGAGGATTCATAAAATATGTGGTAAAAGCTTAACAAAGCTAAGAAAACATTCACAATACAAAATATCAAGATTTATAAATTCCAAGATGAATAGATTATATGTGAACTCATTTTGTAGATTTTATATGAACTCCACAAAGATAAATACACCTAATTGATAAAACGTCGTTAGGATTGCTCTTAAAAATAGAGTGAAAAAACATAATTAGGACTTTCTTTCTAAAAAAAGAATTTGGTGGAAGGGTTCTTCTTAAAAACCAGGGTTTGACTTCTTGATTTTTGGCTTCAGGGATGCTACCTCCGAACTCCACTAAAGGGAGCTTCATAAAATGTTGCTGTCCCCCCAAACCACCTACAATAATAATGAAGGAGCGTTGCTCCCCACACCCATGTCAAGTTGTGGGCTATAAACCACATTATAAAGGGATCCAAAATTTAACTTTATTGTCACATATCTAATAGTTAAAACATATTATAAATCATATCTACAGCTTCTCTCACATATTTATACATATGTTCAAAATATAAAAAATGTGTAGTTTAGTGGCAAGCATGTCTATTAAATTATATTCTCAGGGAGGTCAAATATAATACTCTTGTCAAACAAATTTCTTTTAAATGTTATTAGTTATTAATAAATTATGAACTATGTATTGAAAATTATCGTTGAATTGGCCTTAGATGAGTGTTTTAGTTTGAATTTGAAAGGTATTGGATGACCTTATGCAATGATTTAACTCATATAATGAATTGATAGAGCAATATATCTATAGAATACATTGCGATAATAATCAAGCATACCATTTGATATTTCATTCGTTACAATAACAATATGAAAGTTTATATATTTATAGGAATGCCTTTCCAATAAATAAAGAGATTCACTAAAGTAACAAATCTACCTAAATAACATAATGTAATAAATAACCTATATGTGTAATATTATTTTTACTCACAAGAATATAATTTTATATATTATATTCTAACTATTAACCAAATATAATATTTAGTGAATTTTTATTTATGTAATTATTCACATTATAATATTTACTTAAATTCTATGTGATGCTAACTTTTTCGAATATTCCTCTCTTAGTACTTACATAGTAATTTGTGTTTCTCATGATTTAATGAAGGTAGAAAAAAAAATCTATCAATTTCTAATCGATCATTTATTGTCAAGGACACATCTGCCAAACAGTATGAGAACTCTGAATAAGAACCATTTGTGATCAACTTTCACTCTTGTATCTTCGTTACATTTTTTTTATGAAGTACACTATGTGAAAAAATAAGAAAGTGGTCACTTATTTTTCACACATACAAACAAGAACTAAAAAATATATTCTCTACTAAAAGAAAAGTGGCTCCATCATTAGTAGCTAATGAGAGGCATAGAAAGTCACCATCCTCCAATACCTCCAACCTCCTTCATGTCATTACTTACTTAGCAAATTTGACTTTGAAACTTATTTGCATATCATTTTTAATAAACAACCATCCCATACACATAACTAACATATTTGATTCAAGATGTCAAATTCACCTGATAATACATCCTTTACATAAGATGGAATTTTTTACTTTGATAATTTTAACATATTTTATTGACATAACAAACAACTCTAACTCTAATTCATTTTATTTTGACAATACTAAATCATAGAAATTCGAACAGATAATTACAAAATCTAATAATAAATTTAATAAATAAAAAGATTCAACATAAAAACAAACTAATGTCTATAAACTTCCTATAAACTAAAGATATAAAAACAAAAACACTCAATGTTTATAGACATAAAAGAGTCTATAAACATCACTAAAACTAAATGAAAGAACTAACTTAAGAAACCAATCGTGATGACTAATTCCTTAAGCCTTGGACATGGAAATCGGCTTCTCTGGGGACCTCTAATGTTCACAATGTTATCACCCACAATTGTAGACATGTGATTCTCAAGTTCATCTAGAGATTTCGTTGTTTCACTTTTTTTTCCAGCACTTTATATCCTAGACAAATTGAAATGCAGATGGTCTGCTCTTATTTATACCTCCACATATCCAACTTGTCTTCTTGTCTTCAAGATCAGCGGAGAACTAATGGTGAGTTGTTGGACATCATTAGCAACCTTCTTTCACAGCTTCAGAGTATTGAGGGAGTCCAGAATCTATGACAGTCATTATAGGTTCAGCGCAAATTGACACAAGTGCAACAGCTCTGATACACTTCCACTTACATATAACTATTCTAAGATTCACTATTGGTGATTTGGCAGATATCTTCATGATAACACAACAGTTTGCTGTTGTTTTTATTGTGATGCTATGCATGACTGTACATCAATATTTTTTCTCTCTTTTTCTACTGTTCTATATTCTATTTCACTGTGCTACATATCTTTAACAAAATATCTATAATCTACTATTTCTAATTTTTTGTTACTTTTATTCAATAAAAAAGACCTTAAACATAATTATTAAAGTTTAAATTACTAAAACCAAATTGATATTCTAACACAGAAAGAATACCATTGAGCCTAATAATAAACATGTATTTAAGGCTTATTTGAAACTACTCTATTTCAAACCTAGACCATGGCACGTTTGACGGCACATTTGGACATCCATAAGATGGAAGTTATACTCCTTCCAGGCATATTAGGGAACGGCGTTCCAATCCTCTTCTCGAACCTTTGACATTACACGGCATGAAACAGCCGTGGCTGCTGTTGATAGCGTTTGGAAGAATGACGTTTGAGGAGATCAAGGGCAGTGACAGTGGAATATCCTTGATGAATTGCATGGAATTGGAAGATACACGCAGGCAGGCCGTAGCAGTATCCAGCAGATTCTTGACATAGCAGGATGGTAAAGCTGTGGGTGAGAAAGCAGGGGTCCGCCTGATCTAGCTCGCCAAAAACTTGTGGAGTGCAGGGGTTTGCATAGAACGATCGCAAATATTTTATTGTTCATATTGATGACGCTAAGATCCAGCAATCCAATATATGCAAGCTTAAATGTCCAATATCCCGCAGACCGATACAGATCAGACACAATCACGTGCTCGTTGAATACAAAATGACTCAATGCAGAACGGCCGATTCGATGTGGCTAAATGGCAACGGGATGTGCAATGATTCAGATCTCTGTCAAGACTAATGCACAACACGTTGGCCTGTGTAAGGCGCGAGGTCAGGCTCCAACGCGCTGGATAGAAACCGAGTTGGAGTTGGAGTTGGGAGTCCGTAGAACCCTATGGAGACAACTCTCTGATTGCTCTATTAAATAATAACTACGTTACCGGATACTGCTGTATAGGGTCTCGGATCCAATACGGATACAGGTGCGATACGCAAGGGATACGAGCAGGGTATGTCCTATTTTCTGCGGATACGTCCAGATACGTATCCAGACGTATTCACAAGGGGACAGGATGTATCCTGCCTGTATCCCTTACATATCCAGTATTTTTTTTTTTGGTAATTTTGTCTAATAAAAATTAAAACACAAACTTCAAAAAAACAATTGAAAACAAAATAAAGTATGAAAAGCTATTTGCAGTTTCAGTGGCTGGCTATGTTTTCAAAACGTGAGCCTCAATCAATTCATATGTACTTTATTAGGGCTGTATACAACAGCTATGAAGGTTGCCAGAGCAAGTCAGCGAGTCTTCCAGTTATTGGATCATTGATTCAGCCTTGCCAAAATAAAGGAAATAAATGTCTGTAACATGATCAATATGAGGGAGAGGTTGAAATCAATAATGTATTTTTCTTGCTTATCCTTTATGTCCCAAAAATATGGTTCTCCAGGACTCTTTTTGTGCAGTACATACAGTAAGATCAGGTGTCCAGGTATAATACGAAAGCTCAACTCGTGAATAAGCTCAAGGAAGAGAACAGGGCATAGTCTTAAGTTGATCTAATACTAGGGCATCTCATTGTAATCTTCACCAAACTGCAGATAGTGCATTTTTTTTCTGTATTTTTGTCCATAGATTTTAACATTTGCACTATGTATTTGTAATAATTAATAAGACTAATCCAAGTTCAACAATTGAATAATATGATATTTGGCATTGAATTATTTGCATGTTTTATGGTTATTTAACTTATTATGTTTCTTTTAAGCATATTATATGATTAATTTTTCTTATATGGTTATATTTTATATATTTTTTATTTTTTATATATATTTTTGTACGACTGTATCTAAAAACGTATCCAGGGTTAAAAAAGAAAGTCCTCATATCCATGTATCCGATTCTCATACCCGTATCTGTACCTGTATTCATATCAGCTACTTAAATAATTAAAATATAATATTTAAGATTTATATTATTGTGAATAATAATAATATTACACATATAAATTATTCGAGAAAATTTATTAATTAAATAAATTTCTATTTTTATAAAAAAGACATTCTTATAAATATATAAATTTCCATATTATTATTGTAATAAATGAAATATAATATAATTTATTCAATTATTATATTCTACTCTATCAATTTATTGTATAAATTAAATCTTTACATAAATTCATCCTATACCTTTCAACGATATCAGAATAGCTATAACTTTGTGAGAGCATGTGAGGGGCAACAAAGAGCATGTGAGGGGTAGTTGCGTTGCACTTTGTCCATGTGAATGAGAGACTGAGTTTTTGAGAGTGAGTTTGTATTAGGAGTATAGGTTAGGAGTATTCTAATTGTTATTATTTTAAGAAGTTGATACGGATATGGGTACGGATACAGGTATGAGAATCAGATATGTGGATACGAGAACTTTTTTTTAAGTCTTGGATACGTTTTTGGATACGGCTGTATAAAAATATATATAAAAAATAAAAAATATATAAAATATAGCCATATAAATAAAATTAACCATATAATACACTTAGAGGAAACATAATAAGTTAAATAACCACAAAACATATAAATAATTTAATACCAAATATCATGTTAGTCTTATTAGTTATTACAAGTACATAGTGCAAATGTTACAATCTATGGATAAAAATACAGACAAGAAAATGCACTATCTGTAGTTTGGTGAAGATTACAATGAAATGCCCTGGTATTAGATCAACTTAAGACTATGGCCTTTTCTCTTCTTTGAGCTTATTCACGAGTTGAACTTTCGTATTATACCTGGGCAACTGATCTTATTGTATGTACTGCACAAAAAGAGTCCTGGAGAACCATATTTTGGGACATAAAAATGAGCAAAAAAAAGACATTATTGATTTCAACCTTTCCCTCATTTTGATCATGTTACAGACATTTATTTCCTTTATTTTGGCAAGGCTGAATCATGATCTAATAACTGGAAGACTTGTTGACTTGCTCTGGCAACCTTCATAGCTATTGTATACAGCCCTAATAAAGAAGATATAGATGAATTGATTGAAGCTAACGTTTTGAAAACACATCCAGCCATTGAAACTGCAGATAGGTTTTCATACTTTATTTTGTTTTTAATTATTTTTTGAAGTTTATGTTTCACTTTTTATTAGGTGAAATTGCAAAAAAAACAAAAAAAACTGCTGGATATGTAAGGGATATAGGAAGGATACATCCTGCCCCTTGTGGATACGTCCAGACACGTCTAAAAATGTATTTGGGTGTATCCGCAGGGGGCAGGACGTACCCTGCCCATATCCCTTACATTTTGAACCCATATCCATATCATATCCGTATCCGGGACCCTATACAACAATATCCGATAACATAATTAATTACTAATAAAATATAACATTTAGTGAATTGTTATTCATGTAATTATTCACATTATAATATTCAGTCAAATTTCATGTGAAGTTAACTTTTCTTAACATAATTGAGTCTTAAAATTTGGTCCTTCTCCATATTTAAAAAGTTTGTAAATCCAAAAAGGAGTTTATTGAGCCATCTCACTGTTTATGAATGGGATAGGTATATTAGATAACCTAAAATGAGACATGCCTTAGCCTATTTATCCCTGAGATAATCATTTTATGTATTCTCCCATCGACTATGATACGAGGCCATGAATAGAGGAGTTCTTAAATTATATTATCAAGCAGTTATAGTACAATAGTCTACATTGAACAAACTTCTTTAAATGTTATTATTTATTAATACATTACAAGCTATGTATTGAAATTATTGTTGAACTAGTCTTAGACGAATGTTTTTGTTTGAATTGAGACTTAAGATTTGGTCTTTCCCCAAATAAAGAAGGTTTATAAATCCTGGAGGGAGTTTGTGGATTTTTAAAATGCTTTAACTTAGCAAATAAATAATAACTTGAGTGAATCGTATGATACCTAGTTAATGCTCTTTTTTTATAAAAAAAATTTTCATGGAGGAGTACATGGAAAAATTCTATGTTTTGGATTTTAAGATTAAATTTCTTTGAAATTTGACATAAAAGATCGATATTTCTAATTTGTGAACTGAGATTCAAATAAAAGTAACAATGATTGATGTAGTTTTTTTTTGAAAGAGTTGTTATTGTAGCCATAAGAGCAAAAAAAAATATTGAAGCCCTAGAAAATAAATGGTAAGATTTGTTTTTCAGAAGTCTTTTAATTTTTACAAGAAATATAAGGATGAGAGGAAATATTTATCTTCATTGTTTAAAAATTTTGGTCGTTCGGATTAAGATAAACCCACTTTTGAACTAGTGTGAAATCTAATCCAGACACATTAGGAGATTGGGTGTCCCCCTGGGTTACAAAACATAAAATAAGATGAAGCTTACCATGAAAATAAGGACTCATCCAAAAGAGGCAACGAAAGCAAAAAGAGCAACACCTGCATTTAACTAGTGCAGGAACCAATCGATTTTAGTTGGACCAGTAACCAACCTATATTTGTGGAGAAAGAGGCCTAGGTCTCTCAATAAAGAGGCTACAACCCCATCGCCCTAAGAGGACCAACCAAGAAGATATCCAAACAAGCACCCTTGTGAGGGGAAAAAACCTTCGAGGTCCCCCAAGGACCCAAATGAAACAAAACCAACAAAGAAAATGTGCTAGTAGAAAGTTCAAGGTGGTCCCCAGTGGACCCCAGTCTGATTTTGACTGGATTAGAAACTAGATTTTTTAAACAAGAACACCATCCTAAAATGCATCTTAGTCTTCCCAAGGGAGTCTTTAACAATGATAAACTAACCATCCTGGGCATAAAGGGAGTCCCAGGTCTCCCATAAGGAATCCAAGGAAAGTACTAGGGGAAATTTCATAGGGAGTTCTAGATCTCTGAGAACCAGCTTCTCAAATTAGACAACAAACCTTCCCACACCATAAAGAGAAAACTAATGGGGTCCCGAGAGGGGCCCAGACCCTAAAAATCTTTTATTTAGAGGACCCAATGTCCATTCAATCTACAGATCCGGGCTCTTTTTAGTAGTTCGAGATCCACAGGGAATCTATGAATCCAATTAGAGAAGGATCTCCTTTGGGATCCACAGAGCATTTTGGAGTAGGATTCTAAGATGAATCCATGAAACTAGGGACAAATTTGATGATTATAATGAAGGGAAAAGATTTCAAACATGCCTCTCTATGCATTGGTTGCAGTCCTGATCATCTGAAATCATTTGGAAGTGAGCCATCACCATCTACAGTCAAAGAAACTCATCTTTGCCACACCTCTTCCAATTGGCCTCAAAATTGGCTTCGGTTTTCCATGAAAATACATGGGAGGGAGTGGATGACATGTTTCAATACTCTCCATGACCTTAGAGGCATCAGACACACCTTAAAATCAGCTTACTTGAAGTTTTCCACCCTTCTCACTAGCTTGGTCACTATGTCAGTTTTGACTGTCTGAGATGAAGCAGCTAGTTGAGGTACTTAGGAGTTTTTCCAAGGCATTAAATGACCATAGTGAGTACAAGTATATAGCTTCCTTCCAAACTTGATTGCATCTTCAAACTCCTAGAACGTGCAAAACACATAAAATAGTCAAAAGTACCCTATTTTGTACCTTGTTCGTATAATTCTGTATAATCCAACAGGATGGGGAGGAGCCTGAGAGAGTCTTCTAAAATTTTCAATCAATTTCATGGTCAAACTAGGTCATTAGAATAACTTTCCATCTCTATTTCCTCCATTGGGTCAATAACCAGGGTTTGCAAGGGTTTAAGCCAGTTTTGAGCTCTTAAGCTTTGTTCATGCCGATTTGACATTGAACTTCTAATCCAATGCCAAAAAAATGTTTTTTAGGACCCTCTTCATAATTTCTAAATGTATTTTATCTCCATGAAAATCACAAAGGGAGATACAAGCACTTAAATTTGTCCTATTGAGCTCCTTTTTCCTTTTCCTGTAGGGCCTATTGTTGTTTTTGAGCTCAAAATGAACTCATGTTTTCTCTGCAAAGTGAAATCTTGAACAAACTTGAAATAACCCTAAAAACATGTTTCAATCCATTTGAAATATCTTCCAAGATTTTAAATGAATCTGACCCTCTATTTGGCTTCTAGGCATAAACCTACCTAACAAGCCTGTCTGCACCTTAAAGCCCAAAATGAGTTTTTGGTGGCCTTACTTACAAGGTATAAGTTTTTAAACATCTTTCATGACCCTATACACATGTTAAAATTAGTTATAAGGCATACCTAAGGCTGGAAGTAACATTGGTCTCTCATTTGGACACTAAAATAAAACCTTGCCTTTTAGGCCTGTTTGCAAACTTAGCCACCTAGGCCATCTTGTTGGGTTCCCTCATGTGAGGTGTTCACCATGTTTTTTATATGTATTACTACTTCACACACCTCCTATCAATGTTCATTCAACTCCTGGTCGACCTTATCACTTCATTTCTTCAAATCTTCCAGCCTATGCATAAGGGGAAGTACCCTCTATCTGAGATAAAATAGAGGGTACTTCCCTTGTTTACTAAGACCATTTGGATGTTTTAGAGGGTTATCCAAGTTCTAAGGATTTTCTCCACCAAATTTTATCCCTTTATAACATTATTTTATCCTTCAATTCCTTAAATCTCTAAGGAAGACTATTAGAGGATAGACTATGTGTGCAGGGTTTTCATAAGGACTGTGAGATGCATTTGAGAAAGGTTTTTGTTCTGACTCCTTGATCTAAGATTTCAATTCCTTTTTTCAATCCATTCCAATTACCTTTTCATTGAAACCCTTGCTAAAACTCCTCATGGTCATGCCCTCTGTCTGACTAGTCAAGGTGTTTTGACTGTGTTTCCTGTTTCAGAAGGTACTTGTAGGTGTTTGTCACACTCTTAGGGCCAATTAATTGATGTAAGGTCTTGTTGAAACTTTTAATGTCATCCCTTACTTCTTTGAGTCATCTATATCATGAAATTACATTGCCAAAACCTAGATAGGTGATTAACTAAGTCATTGTTAGCTATAGGTGGATGTCTAGGCTATTTGTATGAACTGTCTCTATCTCCTTATGTGAGAGTAAGGTATTGAAATGTCATCAGTAGATCCATGATGCTTGTTCCATTTATACAATCAGGTTCCATACTTAATCGTTTCTTTAAAACATGGCTTTAGGTCTTCTTTCTTTCTTTGTGACTTACAAGACTGTGTTGTTTTCCTTAAGCTTCGCTGTAGGTTCTTATTAGATGTTTATGAGACCTAGAAGGTGTTTTGGCTTCAAATGATAAATCCTCTATGTCATTCATTCTTACTACACAATTTAATGATTATCTATGAGGATAACTCATCATCTAGAAACCAATTCAAGCATATTTGCACTTTTAGGCCTAGTTGGCTGTAGGTGGGTAATTCCTTATGAAGAGACACTTGTAGGTGTGAGTTGGACTCAACACCTTGCTCCTCAACTCTTATTGGCATACCTTTGAGACAAAATGTCCTCTTCAACCATTTGAAACCATGTACATAAGTTGGCATATTTTAGTTTTGTAATTGGGTGGAAAAAAAGGTCTCTTTTGGACAAAAACCTATAGATGACACTGACTAAAAATAGTGCATAAATATGAAATTTTAGGCTTCTCAATAACCAATGTTCATTGATCACCTACCCCTAAAACCTTGTGGAGTCCTTGTCCTATATGGTAACTTCAAGACAAAACCATTAGGATGCATGAAAGTTCTCTATAGCCCTGTTGTATGACTTTGGTAAAACTGACCAGACTTTTGTTTTCACTCTTTAAGGAAAAAGATCCCTGTACTCAGTCATTTAGTGTTTGAGGGTGATCCATACTGCCATTTGCCATCTTATCCTTTCCAGTAGGTCTAACATGATCTAATTAATGCATTATAACTCCAAGGAAAGTTTCACCCATGTCTCAACACTTCAAAAGGGTCCTTAGCCCTCTATTAGCACCACCTGTAGGTGGTTACTCTCATGTCTATAGGCAGTGAAGATAAGGATGGACAGTGAGCATTGTTTTGACCATTTGATCATTCTTAGGCCCATTTTAACTCTTAAACTATGTACTTGCAACCTTGAGGGGATAAAAACCATTCAAACATGTCTTTTCCTAGATTTTATCTTCCTGTAGGGCTTCTATAAATGAATATAATGTTAGGAGATTGTGAATTTAGGCAATGGACAGAAATATAGGTACTGTGTAAGAGATATAAGCTTGAGATTCAATCAATATCTTTTACAAGTGACAAAAAACACTCTTCTCACTCCAAAAGATTTGAAACACCTCTCAGATCTCTCGTTCCATCATGACATCATTCTGAGATACTTGTATATTCAAAGAACTGCTTGTATATGCATAGTGTATTGACAACACCCATAGAACATTGCTTGGAGAATGAGATTAAAAGGTGAAGGGATTGAGAGGACATTGAAAAAATGATAATGAAACTATTACAACCCTTTGGAACCATGATTAAAACCTGAAGATCTTGAAAATGGTGAAAAACTGCCTGTAACATAAGGTGTATCTTCTTGCAACATGAGATGATTTGCATATCAAAACACCTTGAAACACTAAAAAAAGCATGGTAATAATTTGAGGAGGGATTAAACATCATCTAGAACCAATCTCAACAAGTGAATCATATGGACTTGTCCAAACCAAGGTAAAACCTATAGGGTATACAAATTGTCAAGCAAAAAAACACAGTCAACTTCATGAGGATGGTTTATAAAGCATAGGCCATCATTATTAAAAATATTGTTATGGAAATAAATCTGTCTGAGTGTAATTTCACCTCTCAAAGTCGTTTGCCTCTAAGTTCTCCAATTATCCGTACCAAGCATAAACTTGCTAATTGGGTCTGTGTGCCTAGAAGGGTGAGAAATGAGTAGAATGGTTTTAGAAATTTTTTGACACTTCTAGATTACTTCAAGCATGGAAATGGATCTAAGGAAGCTGAATAAACATCCCATGACCTTTTTCCATGTGTCAAACTCTCTCATGGGCCGTACAAGTGCCAAACTCTTCTCTTTTCCCAAGAAAATTGCTCTTTTTTCTGAAGGACCTATTACTTTCAGTGATGAATAGTTGATTAAGGCATAATAGTACACATGTCACATGACATCACCCTTATTGCACATTCACACTTACCTAGGAGGCCGTACAACTCATTTAATTTATTTTGACCCTAAAATGACTCAAAATGATATATTAGCTAATATGACTAATGACCAAGGCAAATGTGATATGAAATAACATCAAAAGACATATAATACACCCTATGACATAATATTAAACTGCTAAAAACATTTAAAACTCAAGTTTTTACCTATAGGGGTCCTAATTTGACCTACATGATCAAATTTGGTCAACAAATTGGTGACTCATAGCGGTAGTATGCCTGCCATTTTAACTAGACCATTAGTCTTATTAGTCCATTGGGCTTAGGGAGTCATCTAAAGTCTGAAATAAAACAAGGAGACCTTTGACCATTGACCACAAACTTTGATCAAGACAAGACCCCTTGATTATCTCAACCACATAAAATAAAGGACACGCACAAAGTAAAGCAATCAAACTAAAAAGACACACGTGCTCAAATCACTTAGGAAAATAGGAAGCAAACAACTATATACAAGTAACAATTAAGCATACCTCCCTTTCTAGGATCAAAAGGAAAGTTTCTTGCATCTTGTTCTTCATGAGATGAATCATGGTGCCAAGCATGTTGTTCTTTGGATTGAACACTTGATAGATCATACCTATTCTTTTGCACTTCACTTGATTTGCTCTCAAGTAGATCATCCTCAAATAGGTCTCCAATGTATAAGTCTTCCCCTTGGCCTTGTACACATAGTTTATATTGCTGCCTACTCTTCATCTCATGATCAACTTTCATCTTCTTTGTAGGCATGGTTTCAAGAGGAATTGTTTCTTATTTTTTGGAAGATTGAGGCCAATAGAAGCTTGTTTTGACCTCCAAATGCTGATGTGAACTTTTCTCTTTCTCATCTATGACATTTTGAAAAATGTCATCTTGCTTATCATCACTTGTAATCAACTCCAAAGAAGTTGTAGACCCCTTGAGAGACTCAAACTCATTGCAAATGTTTTCAAATTGCTGCCACAAGTCCTCATCTTCCTTTTGATCAGCATCATGAAAGGGAACAATAAAAAAATCTCCATCTTCTTCTTTAGAACCTAAAAGGACTTCATCCAGGATTTCTTCTTTGACACAAGGAAGGCATTCTTCATTGTCAACCAAATCAGAAGACTCAACACAAGGACTCACCTCTTTTTCAGTACTTAGGACCTCTTGAGGGCTCTCAAATTATATCTCAGCTATCAAAATCTGATCTTGCTTCTCAAAGGCTACAAGATCTTCAATCTCCTTTACCTTCTTGGTGATGCCAAGACTAGGGATCTTGAAATCCGGTGACCTAGCCCAATGAGGCTGCCAAGGAGTTGCATTTTCTTCAAGCAAAAGTTCTGAATTCTCCTCAAACAAATGCTTTTCTTTAGGTTCCCATACCACAGCCCCATCAAGTCAAAGGGATCATAAGACTCAAAGTTAGGCTGAGAATAAAAAGAGATTCTTTTGGTAGTTCTTGAGGAAGGGTCGGCAGACCCTAGGCTAAAATAGCTTGGTTATTTTCCTTCCACTTGACAATCACTTCATTGAAATTCGATCCAACTTGAGCACTCTCTTGAGTGAGGTTATATGGGGTGTGATTAGGCATAAGATCTTCTTTTAGGTCTAAACCTTCCATCACACCTTGACTTAACAATTTCATCCTTGACTTTAAATCTTCTATTTTCTTGGCTAGGTTCTCTTGGAAAAGTCTTTCTTGAAGTTCATAGGAATTTTTATGGGGATGAGGAGCACAAGAGGGCTGACATGGAAAACAAGAGGTCTCTTGAGGAGGGGTGGGAGGAGCTTGCATAGGATCAAGTTTTTCTTCAACTTCACACTCTTTATCTAGGCTTTTCTCCTCTTTCTTTCCCCATGACTCCAATATCTTATTCCAGCTTAGGATGTTAGGATTAGGAGTCTCTTCATGAGGTATTAATGCACTTTGAGGAGTGGATGAAGTGTTCAAGAAACTTGGGATCTCCTTAGACTTGGACTCTCCACCTTATCTCCGACTTGGAATTTCATATCTAGATGTCACTTCTTGAGGTGGGGATGTAATTGGAGAGGGCAATCAGGGATTAGATTCCACGTCTTTTACTGATGACATTGACTATTGCATATGCATATTATTCAACTCAATATGCCTATCAATATTTGCTTCAAAACCAAGGTTTCTCTTTTCAACTCTCTCTTCTAACTGATTGGGAAAAGGACGGATTTGATTAGCTTGATTAGGTTCATGAGTGGGAATCATGTAGGACAGATATAAATCTTGGGTAAGTGGATATGAAGGTTGATAGGTTTGGTGAGGTTGCTTCTCATGAATTTTTAACCGATCTTCCAAGGATGAAACTAGGCCACTCACATCTAGTATCTCACTTGTGAAACTTTGCCAATTGGCTCTCTCAATAGGTGCCCACTCTCTTTTAACCAGCTCTAATGCATCTCTCACCTTATGAATGAAATGACTAGGAACATATAGACCATATCACCATTGTGTGTCAAGATCTATCATGTACTTCTCATATCCCAAGAGTGTTTTCTTGAAGGTGGAAGTGGATTGACTTGAGATGTGGCTAGGTTGACTAGGAGGAGTAAGACAATTAAAAGGCTGGCTATAGGACTGATACACTTCATGTTGGAGTAGATACACTTCATGTTGGAGTTGACACACTTCATGTTGGAGCTGGTAAGGATAATGACAAGGCTGATAGGGGATGTCATAGGCTTGATATACCTCACCAACTTGTGTAAAATAAAACCCAACACCAAAGCCAGCCATGGAAGTTCATTAGGAATAAAAAACACAAGGAATGATTATCAACAATATTCAAAATGAATACCTGGGTTGCTTGACCAGCTGATGCATCTTTGGAGTCACCATTGATGCTTCCAAAGGCTAATTGTTGAAAGATAACACCAAAAATCTTTCAACCTCTTGGACTAAGAGTCCCACCGTGTGTGCCAAAAACTATTGTCACTTGGATTTGCACCGTTTGAATAGATGTCTCAGCTCTCCTCATCCAAGTGACACAATGAAAATGCCTCTAGGCTATGGGTGAGCATAAAAGTGAGGTGAATCTCTAGATAGGGATAGCTCCTTTGATGTATTACTTTGGATCACTACTATATCTAAACTTTGTGAGGGAAAAAAGAAAGAGAAAACTGAAAGCAAACTATCCTAAGGGAGGTGATACACCAAATAATTTGATGACTTCCAACCAGCTGCATGTTACACATGAGAACAAAGGACAAACCAAACATACACTTCTCCAATCTGCATGTTCTCACATCAATGTTACCTTATGAGGTTGTGATGAATGTTTGGGCTAGGAGGACTAGATAAGAGGCCTAAAATGACACTATTTTAATAGACTAACTCACTCAACCTTGACACATCATAAAACACTTCACATGCACTACAAGAAGTTTTCTAATTGCAAATAGGTGAGAGAATGAGTCAATCATGCTAAGGAAATAAGAGTCATCACTTATGCAAAATCAAACAGTCCAAATGAACACACTAATAATAGTCATGGAAGAGGTAAAAATCAGTAGTCTTATTGATTAAATGGTATGCAAATTAGTAGGGATTCACCATACTTAGGTGGAGCATAAGTTATAAATGCCAAAATAGCTAGTTCTTATAGAACTTGAGAGAGAGAGGAGAAGAGAGAAGTTTAAAAGTCACAAGGACACTTGTCAAGTTGAGAGAAAGAGTTACATATGCATGAGAAGAAGATATTAAATGAACCATGCAAGGTTAGGAAGTAAAAGTGTTCATCAAAGTCATGAAACTCATGAAAAGTGGTATGAAATTCCCTTTGTAGGCTCAAAAAACTGCTTTCATTATTCAGCTCTGTTTGAATGTCCCAAAATTGGATAAGGATAGGTCTAATGATTGGAATGAAGGGAAAGGCTTTCAGACATGCCTTTCCATGCATTGGTTACAGTCCTGATCATCTGAAATCATCTTGGAGTGAGCCATCACCATTTGCAATCAGAGAAACTCCTCTTTCCCACACCTTTGACACTCGGCCTCAAAATTGGCTACAATTTTTCATGTAAATCTATGAGAGGGAGTGGATGACTTGTTAAGACTCTTCATGGCATTAAAGGCATCAGGTACACCTTAAAATCAGCTCACTTGAATTTTTTCACCATTCTCACTAGCTTGGTCATTATGCCAGTTTTGATTGGCTGAGATGAAGTAGTTGGTTAAGGCACTTAGGAATTTTTCCAAGGCATGAAATGACTGTAGTGAGTTAATATAAGTCTATAGCTTCTTCCCAAAACTTGATTGCATCTTTAGATCCTTTTTAGAACTTGTAAAACACATAAAATATTCAAAAGTACCCTGTCCATATAGTCCAATAGGATTGGGAGGATCTTGAGAGAGTCTTCTACAACATTTAATCACGTTAATGGTCAAACTAGGTCATTATAATATATTTCCATCTCCATTTCCTCCATCAGGTCAATAACCAGGGTTTAAGCCAGTTTTGACCTCTTCAGCTTTGTTCATGTAGATTTAACAATGAAATTCCAATCCAATGCCACAAAAAGGTTATTTAGGACCCTCTACACAATATTTAAATTTTTTGGATCTTTATGCAAAGCACAAAGGGAGATACAAGCACTTAAAGTTGTCCTATCGAGATCCTTTTTCCTTTTCTTGCAGGCCTAGTCTTATTTCTGAGCTTAAAATGAACTCCTCGTGTTTACTATACAAAGTGAAAGTTGAATCACTTTTAATGACCCTAAAAACATGTTTCAATCCATTTTAAAGATCTCCAAAAGTTGGAAATGAGTCTGACCCTTCATTTGGCTTCTAGGCCTAAACGTGCCTAACAAGCCTGTCTACACTTTAAAGCCCAAAATGAGTTTCTGATGGATTTTCTTGCAAGGTAGAAGATTGTAAACATATTTCATGAACCCATACACATGTTCAAATGAGTTATAAGGCATACCTAAGGTTGTAAGTAACACTGAACTCTCATTTGGACACTAAAACAAAACCCTGCCTTTTAGTTCTTCTTGCAAACTTAGCCATCTAAGCCATCTTGTTGGGTTCCCTCCTTTTGTGAGGTGTTTTTCATATTTGTTTATATGTATTCCCACTTCACATACCTCCTAGTAATGTTCACCAAACTCCTAGTTCACCTTATTACTTTCTTCAAATCTGGCAGCGTATGCATAAGGGGAAGTACCCTATGTTTGAGACAAAACAAAGGGTACTTCCCTTGTTTACTCAGACCATTTGGATGTTTTATAGGTTTCTCCAAGTGGTAAGGATGTTCTCCACCTAATTTTATCCCTTGATAACATCATTTGACCCTTCAATTCCTTAAATCTCGAAGGCTGACTACTAGAGGATGATTGTGTGTGCAGTGTTTTCATAACGATTGTGAGATGCATTTGAGAAAGGTTTTTGTTATGCCTCCTTGATCTAAAGATATCATGAGATGTCAATTCCCCTTTTCGATCCATTCCAATTACATTTTCATTGAAACCCTGCTAAAACTCCTCATGGTAATGCCTTCTGTCTGACTGATCAAGGTGTTTTGACTGTGTTTCCTGTTTCAAAGGGTACTTGTAGGTGTTTATCAAACTCTTAGGACTGATTACTTGATGTAGGGTTTTTTTGAAACCTTTAATGTCATCCCATACTTCTTTGAGTCATCTATATCATGCATTTACCATGCCAAAACCTAAACAAGTCATCAACTAAGTCACTGTCAGCTATAGGTGGATGTCTAGGCTATTTGTATGGGTTGTCTCCATCTCCTTATGTGAGAGTAAGGTCTTGAAATGCCATCAGTAGCTCCATTATGCTTATTCTATTCATACAATCAGGTTCTATACTTAATCATTTCTTCAAAACATGGCATTAGGTCTTCTTTCTTTCCTTGTGACTTACAAGACTGTGTTTTCTACGTTAACCTTGGCCATAGGTTCTCTTTAGATGTTTATGAGACCTAGAATGTGTTTTGGCTTCAAATTATAAAGCCTCTACCTCATTCATTCTTACTACACAATTTAATGATCATCTAAGAGGACAACTCATCATCTAGCAACCAATTCAAGCATCTTTACAATTTTAGGCCTAGTTGGTTGTAGGTGGGCAATTCCATATGAAGAGACACTTGTAAGTGTGAGTTGGACTCAACACCCCACTCCTCAACTCCTATTGGCACACCTTTGAGACAAAATTTCCTCTTCAACCATTTGAAGCCATTTACACAAGTTGGCATAGTTTAGTTTTGCAATTGGGTGGAAAAAAGGTATTTTGGACTCAGACCTATAGATGACACTGACTAAAAATAATGCATAAATATGCAATTTTAGGCTTCTCAATAACCAACGTACATTGATCACCTACACCTAAAACCTTGTGGAGTCCTTATCCTATATGGTAAATTCAAGAGAAAACCATTAGGATGCATGAAAGGTCTCTATAACATTATTGTATGACTTTGGCAAAACTAACCATACTTATGTTTTCACTCTTTAAGGAAAAAGATCTCTATACTCAGTCATTTAGTGTTTGAGGGTGATCCATACTACCATTTGCCATCTTAGCCTTTCACATAGGTCTGCCATGATCTAATTAATTCATTATAACTCCAAGGAAAGTTTCACCTATGTCTCAACACTTAAAAAGGGTCCGCAGTTGTCTATTAGCACCACTTGTAGGTGGTTACTCTCATGTCTATCGGTAGTGAAGATAAGGATGGGCAGTGAGCATTGTTTTGACCATTTGATCATTTTTAGTCCCATTGTAACTCTTAAACTGTGTGCTTGTAACCTTTAAGGGCTAAAAACCATTCAAACATGTCTTTTCCCAGATTTCATCTTCCTATAGGGCTTTTGTAAGTGAATATAATGGCAGGAGACTGTGAATTTAGGTAGTGGATAGAAATATAGGTAGTGTGCAAGAGATATAAGCTTGAGATTAAATCGAGATCTTCCCCAAGTGACAAAAATAACTCTTCTCACTCTAAAAGATTTGAAACACCTCTCAGAGCTCTTGTTCTATCATGACATCATTCTGAGATACTTTTATATTAAAAAAATTGCTTGCATATGCATAGTGTATTGACAACACCCATGGAACATTGCTTAGAGAATGAGATTGGAAGGTTAAGGTATTGAGAGGACATTGAAAAAATTATAATGAAACTATCACAACCCTTTGGAGCCATGATTAAAACCTGAAGATCTTGAAAATGGTGTAAAATTGCATGTAACACAAGGTGTATCTTCTTGCAACATGATATGATTTGCATATCCAAACACCTTGAAACAATAAATTAAGCATGGGAATAATTTGAGGGAGTAAACATCATCTGAAACCAATCTCAACAAGTGAATTGTATGAAAATTTTCAAACCAAGGTAAAACTTATAGGGTACACAAATTGACAAGCTGAAAAACACAATCAACTTCATGAGGATGGTTCATAAAGCAAAGGCCACCATTCTTCGAAATATTATTATGGAAATGAATCTCTCTGAGTGTAATTTCACCTCCCAAAGTAGTTTGACTTGGAAGTTCTTCAATTATCCGTACTAAGCATAAACCTGCTAACTGGATCTGTGTGCCTAGAAAGGTGAAAAAGGAGAAGATTAGTTTTAGCCCAATTTTGACACTTTTAGATTACTTCAAGCATGGAAATGGATCTGAAGAAGCTGAAGAGACATCCCATGACCTTCTCCCATGTGTCAAACTCTCTCATAGGCCGTACAAGTGCCAAACTTTTCTCTTTTCTAAAGAAAACTGCTATTTCTTCTGAACAACTTGTCACTTTCAGTTATGAATAGTTGATTAAGGCATAATAGGACACATGTCATATTACATAACCCTTATTACACCTTCATACTTAACTAGGAGGATGTACAATTCATTTAATGCCTTATTTTGACCCCAAAATGACTTAAAAAGATATATTGGCTAATATGACTAATGATCAAGGCTAATGTGACATGGAATAACATCAAAAGACATATAATACATCCAATGACATAATATTAAACCCCTAAAAACACTTAAAACTTAAGTTTTAACTGTAGGGGTCCCAATTTGACATACAAGGTCAAATTTGGTTAACAAATTGGTGACTCATAGGGTAGTATGCCTGCTATACTAACTAGACCAGTAGCCTTATTAGTCTATTGGAATTAGGGAGTCATATGAAGTCTGAAATAAAATATGGAGATGTTTGACCATCGACCACAAGCTTTGATCAAGACAAGACCCCTTGATTACCTCAACCACATAAAACAAAGGACACGCATAAAGTAAAGCAAACAAACTAACAAGACACACATTTGCTCAAAGTACTTAGGAAAAACAAGAAGTTAACAACTATATACAACTAACAATTAAGCATACCTCCCTTTCCAGGATCAAAAGGAAAGTTTTTTGCATTTCCTTCTTCATGAGATGAATCATGGTGCCAAGCACGTTATTCTTTGGATTGAACATTTGATAGATCAGACCTATTCTTTTGTACTTCACTTGATCTGTGCTTAAGTAGATCATCCTCAACTAGGTCTCCAATGTAGTAGTATTCCTCTTGGCCTTGTACACATACATCATATTGCTGCCTACTCTTCATCTCATGATCAACTTTCATCTTCTTTGTAGGTATGGTTTCAAGAGGAATGGTTTCTTGTTCCTTGAAAGATTGAGGCCAATAGAATCTTGTTTTGACTTCGAAAGGCTGATGTGAATTTTGCTCTTGCTCATTTATGACATTTTGAAAAATGTCATCTTGCTTATCATCACTTGTAATCAGCTCCAAAAAAGTTATAGACCCCTTGAAAGACTCAAACTCATTGCAATTTTTTTTAAATTACTGCCACAAGTCCTCATCTTCCTTAGGATCAACATCATGAAAGGAAACAACAAAACAAGCTCCTTCATCCTCTTCTTTAGAACCCAAAGGACTTCATCCAAGATTTCTTCTTTAACACAGGGAAGGCATTCTTCATTGTCAACCAAACAAGAAGACTCAACACAAGGACTCACCTCTTCTTCAACACTTAGACCTCTTGAGGGCTCTCAAATCATATCTCAGCTATCATAATCTGATCTTGCTTCTTACGGGCTTTAAAGATCTTCAATCTCCTTCTACTTTTTGGTGATACCAAGACTAGGCATCTTGAAATCCGGTGACCTATCCCAATGAGGCTGCCAAGGAGTTGCATTTTCAAGTAAAAGTTCTAAATTCTCCTCAACCAAATGCCCTTCTTTAGGTTCTCATACCACAGGTCCATCAAGGCAACGGGTGATGGGGTGAGGACAAGATAAACTAGTTGGTGGAGGTGGAACATAGGACTCAAAATGAGGCTGAGAATGAAAAGCAAAAGATTCTTTTGGGAATTCTTGAGGAAGGGTAGGCAGACCTTGGGCTAAAATAGCTTGGTTATCTTTCTTCCACTTGACAATCACTTCATGATCCAACTTGATCACTCTCTTGAGTGAGGCTAGATGGGGTGTGTTTAGGCATAGGATAATTTTTTGTTTCTAAGCCTTTCATCACACCTAGACTTAGCAATTTCATCCTTGACTTTAACTCTTCTATTTGCTTGGCTAGGTTCTCTTGGAAATGTCTTTTTTGAAGTTCATAGGAATCTTCATGAGGATGAGGAGTACAAGAGGGCTGACATGGAAAATAAGAGGTCTCTTGAGGAAGGGTGGGATGAGCTTACATAGGATCAAGTTTTTCTTCCACTTCACACTCTTATCCAGGCTTTTCTCCTCTTTCTTTCCCCATGAATCCACTATCTTATTCCAGCTTAGAATGTTAGGATTAAGAGTCTCTTCTTTAAGTATCGATTCACTTTGAGGAGTCGATAAAGTGTTCAAGAAACCTGGGATCTCTTGAGGCTTGGATTCTCCAACTTGTCTCCAACTTAGAATCTCATATCTAGAGGTCACTTCTTGAGGTGGGGATGTAATTGGAGAGGGAAATGAGGGATTAGATTCCACTTATTTTACTGATGACATGGACTTCTACATATGCATATTAGCCAACTCAATCTGCCTATCAAGATTTATTTCAAAAATAAGGTTTCTCTTTTCAACTCTCTCTTCCAATTGATTGGTAAAATGATGACTTTGGTAAGTTTGATTGGGTTCATGAGTGGGAATCATGTAGGACTGATATCAATCTTGGGGAAATGGATATGAAGTCTTACAGGTTTGGTGAGGTTACTTCTCATGAATTTTTAGCCTATCTTCCATGGATGAAACTAGGCCACTCACATCTAGCATCTCACTTGTGAGCCTTTATCAATTGGCTGTCTCAATAGGTGCCTACTCTCTTTTAACCAGTTCTAATGCATCTTTCATCTTATGAATGAAATGATTAGGAACATCTAGATTATATCCCCTTTTTGTGTCAAGATCTATCATGTACTTCTCACAGCCAAAGAGTGTTTACTTGAAGGTGGAAATGGATTGACTTGAGAAGTGGCTAGGTTGACTAGGAGGAGCAAGACATTGAGAAGGTTGGCTATAGGATTCATACACTTCATGAATGCACTGATATACTTAATGTTGGAGCTGGTACACTTAATGTTGAAGCTGGTGAGGATCATGACAAGGCTGATAGAGGATGCCATAGGCTTGATATACCTCACCAACTTGTGTAAAACAAAACTAAACACCAAAGTCATCTATGGAATTTCATCAAGAATCAAGAACACAAGGAATGATTATCAATAATCTTCAAAATGAATACCTTGGTTGCTTGACCAACTGATGTATTTTCGGAGTCGCCATTAATGCTTAGATAGATGCCTGTAAGGGGTGATTGTTGAAGGACAACACCAAAAATCTTTCAACCTTTTGGACTAATAGTCTCACTGAGCATGCCAAAAACTATTATCACTTGGATTTTCACCCTTTGAGGAGATGTCGCAGCTCTCCTCATCCAAGTGGCACAATGAAAACACTTCTAGGTTGTGGGTGAGCTTAAGAGTAATGTGAATCTCTAGAAAGGGTTAACTCCCTTGATGTATCACTTTGGATCACTACTACACTTGAACTTTGTGAGGAAAAAGGAGAGAGAAAATTGAAAGCAAACTATTTTAAGAGAGGTGATACACCAAATAAGTTGATGACTTCCAACCAGTTGTATGTTATACATGAGAACAAAGGACTAACCAAACATACACTTCTTTAATCTGCATATTTTCACATCAATGTTATATTATAAGGTTGTGATGAATGTTTAGGCTAGGAGGACTAGACAAGAGGCCTATAATGACATTATTTGAATAGACTAACTCACTCAAGCTTGACACATTATAAAACACTTCACATGCCCTGCAAGAAGCTTTCCAACTGCAAATAGGTGAGAGAATGAGACAATCATGCTAAGAAAACAATAGTCATCACTTATGCAAAATCAAACATTCCAAATGAAAACACTAAGAAAAGTCACGGAAGAGGTAAAAATCAGTAGTCTTATTGATCAAATGGTATGCAAATGAGCAAGGTTTTGCCATACTCAGGTGGAGCATAAGTTACAAAAGCCAAAATAGCTAATTCTTATAGAACTTGAAAGAGAGAGGAGACGACAGAAGTCCAAAGGTGAGAAAGACACTTGTCAAGCTTAGAGGGGTTACATATTCATGAGAATATATTAAATTAACCATACAAGGTCAAGAATTACAAGTGTCCATCCAAGTCATGAAACTCATGAAAAGTGGTATGAAATTTCCTTTATTGGCTCAAAAAACTTCATTATTCACCTCTATTTGAACATCCCAAAAATGACTAAGGACAGGGATGATGATTGGAATGAAGGGGAAGGATTTTAGATATGCCTCTCCATGCATTTGTTACAGTCTTGATCATATAGAATCTTCTAGAAGTGAGCCATTACCATTTGTAGTCAAAGAAACTCCTCTTTCCCACACCTCTTACACTTGGCCTCAAAATTGGCTTCAGTTTTTCATGAAAATCCATAAGAGGGAGTGGATGAAATGTGTCAAGACTCTCCATGGCCTTAGAGGCATCAGGTACACCTTAAAATCAGCGCATTTGAAGTTTTTCACCATTCTTACTATCTTGGTCACTATACTAGTTTTGATTTGCTGAGATGAAGTAGCTGGTTAAAGCACTTAGGAGTTTTTCCAAGGCATGAAATTACCATAGTGAGTTATTAAAAGTCTATGTATTCCTCTCAAACTTGATTGCATCTTCAGACTCTTTCTAGAACTTGCAAAGCACAAAATAATCTAAAGTACCCTATTTTATACCCTGTACGTAAAATTTTGTAGAGTCCAATAGGATGGGTAGGACCCTGAGAGAGTCTTATACAACGTTCAAGAGCTTTCATGGTCAAACTAGGTCATTAGAATAGCTTTCCGTCTCCATTTCCTTCATCGGTTCAATAATCAGTGTTTGCAAATCTGTGTGAATAAAGCTTAAGAGGTCAAAACTATGTGCTTGCAACCATAAGGGGCTAAAAATCATTCAAACGTGTCTTTTCTCAGATTTCATCTTCCTGTAGGGCCTCTGTAAGTGAATATAATGGCAAGAGACTATGAATTTAGGCAATTGAAAGAATTATAAGTAGCGTGCAAGAGATATAAGCTTGGGATTCAATATAGATATTCCCCAAGTGACAAAAGACACTCTTATGCTTCCAAAATATTTGAAACACCTCTCAGAGCTCTCGTTCCATCATGACATCATTTTGAGATACTTGTATATTCAAAGAACTGCCTATATATGCATAGTGTATTGACTTCACCCATGGAACATTGCTTGGAGAATGAGATTGGAAGGTGAAGGTATTAAGAGGACATTGAAAACATGATAATGAAACTATCCAACCCTCTGGAACCATGATCAAAATCTGAAGATCTTGAAAAGGGTGAAAAACTCCCTGTAACACAAGGTGTATCTTCTTGCAGCATGAGATTATTTGCATATCTAAACACATTGAAACACTAAAACAAGTATGGGAATAATTTGAGGAGGGAGTAAACATCATTTGTAACCAATCTCAGCAAGTGAATTGTATGGACTTGTTCAAACCAAGGCAAAACCTATAGGGTGCATAAATTGGCAAACAGAAAAACATAGTCAACTAAATAAGGATGGTTCATAAAGCATAGGCACCATTCTTTGAAATATTGTTATGTAAATGAATCTCTCTGAGTGTATATTCACCTCTCAAAGGCGTTTTACCTAGAAGTTCTCCAACTATGTATACCAAGCATAAACCTGCTAACTGGTTCTATGTGCTTAGAAGGGTGAAAATGGAGTAGAATGGTTTTAGCCCAATTTTGACACTTCCAGAGTACTTCAAGTGTGGAAATGGATATTAGGAAGTTGAACAGACATCCCATGACCTTCTCCCACATAAAACTATCACCTTCCATCTCAGATGATACTCCTCCAATGTTTCTCTTTCAGTTTACATATCAAATCATGTATTTTGTTGATGCTCTCTATTGGGATGTTAAGAAAGTGAAATTTATTTTTGAAAACATATTTTGCTTTATCCCATGTTAGGTTTGGTTGGATCTAGCTTTCATGTATGAATTTAGATTGTTATCCCTTAATATTTTTATAAGTCAAACAATTTCATTTGAGAATCGTTGATTTCATGATTCCTACAATACGATTTTAATACAAATAAGTATTCCTGTACATCCTTATTGCCTTTTCCAAATGGTGAAACCTTCATTCTATTATGTGTTATACTAGTGGTATTAATGGGGTTCTTTTTGCTTTACCGTAGTTATTATTTATTGAATTACTCTATGGAAAAAGGCATAAACTACTTCCTAATATCTCTTTCTTTCTTCACTACATGATGTCATCTAGATTTGTCTCTTTCCAACTCCTCTCTACAATAAATTATTCCTAACACTTTGTCCCAATTTTTCACAAATTATCCATTTATGTTTACATTAATGAATGGTGAATTATATGCACTTTATAGCATTGTATGTTTGTTTGAAAATAGATGGTTCATCTTCATGAGATGGATTTCCTGAACAACCTACTAAGTTAAAATAAAACATTATAAGAATTTAGTTGAAATCCCTATCCATGATATCTCCTTTGTTACTAAGACTATTTAAAATTGATTATTATTTTCTAACAGGTTTTTGTATCATCCATCAAGGGGTGTCAATATACTTTACTCTTCACTATACCGTTTTTAAACCTCATCTATCTTTTAAGACTTCTTTCCTCTTGAATGTAGCTTGAGTTTATGTTCCAACTACTTATATATATAAGGATGAGTGTTGAAAAATAAAATTCACATGATGTGACATGGATGAAGGTAGATGTATTAGATGATTATTGGGTAATCTCTTGTAAAGCACCATAAACTGGGTTTGCCTCAATCTTGTTGCATTCTTTAAAATGTGAACTCAGGGAGTTCAATGCACTGATGAGTCCTGTAAGAAAAGTTATATATAAGTGAAAAATAAGGTGTATACATATTCCCCACCTAAAGCTCAACACTTGACAAATTAGTGTAATGTAGGATGATGCTTTGGGAAAGAACATAGCAACATGAAAAAGTAAGAGTTATAATAAATGTAAGGTAAATTTGAGATTAAATAACTAAATATATGTACTTTCACTTAGCTAGGTTATAAGAATACAATGATGTACAGTGTGAAATTGGTGCTTAGACAGATCTATCATGTTGGGAACATAACATTATAGGTCTAAAGCGGTACTAATATGGGTCCGGCAGCCTAAAAAATAATATAAAAATTTATTTTTAAAAAACTATCATGTTAGAAATGTAAAATTAGTTTTGATGGTGTTTCTTCTAATTTGTTGATAGGAGAAAAGAAAAGAAATATATGGTGGAAATAAAGAATTAGGATGATAATTTATTGAATTTTATGATTTTAAAACCTATAAATAAGGGATAGGTCCTCTCATTTGGTTCATTACTATTTTGAGATTTATAGAATGTTAGAAAACCATTCTCTGTGTAGAAAGATATGATGTCTAGGGGATATAAATGCAGATGCATAAGAGGGCATCTTTGAATCATCATAGTGATCATGGAGTTTGGTTTTACATCTAGCTCATGGAAAGGTAGATAGAGTAGAATAGGAAAAATGGATGTCGGGTCAAATCTATCTTGTGGAATTTACCCCATACTGTGTAGGGCACATTGTATGCATCACAACAATCGTGGAGGTATGTTTTAATTTTATTTTTGGGATAAATAGATATGATAGAATAGGAAAAATGGGCATCAGGGCAAATTTGTTTATCAAATGGGGAAAATGGTTTTTGTCAGAATTTGATTATGACAAGTTAATAATTTTTAGAAGCATTATATAAGGTCACATGTCTACAAAATATCATCAACCAACTTAAAAGTTGAATGATGTCAAAATATGTCTAATTCAATGGTAGATGAAATTTAATAGGATAAAAACGGTTGATGATTTACAATTAGATGGTCGATGAAGTATAAAACTAACACACCACATAATTTTGGGTCAAATTATTTGTAATATAGTGTTGTCCCCATCACTCTATATATGAGAAACAACTTATTTCCATATGAAAAATAATGACTAACCCTATCGCTAGATACTTTCCAACTAGGATTTTGTAGAAATCATACACAATCGACACCCATATCCCACACCCATACTATATATTGTGCCTTTTTCTAGAGTTGTCTCGCACATCATAATCATAAAAAGAGGTTGTTGGTGTAGACTTTTGTCCCATTGGGTTTTGTCTACATAGTCTTATTTAGCTTGCTTGGATTAATTAAAGGTTATTAGAGGAAATGCACTTTAAGTCATTTTCTATTTATGAGTTGAGTTAATTACATTTTTGGGTGACGTAATTTCTTACTATATAATGTACCTTACTATGTACTTTTTGGTTAATGTTGAATGCTCATTAATACTTGACTCACCAATTCTTTTGAAGAATAAGCAAGACAAAAGAAAAGCTTACATTCTCTAAAAATTGTAATGTCCCCTTCTAGTTAGACATTGTACTTTCAACATGATTAGCCTATCAGTGGCCCTCATAGGCTAATACGGCAAGGTTTGAGGGTCCTCTCTGCAGTTACCCAAATGGTAGTTGGTTTCTTTGGGGAAGTTTCGACATATTCCGGAGGTTTTCTAATGATTTATTAGAATGTTTTATTTTTAGAAACCTCATGTTACAAGATGATGTTATATTTTTGCTTTATGATATAATTCATTATTTTATATTAAAGTGCAAATATAATATATTAAAAGGGAAAAATAATAATAAAATATTATGATGTTTCTTGAAGCTTCCCAAATGAAAAAGAGTATAAAGGGAGGTGTGGGCTGCCATTATGAATTAACGTAATTTCATGTTGTCTTTACTGTGGTATGCTGGTGGAGCTTAGAGTTTCTTGCAGTGATTCAATTTGTCTTTGGGAACGATAACTCCCATTGATAGCATAACTGAGGGAGTGAAATATCTCTTGAAGGGTTGCATTTTTGAGGTGATATTTTAGTCATCTCAATTGGAGCAAAATTTGTGGCCATTGGCCAATTTTGGATAAATCGATTTGGTGAATTTGTGGAGGTTGCATAGCTATCTTTTGGTGTTGGTTTCTATATAGCTTGGCATCAATTTGATTATAATGTTAAATCTGAATCTCATTCTAATAATAAAGGTTATTTTATGTTATATTTACCCATAAAGGTTATTTTTGAATGTCATTTCTATAATTACCTTTATGTAGAGAAAACTGATATAATAATTAGATATTTACAGTCAAGGAAGGACGCCATTAGGAGGGATGTTTTTGCTTTTGGAGTTTCTATTTTGCATCGATTCTATACTTGGCTTGGTGTGTCCACTTCCTTGGAGCATGGAGATGATATTAGATGCTTTAGGCAGTGCATATTCAGTGCATATTATTTTAAATTTGAGATCAGACCAAAATAGGGGTGATTGGCTTGGAAAATTTAATTTGGCTTGGGAGATCATTTTTTCACTAGGAAATTGCTTTCTCCTTCATCTATTCTCAAGGGCGTCTCAATCCCACTAGGGTTTATTGCATATAATCCATCTTTTAGTATAGTTTATATTTGCAGTTGTAGGTGTACGTCCTTCATACCAACATACCATATAATTATAATTCTTGTTTATGCCAAGAGTCTTGGCTAGTTTAGTGGATCATTGTATCAAATCACCAATACAATTAAGAATCACAAGTTACTGGTCATTTATGGTTATCTTTTGAGCATTTGAATTGAGATAGTAGGTTGCATGCCAACTGTTTGACTAAATGTCCATTGGCTGTAAGTGATTAGTTTACTTTGTGAATTCATCTAATTGCATAGAAAAGAACAAAACCTGCATCTAGAACTCAACATTGTCATTCTTAAAACTTCTTGAAGCTTTAATCCATCGTCATTTAAAAAAATCATCAAAACTATGACAAAAACCGGCAAGAAGCACTTTACTTACAAAATGTTTGAAAAAATTACAAGGTAGCAAATTCAGACAATTAAGACCAAATTGGGCAAGTATTGTTACAGTGGTATCAGAGCCCTAATCCTGCCATCTTGGAGGGTTAAAATATCACATGAGAGGTCATCATAGGTACTATACCCGTAGAAGAGCAGAACAGGAAGGGAATTGACAAGAAGACCCATTTACAGAGGTACCTTTGGCTAAAATGGGTGACAGAGTAGACATGGGTCCACACAGAGATGAGAGGAGAGATAATGATATAAATGGTGACAGGGAAGTGAGAGACACTCTAAGAGATTTATGAGTTGGTCAGCAACAGGTAGCTGGGGCCTTACAGCAGTTGGCAAATACTTTGCAGCAGTTGAATTTACCTAGAAGATAGCCTCAAGTCCAGGAAGATGATAGGAGTGTAGCTAGGCCTCGAAGAGTGCAGAGGGCACCCTCCCACACTCTAGATAGTCCTACTCAGCCCACATTCCTGAGAAATGAACCAGCTGAGGAGGATATTGAAGAGGTTAAGAATCTAACCTATGTTGATACATGCATGGTTGCCCATGATGAATGGCAATAATTGACACTTGAAGCACAAGGGCTTATGCATTTTGATTAGTTTGTATAATCAAGGATGGATTACTATAGGTCTCAATAGGAGAGAAGACCTAGGAATCAGAATAAGGAACTCCAGCATGCTACTAATAAGCTTACAATACCCATGTTTGATGGTAGTGACAAGACTACGGCATAGTCATGGATTCATAAGTTGCATACCTTCTTGGCTCTTCGACCCATGACAGAAGAGGAAGCTATCAAATATGCCACTTTGCATCTAGAGGGAGCAACACACGAATGGTGGTATCATGGACTAGTTACATTGCAACACAGTCAAATCACATCTTACCAGGAGTTTATGAATAGACTGATTGAACATTTTGATAGGAAGGATCTAGAATCATACTTCAGGGATTTGGCCCAGCTCAAGCAAGTTGGTAGTTTGGAAAGCTATATTGGAGACTTCCAGAAACTATCGGTAATGGTGCCCAACATCTCAGAGAGATGATTGGTGGTGCTATTCATTGAGGGGTTATTAGAGCCTATGTGAGGATGGATTAAAGCATTTGATCCTCCCACACTTCAGGAGGCAATGAAGAAGGCTAGGAGCATGGAACTTACAGCCCCACAAAGCAAGTACTCATCAAAGGGTTCTTCTTCATATCGAGACAATAAATCTTTTTCTAGAAAGAACAACCCAAATTTTAAAGACAAATCATCAGTACCTCTAGATAGGGATACACTTAATGATTTGTGCAAAAAGAAGTTATGTTTCTACTAGAAGGGACCCTATGATGCAAACCATGATTATCCCTTAAGACCTAAAGCAAAAGCTAATAGAGTGATGTGGGCATATTATGAGGACTCTGAGTCGAAGAAATCAAATAGCAATTTGATCTTGATGATTCAGGTATGGAGCATGAGGAAGATAAGCATAAAAGAGGAGAGCATAAAGGGGCAGCGAGGCAATGTGATGCACACATCACTAGCATCCAATAGGAGGGATCATTTAGAATGTGTGGAGTTTTAGCAGGGTAAAAGATTATCACTCTTTTTGATACAGGGGCCACTCATAATTTTATTGATGCCCGATTGGTTGAGAGGCATGGAATCAGGATAGAGGAATTTGAGGGAATAAGAGTTAAGGTGGCATATGGTTATACCCTCAAGTGCGAAAGGAGGATATCAGATTTGCCTATGCATTTGAAAAACTATGAGTTCAAGACTGAATTCTATGTGGTGAATATGGGTGATACAAATATGGTACTTGGCATGAGATGGTTACATGACATAGGGAAATTCACCCTGGATCTCAGAGAGATGCAAATGACATTCTAGGTAGATGGAAAAACTCATGTCCTCAAGGCTATTCAAGATTCCAGTTTTAGGATGATTTATTTTAGGATGAAGAGACTTATGAGGCATGGCATGGTTGAGTGGGCAGCTGAGTGTGTTTTGATGCTTTCATAGGGTGAGCAACAGAAGCCAATTTACCATCCAGACATTCAGGAATTAAGAATTAAGCACACTCATGTATTCAGTGATATTCCACCAGGAAGACCACCAGACAGAGGGATTGAGCATATCGTTGAGTTGAAGGATGGTGCTAAGCCCATGATGGTCACCCCATATAGGCACCCCAAGAGGCTAAAGGATGAAATAGAGAAAACTATTAAGGATTTGTTGGCCATGGGACACATTAGACCAAGTAAGTCACCTTTTACATCATCAGTAGTCTTGGTCAAGAAAAAGGATGTTATATTTTGGATGTGTATTGATTATAGGCTCCTAAATAAAAGAACAATCAAGAACCATTACCCCATCCCTAGAATTGATGAGTTGATAGATGAGTTACATGGTGCCTACTATTTCTCCAAAATTGACTTGAGGTCGGAGTATCATCAGATTCGTGTTAGGGAGCAGGACATAGAGAAGATGACTTTTAGGTGCCATTATGGACATTTCGAGTTTGTGGTTATGCCATTTGGGCTAACCAATGCTCTGACAACATTTTAGTCTATGATGAATAGGGTCTTCCATTCACAGTTAAGAAAGTATGTGTTGGTATTCTTTGATGATATCTTGGTATATAGCAGAACATGGGAGCAACACATTGCACATCTTGATGCGATTTGGGTATTCTTGGAGGTGAATCCTTGTATGCCAAGGAATCCAAGTGTGACTTGGGAATGACAAAATTATTGTATCTTGGGCACATCATCAGTATTGAGGGGGTACATATGGACCCAAAGAATATCAAGGTGATTGTTGAATGGCCTACTCCAGAGAACCTTACTCAGCTTAGAGGATTTTTGGGATTGTGTGGTTTCTACCGCAGGTTTGTTAATGGATATTCACGGCATGCGACACCACTTACTGATTTGATGAAGAAAGGGTCATTTATTTTGACTCCTAAGGCACATGATTGTTTTGAGATGTTCAAACTAGTTATGACTTCTTGCCCAGTGCTTGCATTGCCAGATTTCTCCAAACCCTTTGAGCTACAATGTGATGCATCAGGCGAGGGGATAGTTGTAGTTCTTATGCAGGACAAGCCTCCGATTACTTTTGAGAGTCAGAAGCTTCACAGTCCAGAGAGAGGGTACAACATATATGACAAGGAGATGTTGGCCGTCATGCATTCATTGGCCAAATTTAGGGAGTATTTGGTAGGCAACGAGTTTGTGGTGAAAACAGACATAACAATTTGAGGCATTTCCTTGGACAAAGAGATCTTAATGATCGGTAGCAGAAATGGATCAGCAAGCTGCAATCATATGATTTTGACATCTCCTTTATCAAGGGGACACAAAATGTGGTTGCTGATGCTTTATCTTGACGTCCACACTTGAGTTCTATGACTGGGATAACAGATGATTGGCGACACTTGATAGTAGTAGAGTATGCCAAGGATAGTTGGGCTGCAGGTATTATTGAGGGGTCAGTATAGGATACCAGATATATTGTTGTAAATGATTTAATCATTTACAAAGGAAGGATTTATTTGACCCTAGGATCGGAGATGAAGAACATTATTTTGAGGACCTTTCATGATACACCCATGGTAGGTCATCCCAGGTATTTCAAGACTTACAAGCAGATTTGAGAGAGGTTCACTTGGAAGGGCTTCAAATAAGATGTTCTACGATATGTCAGAGAGTGTCTTGTTTGTCAGCAAAATAAACAGGGACACACATATCTAGTAGGTTTACTTCATCCACTTCCGATTCCTGATAGGAAATGGGAATGCTTATCTATGGATTTCATTACTGGATTACCCAGAGCCCAGGGATAGGATTGCATATATGTGGTTGTGGATCATTTGACTAAATATGCTCACTTCCTTCTGATCTTAGCTACTTACTCAGCTACGAAGGTGGCATAATTGTTCTTCTATGAAGTATTTAAGTTGTATGGGTTACCTCGGAGCATAGTTAGTGACAGAGACAACTAGTTTATGAGTCATTTTTGGCAGGAGTTATTCAGGCTATGTGGGATAGAACTCACTCCGTGTACTAGTTACCACCCACAGACTGATAGACAGACAGAGATTGTGAATAAATGGGTGGAAGGCTACCTCATGAACTACATAGCAGGGCAGTAGAAGGGTTAGGTTAAGTGGTTATATTTATGTGAGTATTGTTACAATACCACTTACCATCTCTCCATTCAAATGCCACCATTCATGGCGTTGTATGGGTATGGTGCGCTAAGCATTCTAGATTTGTTATTTGGAGATAGTCGAGTGCCCAGTGCTGGTGATGTATTGTAGGAGAACCAGGACATTATGAGAGTATTTTGAGAAAACATATAGAAGGCTCAGAACTAATAAAAGCAGTATGCAGATTAGAAGCGAGTTGAACGCTCGTTTGAGGTGGGTGATATGGTGTATTTGATGCTACAGCCACATAAACAATCTTCTCTTAATAAAAGTGGCACCGAGAAGCGTAAGCCACGATACTATGGGCCATTTAGGATTATCAGGAGAGTGGGTGAGGTGGCTTATGAGTTGGAGTTGCCAGCCAACAATAGAGTACACAATGTCTTCCATGTGTCACGCCTCAAGAAAGTGTTAGGACATCGTGTGGTTCTTTCCATGACTTTGCCACCCCTGGATGATATGGTGAAATTGATACTGGTGCCCGAGGCCATCTTGGATGTTCGAGAGAGGACTTTGCAGAGATGGGTCATCTGGGAATACTTAATTAAATGGAGGGACTTGTCAGTTGAGGATGCTACTTGCGAGAATGAGGAGATTCTACAACATCCAGATTTGAGATTGCTTGGGGACAAGCAATTTTAGGAGGGGCAGACTATAATGTCCCCTTCTAGTTAGACATTGTACTTTCAACATGATTAGCCTATCAGTGGCCCTCATAGGCTAATACCGCAAGGTTTGAGGGTCCTCTCTGTAGTTACCCTAATGGCATTCAATTTCTTTGGGGAAGTTTCGACATATTCTGGAGGTTTTCTAATGATTTATTAGAATGTTCTATTTTTAGAAACCTCATGTTACAAGATGATGTTATATTTGTGCTTTATGATATAATTCATTATTTTATATTAAAGTGCAAATATAATATATTTAAAGGCAAAAATAATAATAAAATATTATGATGTTTCTAGAACCTTCTCAAATGAAAAAGAATATAAAGGGAGGTGTGGGCTGCCATTATGAATTATCCCGATTTGATGTTATCTTTGTTGTGGTACGATAGTAGAGCCTAGAGTTTCTTGTAGTGATTCAATTTATCTTTGGGAACGATAACTCCCATTGATAGCATCACTGAGGGAGTGAAATATCTCTTGAAGGGTTGTATTTTGGAGGTGATATTTCAGTCATCTCAAATTGAGCAAAATTTGTGGCCATTGGCCAATTTTGGAGAAATCGATTTGGTGAATTTGTGGAGGTTGCATAGCTATCTTTTGGTGTTGGTTTATATATAGCTTGGCATCGATTTTTCCTTGGTTAAGAGAGCAAATTGCGTTGTAGAGAAAACTGATATAAAGATCAAATATTTACAGTCAAGGAAGGATGCGATTAGGAGGGACGTTTTTGATTTTGGGGGTTCCATTTTGCATTGATTCTCTGCTTGGCTTGGTGTGTCCACTTCCTTGGAGCATGGAAATGATATTAGATGCTTTAGGCAGTGCATATTCAGTGCATATTATTTTAAATTTGAGATCAGACTAAAATAGGGGCGGTTGGCTTGGAAAATTCGATTTGGCTTGGGAGATCATCCTTTCATTGGGAAATTGCTTGCTCCTTCATCTATTCTCAAGGGCGCCTCAATCCCACCAGGTTTTCATTGCATACAATCCATCCTTTATTATAGTTTATATTTGCAGTTGTAGGTGTACGTCCTTCATACCAGCATACCATATAATTGTAATTCTTGTTTATGCCAAGAGTCTTGGCTAGTTTAGTGGAGCATTGTATCAAATCATTAATACAATTAAGAATCACAAGTTGCTGGTCATTTATGGTTACCTTTTGAGCATTTGAATTGAGATAGCAGGTTGCATGCCAACTATTCAACTAAATGTCCATTGGCTATAAGTGATTAGTTTGCTTTGTGAATTCATCTAATTGCATAGAAAAGAACAAAACCTGCATCTAGAACTCAGCATTGCCATTCTTAAAACTTCTTGAAGCTTTAATCCATCGTCATTTAAATAAATCATCAAAACTATGACAAAAACTAGCAAGAAGCATTTTGCTTACAAAGTGTTTGAAAAAAGTACAAGGCAGCAGATTGAGATAATTAAGACCAGATTGGGCAAGGATTGTTACAAAAATCAAGGAATCTACATACATTTACGTATAGGAAATTCATTAAATTTCACCATATATATATATATATATATATATATATATTTAGAAATCATAACTTGTAGACTTATAATTTCAAATAAAAGAAATTTCAACTAACGTAGAAGACAAAAGAGCAAAAAAAAAAAGGAAAAGACAAATGTAGCACTTACTATATGAAGCATCAAGAAGGCCTCCATGAGTTTGTAGTAGAAATAATAGATATTGATGTCAACATCTGTATCAAAACTTTTTTTGTAGGTGCTACATTCATAGATAAGAAAGTTTATTCTTTTAACTCACCAAAATTAAATTCCAGGTAAAATTGATCAATATCAGTAGAAACAATTGGAAAATACACTACCTACAACCATGTAGCCAGTTAGCGAGTGATAGACAACCAACTGATTATCAAGATTTACTTCATTGATATTGGACATGAGATCCTTTACCTCAATCATCTCAGCATCATTTACTAATTTTTTCATCATGATCCTCTTGAATCTCCCCAAACAAATAAAAAAATATTAAAAATTGATGCCTAAATGCCACAACATAAACATCTGTTGAGCTCAACATTGTTCTATAAGAAATAGAGGTGGTGTTGTGAACACCTGGTGAGTTTCCTAGCTTGACACAATTCAACGAGCGAACTTGTTGCTTGAAAATTAAACCTACCAACTCTCCCTTCAACATGGGATCGATTTCCAGTCGATGACTTTTTTTCTCAACTAGTGATTCCTCCACCTCAATAATCACATTGTATCATAGCTTTGATACTCACTTCAACCACAATAATGTATTTCCTCCACATCAATATCAATGCATTGTTGATTGGATATGCACATCAGACATGGAGTCTTTCCACAATCAAATAAAAAAAATCCAACAACATCCCTAAATTTATGAAAACATGTTCACCTAATATGTCATGATTCTTATATGAAAAAGTGCCATGTAAAATGCTTTGAACCATTTTAGGTAAGACCCATGTTAGCTAATCGAAGATGAATTATTTGGTATACAAAAGAGTGAGAAAAGAACAAAAGGTAAGACCGTAATTTAGGGAATGTGTCTAATATTCTCAGGTAAGAACATAATTTAGGGAACGTGTTCATGGTTGTCTTAAACTTTAAACTCAACCTTAATGGTCACCTTCAATACATAAATTTTATTGCCCAAAACATCAATCCAAATTTAAAACAATACACAGATTTTATAATACCAATATTTGGATATTGAATGCATAGATCTAATAGACCCAGGGATACATCTAAGAATAGCACAGTAAAGTATTCTAGGTGAAACTCAAATTATAACAAGAATTATCAGAGGAACACCATACTCATATCAATGCATAGCCGCATTGGGCATATAAACCCACTAAAATGTTGAGCGTAAATATAGGCAGTGCATGATGAGGTGGAGTGATAAAAAAAAATCTAGATTTATAATACAACGATGCCTTAGTTATTAATACTACTTATAATAATGATGAGCATCCATATATCTGCATTTCTACTTAAAAGGGTTTGTACCTCATGATTTGCTACAGATAATGATAACATTTCATCAAAAGAATTTAACTTAGTTGATATATCTTGTCTAAATCCTTTGTTATTTCAAGCTACACCAATTAACATTAAATATAATGTTACATAATACAAGATCATGTTAAAATAAATTGGAAACGCATATTGGCCTGGTAATCAAGGAATGCATCAAGAAAATGTGATCCATGGCTTAGAAGAACACCCATGGCCATATTCAGGGAAGCTATTCTAATCACATCATGTCATAATATTAGAAAAGAGTTTTTACCATTCATCTATATCAAATCAATCTACAAAGTTCCAAATCGCTGATATACTTCTCTTCAAACAATATAAAGTATTTAAACTATAGTACCTCCAAAGGAAATGATCAAGAAAATAGAGTGACTTTATACAAAATCTTTGGGAGGAAGGAGTTTATCATGGACATAGCATGAAGAAAGACATTGTGATTTTACATTGTCCCCTACACCATATAATTATTTTTTCCTGAACACTTTGTGTACAAAATATGGGATTTGATAATCAATCATGCGTTTTGAGTGAGTTACGACTCTTTCACCTTACAAAACTCTTCGATAATAAAATAGAAAATTAAATCCATTCCAATGTAACTTCCACCTTTGAAACATGGTATTTTTTTTTTATTATTAAAATTTGATAATGCATGCACAATGCTAAGCCCCAAAACTATAATATGTGAATATGAAACTTAAAAATTAGATTATTTAACTTATAAATGTAAGTCCATATCAAACTAGGGTGCTTAATAAAACCATGATGGGCCCACATATTAACCATTCTATGTATTATGCGGCAAAGTCCCTCCAAATTTAAGCGTCAGGATAATATTTCATTAGTTAGATCAATTAAATTAAATTATGATATTGTGCAGGTGCAACAACTATTAAATACTAATTACATAACAAAAAACTAATTACATTAAATACAACAAATAAAAGATGTGCATGATAATGCTTAGAGGCCTCTCTCTTCCACCTGACTATGGTGGTCAAAGAGCTCTTTTATCTTCTCAAGCATTCCCTCTCTCCCCTTGTTTTGTGATTTTCCCCTTCTTTCTTATGCCCTGGATGCTTCTCCCACTGTAATACACTAATACTAATTATGAATATATATAATATTAATATATTTATATTATTAATATTTACAATAATATTTTTATATATAATAATATACGATATATTATATATTTATATAAATAGTAATATAAATATATATTATATTATCACTACTAATATATAATAGTAGTTTATATATTAATATTATATTTGTTAATATATATAATATTTAACATATTATATTTTTATCCATGGATGACTTTTGAAAACTCACCATGGTTTTGCAATTAATAGGTGGCTCTCTGTTTTCAATGTTTTCACTGTCATCCCTACTTACGAGGCATTTGTTCTACTTGTCTAAATCTATGCATGCAAACTATGTGATTTCGAAAGTCTATTAGTTTAAATTATACTGTCATTACAGGCATGCAAACATCTAAGACATAGAACCATGTGGAATTCATTTCAAGCAATTTGCAAGGAATCGACATCATTGATTTTGGCTCTTTATTGGGCAATTTGGATTTGATAGTAAAGAGTGTGTTGCCAATAATAATAATAAGATTTTTGAACGTGGAAGCCATGTTGGCCATTTTTTTCCCCACATATCAAAGTTTACCTAAGTATGGAAAAGGGAGCTTTCAAGCAAGAAAATGGTATGTCTTGGGAGGACTTTGGTTTTCCAGCAGTGACAACCTCAGGGTTTTTGAAGGCACAGTGCAAATCAGGGTTCCAGCAGTGCTTAGCTTCTAAATATTTCATAAGTAGAAGTAATTCGGGTTTGTAAACCCGAATTACTCATAGACAGTGTATTTCGGGTTCTCCAAGGGGTACTACTTGGTTGCTTCATAAGTTGTGAGCAGTCAGAAACCCGAAATAAGTAAAGGGGCTTGACAAACTCGATTTGGTCTTGAAATAGTGCTTCTTGGGTTCTTCAAAAGATGAGTTTTTCAAAAAATCTGAAGGGAATTTTCAAAATGCCGAAGGGTCTTTTTAGGGCAAAAAGGGCCGAATCAACTTTCTCGAAGGTACACTTCAACTTTTTTGAAGGAGTTTTTCTTCTCCAAATGGACAGTTGTAATTTTCTCGAAGGGTATGTTACCCTTGAGGAGGACCATTTCAAAATTCCTGAAGGGTATGTTACCCTACGGGAGGATCATTTGCAAAAATCTAAAGGGACATGCAGAAAGCTCGAAGGGTCTCTTACTCTTCGGGAGAGTCCATTATGAAAGGCTTGAAGGGTAGTTTTCAAAGACAGATGCGGACAAAAAGTCCAAAGGAATTCCTTCGGATAAATTGGCCGAAGAAATCTTTGAAAGATTTGCTTAAAAGAAATAAGCTGAGAGAGAAGCTTGAGACCACGTGTCCAAAGAAAATGATGGGCCAATGGATGCCAAAATCAAGTTAAGTGACTAGCCGTTGGAAGTAACCAGGTTTGAAAAGCTTGAAGTCTTAAGGCTTGGGAAGCAGCAAAATGAGAAGACTTATAGATGGACAAGTCTGAAGTAAGTAGGCTTAAAGACCTTGAATTACTCTACATAGAGTAAATCAAGTTTCTCAAAGTACTCTACTTAAAAGGCTTTATAAGCGAGGGATATGAGAAAGTTCGAAGTTGGAGAGGCCAAAGAACCTGAATTACTCTGCATAGAGTAAATCAGGGTTCTCTGAGGGCTCGATTTAAGCTTGGTATGGCAATGCTAGAATCATGGTGCAATGAATAAAAGGCTGTCACGTGGTGCAACTAGAGCAGAAAGGGCCAATCATTAAAAGACAAGTGGCACAAGGATGTTCAATAAACATGGGAGAGTCTGAGCAGCTAGTAGCTGGAAGTTATGAAGGCTCCCATCCACCATGGTTCATTGCCTGTAATCACTGTTCAATGCTTAAATGCATTATGCCAAGAAGAAACATTCTAGCTGCTCATAGCATGACTTTTCAGACACGTCAAAGAAGTCTTAAAGATGGGAGGGGCTTAAGAGTATTGGGAAGTGATCTATTAAGGTGCATTTATGAACATCAGGGAAGGACAACAGAAGGTGCGAGCCATCTACGACTTCTTTCCTCCCTTTCTCTCTTCTTTCTTTCCTTATAAATAGAGGCCTTGGAGCCTAAAAATGTATCTCTAGACTGGTGATAAAATCACTCTATGAAAATCATTATGTAATGGACCTTTGAAGCAATAAATTTTTTTTTAACCTATCTCTCTGTCTGAAAATTGCATTGAGTTAGCTTGTGCACTAATAGTGTTGTGAAGTAGCATACTTCCAACCTTGTTTCCCTTGTTTTTTGGCTTTTTTTCAGGTATTTTCTAGTTAATTACAGGGTTGAACTCATGTTTTTTGACCATTAATGGATGTTTGGTGTGAATTTTGAAATTCCTCTTTGCCTTATGTGTCGTTCAGTAAGCCTAGCTTAAGAAATACTTATGCAAGTTAGTTGGTTAGGAGGTTATGTAAGCTAACTTCTCTTATGCTAAATTAGTGTCTTTCCCAGGTGATGTGGATCACTTACTTTCGGTGCATCAACTCCCTTAGCTTAATTTTCTTTTTAAGTAATCTCTCTCCCATTTTCCTTGGCCATCAATAGAGTTTAGCATAGAAACTCAAAGAGCTGAAGTTAAGCACTTGAGGAACTAGCCTCATAAAAAAGTATAGAGGTTCAACCTCACCATAGGATACCCACATCCTGAGGTTGTTCCCATGCTTATAGCTGGAAGTGAGAGACCCTGAAGAACTCGCTCACAAGGGTGCAAACCCAGTCTATAACAGTTCTGGCATGCCCGATTGGACATCTACCATTTCACTTTCATTTTTATGGAAGATTGGTTAAATTTGATGATGTTTTAATTAGTTTGCAGCAGTGGTAGCTTTCATCCTTCAGCGTCTGGTGACTCTAAATAACACCTAGCTATCTGATGACACAATAGTAGCTGTCTTTCATGTCAAAGGTGACTAAAAGATTGACTTCTGTAGGTATTTATTTTGAACTTTTTTAATTACTTTTAAACTTAATAAGAAGGTTAAGGCTCATCCATACTCACCCTTACATAAGAAGCTATCCTCCTAACCCAGTCATAAGGTATACCTACGCAAGAAGATCTTTATCAACCCCTTTTGCTGTTATGATTCCCTAAAGAACTTTTGTGGGCTTCAACGGCCAAAGCCCTTTGAACTTACCATAGTATGATCCTATGCCAGTAGCAGCTCTCAAAAGTGTCCCTTATTACTTAGGATACCAAGTTGTAACTCCTACTGAGCACATAACGAACATAGTCAACTTTTGCAACATTCACAATATCACAGTGGAGAATGTGGATGTTAGGATATTGGTTGTGTCCTTCAAAGGAATTTTTTTAGGATATTGGCTGTCATTCACAATATCCACTCATGGGATGAGCTGGGACGAGACCTGTGTAAAATATTTGCAGATAAGAGTGACCACCTGTCACTTGCAGAGCAGATGACCACCATCAAGAGAGCTCCTCATGAAGTCATGCAAGACTTCAATAGAAGATTTTAGAAGCTGTGGGATAAAATCCTAGCAGTTGTTAGACCATCTCCAAACTTTGCTTTCTTATATTACTTGAAGGCTCTCAACAGTGACATAGCTGTAATGATCCAGTCTATGGGAGGAGACATACTATTGGATGCATATGAGGTGGCCATCAAGGTGGAGAATTGCTTGGTTCAGGCTGGTAAGCTTATTCCTAGACCTCTAATGCCTCTTTTTCCAGGGATCAGACCACCTCCTGTAGTCATTCCTCCACTCGATGTTATACTTATAATGCCAACAATTGCTGTTGTACTTTCACCTAAGCAAGAGAAGGCTTCTACTAGTCGATCCAATGACTCCCAAGAGTAGAAGAATTATTTGGAGGTGAAGAGCATGTTCCAATCCTTGGGAAATGACGTGGTTAATGTCAAGAGGCAATCTTACAACAAGTTCTATCAAGCTCCATATCAGTCCCAATAGCAACCTTATCAAACAAATAAGCCACCCTACAAAGGAAGTTTCCAAGGACAGGGGCAACCTAACTATGCTAGATAATATAATTACAATCTAAATGCCGCAGGGCCTTCCAACTCCTTGGTCCCAGTTCAAAATAATGTGGCTCAGGAAGTTGAGGGGACAATGCCATGGAATCATTCTTTTGGGCAATCTATTATCTTAATTAATGGCTTCAATCAGGTGTTTAATGATCAATGGCCGCACGTTGTTCCTTATAGATACAACCAAGCTCTTATGGCCAAAAACACAGAGGTACCCACAATGACAAGACAAGAGCAACCTCCACAAAAGCAAGATTCGGATCAAGGATTGAACTAGGCAAAGGCCTCAATGGTCATTAGTGATCAAGAGGAGTGCTATGCATTCAATCTTCAAGCCACTCCCAATCTAGCTCACATCCCAATTTTATCAAATACAAGGTTCAAGAGAAGGAATATGGGTGATAATCAAGAAGCTTTTAAAGAGCCTATTGTTGTCGCTCTTTCATTGACAAAGCGAACAGCAGTAGCTCCCAAAGTTTAGGTAAAAGTTGGTGGTATGCCAATCAACATTGTAGACAAATGAAGAAGTCTAGCGTGGGTGTGTCGATGTGGGACATGCATTTCTTGTTTGGCCAAGCAAACATCTTGCAGGAAGGATTGTCTAAGATAGGTGTTACTATAGCTACAAGTAAGCAGCCAAGCAAGACAACTGATGAGTCAAGAGTCATGCGGGAGAAGGGTCAAGTAATGTGACCAAACCCTGCCTTTCTACATCTCTTTGATCATTAGTGATTCCTTGGTGCACAACTACTTGGTGGATAGTCGAGTCAGCACCTCAATCATGCCAAAGTTTATTGCTGACCATCTGAACCTTAAGTATGATCCTCACACTAAAAGAGTCCTGCAACATGATGGTTCTTCCACAAAACCATCAGGCATCATTGAGAATTTGAGCCTAACTTTGCATGCTTGTCCTAGTGTATCCGTGGTGCAAGATGTGCTGATTCTAGATATCACTCTTTGCTTTGTTTTGTGTCTTTCCAGAGAATTTACAGCCAATATTTGGGGCTACCTTGCAGTAGATTGGTCTTACATGGCGTTCAAAACAAGGTGCGGGAGTAAGGTCTCAATCAAGGCTGAACCCATAGCACAATTCCATATTAAATTCCATCAGCTAGATAATATAAGCCTCAATTGTACCATCCTTGATGAGGATGAGTTTACAATTGGCCAAGAGCTGAACACTCATCCTTAAGAAGTTTCAGACTTGATTTTGGATGAGTTATGAGGAGATAACCAATTTTTCAACCCTTTGGAAAGTGTTGAGGAAAAATACATCGGTGTCTACCTGCTGCATGAAGAGAATCAACCCATGCCATTACTCATTAGACTTAAAAAAGACCCCAATGGTTTATATAAGTTGTTCTTTGATGGCTCAAGGAGCAAGAATGCCATAGGTGCTAGGGCAATGATGTTTTCACCCTCAAGTAAAAAGCTTTTTTCTTCTTACAAGTTTCATTTCAACTGCTCTTCAAATGCAGCAGAATATGAAGGCTTGATCCATGGCTTTCAATGGGCCACCAAAAGAGGAATCAAACTACTGCAAGCTTATGAAGACAGTGAGCTCATAGTTAACCAAGTCAGAGGCTTGAATTTCATCAAGAATGCTTTGATGAGGTCTTACAAAAATAGAGTGTGGGACTTGATTGAAGATTTTGAAGCCTTTAACATTCAAGCTGTCCCAAGAGATCAAAACCAGCATGCTGACAGGTTGGTAGCCATAGGAGCTCAGTTTGACATTCCAAGTGAGCTAAAGGAAACAAGGTTCAACCACACGCCAATATGGTGGTGAGACTGTCAGTGCTAGATAATGAAGCCCATTGGTAAGTTTTTGAGAGTGATAATCAAATTATTTATTTCTTGTAGGAGGAAGCTGAATTATCCTCCTCCAACTAAGCTACATTGCAACATCAATATGAGGATCAGATTGTTTAGCTAAAGTCAAACAAACTTCTTAAGGGGCTGGTTACACTTGAGGGCCTTTTTCATGAAGGAGACCATATGAGGAAAGAGAAGGTAGTAATGTCTACTATTGAGGAAAATTATGAGAGTCCTCATCTGCAAGGACAAACTTCTCAAGTTGGGGAAGGTAAGCAGCCTTAGAAAGGTAAGCAGCAAGGCTGAGAAACATGCTTTCATAGCACTTTGCCAAGAGTATGCAGATATTTTTGCTTAGGAGTACAATGACCTAAAAGGTTTTGATCATAAACTAGCCCAACACACCATAGAGTTAGAGACCAATGCTAAGAATGTAAGGTAAAAGTAAGGCTGATTAACCCCAAGATTGAGGAGTTGATCTAGAACTAAACAAGTTGATCGAGTCTGGGATCATCTTTTCCATCAAGCACTCATCATGGGTAGCCAACTTGGTGCCTGTAAGAAAAAAGAGTGGGGAGCTTAGGATTTACGTGTATTTCAGAGATTTGAACAATTTTTTTTTGAAAGATCACTATCCCCTACCATCCATGGAGCAACGCCTTCAAGAAGTTACCAGTTCAGAATACGTTTCCTTGTTGGATGGTTTTTCTGGTTACAACTAAGTTTGGGTGAAGGATGAGGATCGGTAGAAGACTGCCTTCACCACCAAATGAGGCACATATGCATACCAAAAGATGCCTTTTGTTTTGTCAAATGCTGGTGCTACCTTCGAAAGAGCCATGGACATGGCTTTCTAGGGGTTGCTAAACCAAATGGTGTTGGTATACTTGGATGACATCACAGCTTTCTCCAAAAGTGTCAACAAGTACATGGACCACTTGAGGCTGATTTTCAAAAGGTGCAGAGAGTATGGGATTTCATTGAATACCAAGAAGTGTGTGTTTGCCATGCATAAAGGCAAGCTGCTGGGCCACATCATTTCAAAAGAAGGGTTGTCCATTGATCTTGAGAGAATAAGTGCCATCTTGGCTTTATCCTTGCCCAAGCATAAGAAGGGAATCCAGAGTTTCCTTGCAAAGATAAACTTTGTGAGAAGATTTATCCCTGGTTTTGCAAGTTTAGTCAAGCCCATCACTGCTATGCTAAAAAAGAACCAAGTGTTTACTTGGTCAAATGAAGGCAAGTCAGCATTTAAAGCTATCAAGTAAGCTATTACTCAAGCACCCACTCTTATGAATCTTGATTTTTCAAGGGATTTCATTTTATATGCTTTTGCCAATATTGATAATATATCAGCTCTGTTGATGCAAAGAAACAGTGAAGGACTTGAGTAACCATTAGTTTTTTTCAACCAGGGGCTTGAAGGGTATGAGGTGAGATACATTTTTGTTGAAAAATAAGTCCTTGCAATAGTAAGGAGCCTCAAGAAGTTCAGGGCAATGCTATCCAACAATATAATCCACCTTATGGTGTCTCATCCTGGAGTAAGAGACTTCCTTCTTAACAAAGATTTGAGCGAAAAAAGCGCTGGTTGGATTACTAAAGTCATGGAGTATGACATGGAGATCAAGGTCACTAGGTTAGTAAGAGGTAAAGGCTTATGTGAGCATATCACTGAGGATCTTCATGAAAACAAAGAGGTCATCTTGGTGACACAAGATAACCTACAAGCAGATGCATCTCCACCTAACACTAGCTGGTCCCATGATATGACTCACTTTTTGCTAATAGGGGAGTGCCCTCAAGGTATGGACAAAGCGAAAAAAAAGTATTTCGGACTTCAGTCCATACCTTATGTTTTAGTTGACAGGGTTTTATTTAAAAGAGACCTCAATGGAGTGCTCTTGAGGTGCGTAGATAATAAAGTTGCCAAGCTTTTGGAGCATTTTCATGATGGGCTTGTAGGAGGTCATTTTGCCTCAAAGACTATTGCAGCAAAGATCATGAGGGCTAGTTGCTACTGGCCCAGCCTCTTCAAGGACACTTATGTATGGGTGAGGAATTGTCAGGGATGTGCTCTCTTCATGTAAAAACAAAGGTTAGCAGCTCTTCCTCTCAACCTGATTCAAGTGGAGCAACCATTCATACAATGGGGTTTGGACTTCATTAGAGTAATTAACCCTCCATCAAGTGTAGGGCATAAGTGGGTGCTTATTGCAACTAATTACTTCACTAGGTGGGTAGAAGCCATTGTATTGAAGGAAGCCAATGAAAGTGTAGTTTTATATTTTTAGGACAGCATTGTGACCAGCTTTGGTGTTCCAACCACTATCATATTTGATAATGCTTTGGCTTTCCTTCGTTTGAAGATAAGTGAATGGGCTCTCAAGATGGGCATCTACCTCAGCACTTCCTCAAACTATTATCCTCAAGGCAACGGGTTGGCTGACCCTGCAAATAAGAATTTATTGAGAATCATCAAGAGGACTATGGAGGAGAACTAGAAGACGTGGCACACCAAGTTAAATACAGCCTTTTGGGCTGAGCGGGTAACTCCTAAAGCTGCGTTTAGCAATTCTCTATATGTTCTAGTATATGGAAGGGAGGTCAAGTTAACCATTTCCTTTGAGCTACCTGTATTAGAGCTAGCCCATCAGTTGGAGCTACTGGAAGATGAAACTATGAATGTGAGATTGACAGAACTCATAGAACTTGAGGAGACAAGGGACCTTGCAATGAAAGCATTGGAAGCACATCAAGCTTAGGTCAAGAAGGCTTTTGACAAGAGAGCTACAACAAGGACTTTTCAAGGAGACATGTTTTTCAAATGGGACTCAAAAAAGCTCAAACCGGGCAACGATACCAAGTTTGACAGCTTGTGGAGTGGTCGTTATTTGACCCACAAATGTAAACAACATAACACCTTCTAGCTTGCTCAATTAGACATAGAGGTATTACCAAACTCATTCAATGGGATTCATCTGAAGCCTTGCTATTAAGAGTTTACAGTGGTTGTATATATTTCTCTACACTTCTTTTTATTTTCTTTTGTGTTTTCCTCTAAGTGCCTAGTGTACATCTTTTTTAGTTGTGTGTTTTCACTTCCCTAAGTGCCATGGGCACAATTTGTTTCATTTTGGTGGTCCTTGTTGCTTCAATAAAGTTTTCTAGAAAGAGCCAACTTCGTGCAAAAGTAGTGACTCCACACCCAATGGATCGAACAAAGCCAATGAGCTGGGTTCTCAAGCATAGCAGGCATGCTTCCCTGTGAATCGCCAGAGATGTTGGCCACTTTTTTGGCCCACATATCAAAGTTTACCTAAGTATGGAAAAGGGAGCTTTCAGGCAAGAAAATGGTAGGTCTTGGGAGGACTTCAGAGTTTCCAGCAGTGACAACTTCGGGTTTTTTGAAGGCACAATGCAAATCAAGTTTTCAGCAGTGCTTACCTTCTAAATGTTTTATAAGTATAACTAATTCAGGTTTATAAACCCAAATTACTCATAGACAGTGTATTTCAGTTTCTCCAAGGGGCACTACTTGGTTACTTCATAAGTTGTGAGTAGTTAGAAACTTGAAATAAGTAAAGGGGCTTGACAACCCTGATTTGGTCTTGAAAATGGTGTTTCTCGGGTTCTTCAAGAGATGAGTCTTTTTTAAAGAATCTAAAATACATTTTCAAAATTTTGAAGGGTATTTTTAGGGCAAAAAGGGACCAATCAATTTTTTTAAAGATACACTTCAACTTTTTCAAAGGGCTTTTTCTTCTCCAAGTGGACAGTTGTAATTTTTTCGAAGGGTATGTTATCCTTCGGGAGGACCATTTTAAAATTATTGAAGAGTATGTTACCCTTTTGGAGGATCGTTTGTGGAAATCTGAAGGGACATGCAGAAAGCTCGAAGGATCTCTTACCCTTCGGGAGAGTCCAGTATAAAAGGCCCGAATGGTAGTTTTTAAAAACAGACACAGACAAAAAGTTTAAAGGAATCCCTTTAGATATATTATTTGAAGAAATTCCTTCAGGAGATTTCCCCAAAAAAAATACGTTGAGAGAGAAGCCCAAGACCAAGTGTCTGAAGGAAACGACGGGCTAATGGATGTCAAAATCAAATTAAGCGACTAGTTGTTAGAAGTAACCGAGTTTGAAAAGCCCAAAGTCTTAAGGCTTGGGAAGCAACAAAATAAGAAGACTTCAAGATGGATAAGACCAAAGTAAGTAGGCTTAAAGAACATGAATTACTCTACATAGAGTAAATCAGGTTTCTCAAAGTACTCTACTTAAAAGGCTTTATAAGTGAGGGATCTAAGAAAGTCTGAAGTTAGAGAGGCCAAAGAACCAAAATTACTCTGTATAGAGTAAATTGGGATTCTCTGAGGGTTCGACTTAAGCTTGGTTTGGCAATGCTAAAATCATGATGCAATGAATGGAAGGCTGCCACATGGCACAACTAGAGCAGAAAGGGCCACTCAATAATGGACAAGTGTCACAAGGATGTTCAATAAACATGGGAGAGTCTGAGCGATTGGTATCTAGAAGTTATGAAGGCTCCCATCCACCATGGGTCATTGCCTGTAATCACCATTAGACGCTTAAATGTGTTAGGCCAAGAAAAAACATTCCAGTTGCTCATAGCATGACTTTTATAGACGCACCAAAGAAAGTCTTAAAGATAGGAGGGGTTCAAGAGTATTGGGCGGTGATCTGGAATGACGCATTTATGAATATCATGGAAGGACAACAGGAGGTGCCAGTCATCTGTGACTTCTTCTTTCCTCCCTTTCTCTCTTCTCCCTTTCCTTATAAATATAGGCCTTAGAGCCTAGAAATTTATCCTCGGACTAGTGATAAAATCACTCTGTGAAAATCATTGTGTAATAGACCTTTGAAGCAATAAAGATTTTTTTAACCTATCTCTCTATCTAAAAATTGCATTGAGTTAGCTTGTGCACTAATAGCGTTTTGAAGTAGCATCCTTCCAACCTTGTTGCCCTTCTTTCTTGCTTGTTTTTAGGTTCTTTTCAGTTAATTAGAGGTCAGAACTCGTGCTTTTTGGCCATTAATGGATGCTTGGTGTGAATTTTGAAATTTCTCTTTGCCTCATGTGTGGTTTAGTAAGCCTAGATTAAGAAATACTTATGCAAGTTAGCTGGTTAGGAGGTTGTGTAAGCCAACTTGTCTTATGCTGAATTAGTGTCTTTCCCAGGCTAGGTGGATCACTTACTTTCAGTGCATCACCTCCCTTAGCTTAATTTTATTTTCAAGTAATCTCTCTCCCATTTTCCTTGGCCATTAGTAGAGTTTAGCATAGGAACCCAAAGAACTGAAGTGAAGCACCTAAGGAACTAGCCTCATAAAAAAGTCTAGAGGTGCAACCTCACCATAGGACACTCACATCTTGAAGTTGTTCCCATACTTATAATTAGAAGTGAGAGAGCCTGAAGAACTCTCTCAGAAGCGTGCAAATCTAGTCTATAACAAGCCATTAGGGAGAAATTCATTGTGATGTTTATAATAAGTTTACTGTTACTCGAATCTGCTTACATTTTTACAACTAATGCTAAAGAACAAAACATAGTTATGTACAAGTAAGTATAGGACAATTTTCCATATGTTTTCCACAGCTACTTGGTATACCCTTCCATATAGCACAAAAACTAGTAATATCAATTCATTATCTTTTGGTAGAATGTACCCAGGTAGATAGAAATTATGATGAATAAACTGCGTATAAACCTGTACATAAACCTGAGTTATTAACGCCTCCGTAGCTGGTAATAGTTCATTCTTTGAGCTAAAAGTTGGAATTAAATGTCTCCATCCCAACTTTTTGTATGCTTAGTAATTTTATTCTAGATCGAAGGAGTTTGTCAATCTGCATAGAACATAAATGTAGGTAGATTAAAATAAATGACAGTGTCTCAGATTTTAGTGTCCTATCAAATCTCTATGCCCAGCTCAATGCTGACACTCTCTATCCTAAAACAATAAATTGAGTTTGAATGACTAAGATCTCTGGGGTATGTCAGTGCCAGGTGTGTTTCTAGAATAGAATCAACAACCCTAAGAAATTAGGGTAGCGCTTCTTTTATTTCAGTAGATAACAAATATGTCCTATTACAATACCACACCATGCTTTTTCATGGATTCTTTTAATTTGTTTTTCCAAAAGGAGAAATGTAAAATACTTAGTTGGTATCCTAACAAATTAACTTTGGTTTACTGCTCACTTCTTTTCATGGCTTATGTTGTGGCTGGATTGTGGAGCATAGTGTAAAACTGATATAGTAAGGTTTCATGAAAGCATATTTCAACATTACACGAGTAGTTGTATGACTCCTTGTGTCTATAGCTCTCTGCAGTTCTGAACAAGCAACAACAAAAAAAGAAGGTACCAATCGTAATAAGTCTATGATCAACTTTTTCATTCTTATTCCACATTGCTATTTTATTCATGGACATAATTTTTTTTGGAGAAAAAAAAATCCTTACAATGTCTCTTTGGATGCTCTGCCTATTCCCCTTTACATATTCCTGTTATACATTGCACGTCAAAGTAGAAAAAGTAGCACTCTTATTATTTGTTATCATTTTACAGCAAGAGATTGACACTGAAAATTTAACATGTCAACCTTAGAATGGGCCAAACATCTTCTCTATTGTATCTCTTGTGAAACGAATCCTAGAGCTTTGCCCCATCATATAAACATCCAACTTAATTATACTTCAAAAATAAATTAAACTATAAAAATATGGAGACACATTAAATTGAAAAAAAATGCTTTAATAAAATCTCATATATATTTAAAAAAATGATTTAAAAATATTATTATAAAAGATATTTAAATAGTGTAAAGAAGCCAATAAAATTATTAACTAATTTAATCATTATCTTCTCCAAAACATAGTTAGTGCTCCTCATTCCCATAAAATGAAGTGTTAGTGTGCATAAAGTGTAATTATTAACTACTTTAATCATAAAACATGTTTAGTGTCTCTCATTCCCAACATAAAGCGTAATAAAAGTTACATATAAAATATAATTTCAAAATTTAAATGAAATTAAAAATAAAATAATATCTTATTTATTTTTTTATCATATAAATTGAAAATTTATACAATAATTAACACACAAATTTAAATTTTAACTTAGCATTAAACTTATAAATTTAAATTAAATAAAAGTTATTCTTAACTTTTATTAACATAAAGTTAATTTAAAGTGGATATGAGGATTTAAGAAGTAATCCTATAGATCAATCAAATTTTTTATTAGAAATTTGTATTTCATCCTTCTTGATGATGGGGAAGTGGTCTATTCTGAGTAACCAAAAAAATGATCGATGGAAGAAATATTCAACACCTCTTAATATGACCTTTAGATCACAAAAAGAGATTTTTTTTTGGAAAGGTTATAGATGTTTCTCTGTTTTGCATAGTTCTTACAGATTTTATCGCTTATCTGCTGTTGTTGTAATATTGATTTATCATTAGATGCTTTTCTACAGATATTTTTACTATAACTAATTTTAAGGACCATTTTTTTAAGTTTTATTGTAAAAGGTAGGATCCCTATTTCCAAAAAACCTTCTTTTATCATTTAATAAAAACATAAATTGTTGTGATATTCTTATAAAAATATATTTTTTTATATTTTCTTTTGTATATGTAGTTATAAGTGGGTATCTCTTCCATGTTTTATATATATATATATATATAAGAGAAGTAATTAATATTTATCTATTTATTTTGTGAAAATTCAATTATAAGTGATTGGATTTAGTTTTCATATTTATCATAGATATATTTTTTCTTAATTCGTAATATTTTATAATTTATTTTATAAACAAATGATATGTAATTACAATAAATAACCATTTCAATAAATCATTCTTTTTGTGTTAACATTTTCGTAATGTTATTTTTTTAATTAAGATTCAAATTAAATTATATTTTAAAATATTTAAAAATAAATGAAATATATCTTAAATTATTTTAATATTTATTTATTTAATAAAAGTTTTATTGACTGATTTTATTTTATTTTTTGAACAAAACATGAATAGAATAATTGGGAAGTACCAAAAGTTCAGTGCTTCTACAGGGCAGTACACAGAATTACCAGAAAATGTAGAGGTATAATTTATATCTTATTAAATTTAATTCGTTAAATTTGATGATGTCATATTTTAATTATGAAAAGAATGATTTAGGAAGCTATTTTGTTTCAATTTGTGAGATATTATGATGGCTAGTATCTATATTTAGTAATGGTGCCTTACTCTTGTTTATATTTAATATTGGTCACTATTTTGATTCCTTAATTAAGTGTGATTTAGGTCTCACAAACAAAGTGTTATAATAGAAAGTTTTTTTTTCTTTTCTCTTTTTTTTTTTTTACCAAAACAATTTTCATATCAGGTAGATTCCTTTATTTTAGCACTATTCAAAGGTTTGGGGGTGAAAAGAGTATAAGAAAGTAAAGAAAATAATCGATAATTGAAATGATATATTTCAAAAGTTTAATTTTAAGTTACTTTAAAAAAATAAATAAATACAAAATAATTATTTAATTTTAATTAACATTGTTAATTGTTATTATTAAGTGTAATTTATATAAAAACTTTAACATTTTATATGTAGTCATTAAGAATATAAAGATTTTTTAATATAAGAAAATGTAAAAGATTATACTAAATTTGATACATATAAAATGTTGTTCCACATAGTGGTATGAGGCTATAGATAAAGATTATATATAATAAAGATTACAAAGATATTATTAAGATAATTATGTAAATAATTAATAAACAAAGATCTACTTAGATTCAATATATAATAGGGGTAATTAAAATAAAGATAATATCATAGGCGGTAACCAAGAGCAATTTAATCTAAAGGTTGTAACCAAGATGTATAAATAAATGAAATAAAATATACAAAGATAGCATACATTAACAAACACAAGTTAATTTAAATATAAATATATTTGACAAAAAAATACTAAATCATATATTTAAGATAGAAGAAAATCTAAGTATTTTTAGTTGGGAACTCCAAAGACTAGATGTATCTTGTTAATTCAGTTTCTCTTCTTAATATCTTCAAAGATCTTGTCCAAACTAATCTTTATCAAATGTAAGCTCATTACTTTTAATCTCCCTTATTAAAATTTGTTTGCATGCTCAAATAAAAAATATTAAATATTTTACCTTTTAGAAATGATAAAAAAGATCCTTATAAATACAACTTAAAACGTTATTACTCAAACTTAGTTAACATCATTGGCCCAATAAAAATAGCATAAAAAAATATTAGGTAGACACAATATTATTTCAACCTAACCAAGTTGACATCATTGGCCCAAAAGAAATAGCATGAAAAATATTAGGTAGACACAATATTTACTTAACCTAACCATTGACATTGATCAATAGTAAACAGTCACTATAGGGCGTCATTTGTTGGACCGATGAGATCATTTAAAAATATTTAAGAAGAAGAATATGAAAAGATTGGGAGAAAAGGAATAAATAAATGACAAATTAAAAAATGATAGGATATGGATGAAGGCATTGGACCTATTCTCTGTTAGTAGATCTTTCTTTGTGATATATTAATCTTTTATTTAGTCATAGCATAATTAGTATGTATATGTATTGAGTTGTAGTACCCACTTAATAGAGATTAAGATTTCATAAGTATTAGCAGAAGAGATAATGATTGGCTCCTATAAATTTGTATAAATAAATCAATTTGTGCAAATAAATCTCCGATTTAATCAATAAATTGATTTATTGAGTAAATCTAGTATTAGAGCAATATTTGATCGTGCATGTGATTAAAGGATAATTTATTTGCCCGGGGCTGTCATATTGTTTTTCATTTCCTGTGCATGGTAGTTTTGTGAGTGGAAAATGCTTTTTAGCGTAAAAACTATTGCTTTTAAAATTCGTGATATGAGTATTTATTAAATTTTGAAAGTTAAGGTAGCTTTGAAATTTTGTAAGAGAATTTGTGCATATATTGTGGGTTGTTTTAAATTGTTTGCATAGTACTACCTCCGTCAACGGATCAACCATTTCTTCTACATCCATGAGCATCTTTTACCAGATCTACTATGTATTTTTTAGATTTTATGTGTATCTTCTTTGTCTCTAAGAACCAATATTTGTCGTTTCACCTGATCGTGCATTCGTGCTAATCTGATCGTCTATAGCTACTAACTTGCAAATCTCTAGTAAATGTTCCCCCATGTCTTTGGCTCTGTCAGTGCATGGTCATTCTATGTGTAGTCAAAAGTGACATCTTTTTCTAGCATCCATTAACGACCCTCCTCTGCCATAATCCCATTACCATAGCGCACTGACATCTTTGATCAACTAACGTGCAATTATGCCAGTCCTCTTATTCACCTTTGCGCCTGTGTAATCCAACTGCATTCATTTAACCATTGTAACATCCACTTCTGCATTTTGTTCGCTTGCAAGAGACTCCGTGCATCCCTATCATCAAATCCGTGCGATTTATGGCTTCTTCCGATTTGTCAGACCCGCGTGCGTTTGTACTCTGCATACTCTAACAATTCCATGCATGCAATATTTGATGAATATGCTCGATAGCTGTCAGCGAATAAAAAACCTAAAATATATTAAAAGCTATTAAGGGTTATAGACTTTTCAATTTTATTCTTAAGTTTTAATATAGTTTCTTTATAGTTTTTAATGTATATCGTTTGAGGGTTGTTTTTATATAGTTTATTTTTATTTTTTTCTTTTCTTTGTTTTATATATATATTTGTTTTATAAACTGTAGTTCAGTTATAGTCATTTATGTGAGTAGATGGTCTATGGTTGGTAATTTTACTAATGAGTTTATCAATTGGATTAGTTTCCAGTGTTTATAATTTGAAGTTTGAGTAAATCGGTTGGGTGTCTTTGTCCAAGTCAAACATCTACTCTTTGTGAGAATGTACTTTTGAGAGAACCCAACATTTAATTGAATATGTATGTCTATTTTTAAAGGGAAATTGGGATAAGTTTTTTCTGTAAATGTAAGATTTGGGATATGGTACGTAAAATTATGCAAATTTGATCTAGTCAATTAAGCTAAGATAACAAGAGGGTAAAGGAAATAAATCAAGGATATAATTTATCAATCTCAATTTTATAACCAACTTTGATGTTGTTATTTGTTATAGTGATAATATAAGGATCTAAAAATATTACATAGTTGAAGAGTTGTATTCATCATTGGTAGTAATGATGTACTTTAGATATATATATATTTTAGTGTGAACCTTGAACTAAACTGACTAAATATGTGGATGTTGTTTAATGTATTGATCACCATACCACTATTCATGATCAAGTTTAGTAATTACATGCACATTGTTTAGTGAGGTGCCCAACACCCCATGAAGACATAGTGAGGACCTAGTCTCACTATTTGATCTGTACATGCTCAGGGAGGCCCAACTACTAGACGAGTGTAATAGAAGAAAAATGAAGGTCCATGCCATAATTGCAATGATAAGAGTGTATGTTCTTATTCGCATGTTGTAAAGGTCAGTAAGACTCAGTCCGATTCACTTATGGCTAAGCAATGGTATCCCATTGTCTATCCTCTTACTGAAAATTTTAATTCTAAACCAATCTGGATATGGTTAACTCATTTGCCCCTCCAGTTGTGGAATATTTCTTTGCTTCGGGTTATTAGGAATATGTTGGAAGTTTTGATTGATGTAGACCCCAAAATAGATGAAATGGGACATACAACCTATGCTAGGATGTTTGATGATCTAGACATCTCTAAAGAACTCTCTACATATGCTGAACTACAAGTTGGGGATGGAAAATGGTTACAAACTCTGGACTATGAAGGATTACCCTTTAAATGTCACAGATGTTTTATAATCGGTGATTTGATTAATAACTTTTCGTACAATAAACAAAAGCAAGCAAATACTTGGTGGAAGGATGATAATCTTAAATTTCTAATAGTTCAAGCAAACAAGGAAATTATGAGTGAACATGAAAGTGAAGCCCCAAAAATGGTCCCAGAAATCCTTGTGGAATTTTTAGCGCCAACTGGGAAGGATTCTATCAAGGAGGTCAAAAAAAATGAAGGGTTGAAAGGCACATACTACTTTAAAGTCTAATGGTGAAAGTGAAGTTTTATTAGCTAGGATTCCTTTTCTAAATCATAATCTAGGCGATGTGCTTGAACTTTCCATTCCAATTTTTCCTAATTCAGGGGAAGGAGGAGAATGGACGATGATGAGTAACAAGAAGAAAGGAAAATGTGAGTTAGAAACTCTGAGTATGACCCTCAAATCATGAAAGGAAAATGATTTCATAGGGTTTTAGTTATTTCTTGGTGTTGTTTCTTTTAGCGGTAATTGCCATGTTTTTACTTTTGTAGTGTTGGGTTTATTTTTTATCCTTTTTGCAGACACTATTGTATTATCTAGTTTTGTTGACCATGCCTTTTTTTTCTTGTAAAGGGTAGGGTTCCTCTATAATACCTACATTACCTTTGAGTATGACCCTAAAATTGTGAAAGGAAAATGATTTCATAGGGTTTTAGTTATTTCTTGGTGTTGTTTCTTTTAGCGGTAATTGCCATGTTTTTACTATTGTAGTGTTAAGTTTATGTTTTATCCTTTTTGCAGGCACTATTGTATTATCTAGTTTTTTTTACCATGCCTTTTTTTCTTGTAAAGGGTAGGTTCCTCTATAAGACCTACATTTACCATTAATAAAAAAAGACTTAGTCTAATTGATTTCCATATGAAGTGTATGTTCATTCATGGTTCTATTCTTTGCATAGTGCATGTCCTTATCCACGTTTGATTTTAGATTGGCCCAATCCTTGATCAAAGTTGTAGTGAGGTCATTCCCACTATATATGTAATGTGTATGAACTCATTGTATGCCCTAGTTCATACTATTCTTGTTGGATTGGTAGTATGTTCCCATCCATCATTGTTCATTTCAAATGGGCATGTCTTAGTTCTCTTGAAGCACTATTCTTTTCCTTTGAAGTGTCTTTAATAAGGGAGGAATATTGGAGTTTTTCTAGTTTAGTACATCATGGTTTTTGATGTATTATTATATTATTTTGTCATCATATAATTCATGTGTGTGTGCATGTTGAGTTATAATATCAACTCAACATGAGATTATTATTATATAAGAGTTATTAGGAGAGATAAATGTCAACTCTCTATTTTAGGAGTTCAAAATTGTATATAAGTACATATCCATCTTGGTTAATCAATTGACATATTTAGTAAATTTGATAGATATAACAGATGATCATAGGGGAATCTCTCATAAAAAACCACTAACTAGTTCATCTCAATCTCAGTGCATTCATTAAGATGTACACATAGAGAGATTGATGCAACGATGCATCCTATAGGATAAATAATTAGCAAGTGAAAAATGAGGTGTATACATATACCACACCTAAAGCTTATCATATTTTACAATAGTGTGATATAAGATGGTGTTTTGGGGAAAAACATAGCAATATGAAATAAAAGTGAGAGATGTAAATAATAAAATGATAAGTGAATGATATAATTGAATGAAATATACATACCTTAGCTTACCTTTCCTTAAAATGAATGCATGTAAAATGCTTTAGTCTTCATTTTGGTGGTCACATAAATTATACATATGGTAACCCTAATGATATAAGACTAGAATGTATAAAAATAATATGTACATATGCAAATATTTATAAAAATGGGAGTATATAAAACTCTCAAGGAAAATGGGAAAAAGGGATATGGATAGCCTTAATGGTAAAGGCTAGATTAGGTCTAAAAGACCTAAAAGGTCTAGAAAAATAGTGTGAGGTGAGGTGAGATAAATGGCTAAAAGGGAGATGGATAGCTATGAGGTAAAGGAGAGATTATGTTTGTATGACCTAAGGAAAGATAATTTGAAAAAGATAAAAGGGTTCAGATAGCCATGAGCTAAAGGCTAGATTAGGTCCAAACAACCCTAGAACAAAAAGCTCAAGATCCAAAACACAACTAAGATCGATCCAAGAAAATTAAGGCAATGACCAAGAACATCTCAAAATAACTTAAAGATGCTACATTTATTCAAGAATGTAAAGTTCTAATGGGAACCTATAAATGCAAATGCTATCATAGTGCTAACATAAAAATGCAAATGCTATCATAGTTCTACCATGTATAAAAGATATGTGTTCAACATTCATTTGATTAATACAAGATAGCTTGAATGGGTGGAGTTAGGTTTTAGAGCGGTAGTGGGTTACAACAGCCACAACTCGTTGATTCAATGAAATCAATGGCTATGAAGTTGGTAATTTACAAAGAGGTGAGGCAAAAGGATGAGGCAAATGGGGTGGTGTTAGAATGCTAAAATAATAATAGATCTATTTCAAAAGGAAAAATGACTTTGACTTCGATTGATGGCTCTTTTGGATGGGAGATGGGCGGATCGGTTTATATTCTATCCATGATGGGCAAGGGGACTAAGGCAAAGATATGGGAGTTAGAGAAGACTGTGTTGGTGGAGGATAGGTCAACGGCTATAGGGGCCCTGAACCCTATTACCATAATGCTCGAGAGCCCAGAAGGGAGATTAAGTGTTACAGGGTATGACCCAATGTTGATTGAGGTGGCGATAATAGTTGGGGAGAAGCAGACTGTGGGGAATAGACCCACCTATGTTGCGGTGGTCAAGAGGAGTTCCTCCTCTCCATGATTTACTCACGATAATTACATTCCTATGTTGCTTTCCTAAAATGCAGCCTTCACATACTTTGTTTGGATGTTCTATAAGGGGAAAACCTCTCACCATTTGTTTTTTGTGAAGAAGGTTCAACCCACCAAAATGTAAATGCTCATATCTTAGGTGCCAAAGAGTAGACTCATCTACTATAACTGTTTTGAATGTTGCTGCAAGTTCACTTCACATCTTTAGAGGGAACATCCTATTGGTTGTCATCTCAATTGCTGTAATTTTCTTATTGTAGCCACTTGTACCAAAGATTATATATTTTCCATCTTTAAATCTCACCTTATACCTATTTTGGATAAGTTGTGCTATGATGATTAGGTTGTGCCTCAATCCAGGCACATAGTAAACATCTTGAATTTGTTTTTTGTCACCTTGCTTGGCATAAATATAAATGTTGCCTTTGCTCGACTGGAACTTTCTCATTGTTTCCCATCTTTACTTCTGATTTTATCAATTCATCAATGTGGTTGAACATCTCCTTGTTCCCATTCATATGGTTACTACAACCACTATCCAAATAGCAAATGTCTCTAGTACTTTGCTCAACAATGTTACATGTTATAAACAAACTTCAACTTTATCATTCCTATTAGGTTCAGCGTCTTGTGCCCTGGAGAAATTTTAACTTTGCCTATTCATATCTGATGTAGAAAAAATAAGCCAAATTTTTGGAGGCCATAACTTTTGACCCGTAGCTCTGTTTGAGGTCTTCCACCTGCCAAAACGACTGTCTCAAAAAGTTATTTGCTGTTCTAAGTAGTGCATTTCACTTAGAGGTGTTTATGATATTTTTTGAGGTCAAATGTGACCATCTGAGGGTCTGAAATTGCAGTTTATTGATTTTTTGGGGATTTTTCATTTTTTAGAAATTGTATATTTTTATGACCGGACGTGAACTTCAGTTGAAATTTGTCCAATAGACTAATTTTAGTGTTTAGAGTATTTTGGGATATTTTTAGAGATGCACACACTTGCATGCGAAACTTACTAAAAATAGCAGCCGCTAAAAATAGAGGTTTTTTTTTAGATTTTAGTTTTTTTCAAATTTTTGTATGTCAACTCTAATTACAAGTTGAGGCTTATTTAAGCATGGTTTGGGTTTGTAATTATTTCAATTCATTCAATACGAATCAATTCAGATATTGATTCAAATCTTGGCCTATTGGAAATTTTTATTGTCTTAATAGTTTTCGGTTTCATTAATATCATACTATTACTTTCTACACTCACTAGCGTAGTTTCTTTGTAATAATAGCATTGCACATAGACTTATCATACCTTTGTGTATAACCACCTCTAGAAGTGTTGCTGCTCCTTCCTCTTCCTCTTGTATGTGATTTTGATGGTTGCTTCCACCTTCTTGACTACTACAATTTCTTCCTCTTCCTCTATTGTTTGATTCTCTCCCCCTTCCTCTCACATTGACATTAGACTTGAAAGTTTGTTCATGGGAAGAGGTGGCTGACCTATTTAATCTTTGTCCATGGGTTCGCAAGGAACCCATTAGCTCATTAATTGACATTTATCTTAAGTCCTTATACTCTTCAATAGCAACCACTATCGAGTCAAATATTATTGGAAGGCTCTTTAACACCTTCTCAATGATTCTATGATTTTCAAGAGTGTCTCCATTTTTTTTATTTGATTGACTATATTCATAGTCTTTGTGAAGAAATCATTGATAGAATCATTTTCCCGCATCATCAAAGTCTCTTGTTCTGCAGTTTACATGCATAGTTATAACTTTTGTTTTATACCTCCTACTTTGGTATTGTTCTATCTTAACTTGTTGCTACTCTCTTCTTTCTATATGTTCTGATAGTCATGCTCTTGCTTAGACTGCTGTCATATATTACTAACTATGTTGTTCTACTATTGCTCCTTAGACAGGTTAATGCTGTTCTTTTCTTCTTACATTCTATTCTCTGTTTTTCTCAATTTGCAGCTGCGTGCTTTTTTTCCCTTTTCAATTCTAACTTCTTGTCTCTTTTTCTTTTGTCTTCTATCTAACTAGATATCCACCTACCGTAGGCTTTCCTTCCAATCCAAACAGCTTACTAAATTTCCCCTTCAAACTACTGCTAATAAATTTTGTTTGGTGTGATTCAAACGCATCTGGGAAGGATTCTGAAGTTGACAGGTAGGTGGGAGGAGGATAAGAATAATATTTTTAACATATCTGCGATTCTCTCATGCACGAAATGAGAAAGAATAAGGAAAGCTCTCATGCACGAAATAAGAAAGAATAAAAAAAACTTTCCTGCCCTCGAGAGTTTAGTGGAGAAAGAATTAGAAAAACTTTCCTGCCCTTGAGAATGTTATTCTATTGACAATAAAGAAAGGACTCAAAAAAAGACCAATGATTAGTCACTGATTTAAGAAGTGAATCGTCTCATTACATGTCTCACTCTACTGTTTGAGAAAGAAATTATTTACTTAACTCTTCAAGATTAGGAATTGGATGGAAATTCTTGATAAAACGGGACAAGAAATAATTTACTTAACTCCTCAAAATTAGGAATTGGATGGAAATTCTTGATTAAAATGGGGCATACAAGTTCTGGAATCAAGAAGCATGGTTAAGGTACTATTTATACCATCAAAGCTCATCGTCAACATATCTAGATCAGGTCTATATGTTACTCAGTTGTTGTTCATAAGTATGATGCTCTGGAGTCTTGATAATGGTGATGGTGATCATGTATCTTCAAAAATTGATCTATAGATTAATGAAATTCATGATGACAAGGAGCTACATGCATAAGAATCTCCTCGTGTTGAGCCTATATGAAGAGATTTACTGGAATTTAAAGAATTGATCTATAAAGGGCCCTATTAAAGGGCTAACCCATATTGGTGGAATTTTTCCTTTACCTAAGATATATTCTAAAGCCCGCTTTTTTCATGTGATATATTTATATTGTAAATTTTATTTCTTTTGTGAGTAAGCTCAATATAGTATTTTTAGATTATTCTTAAATGACTATTTCTTTTAATTTTAATACGTTTTTTTTCTCCTTTTCTTTAAATATTTTCGTATATTTCACTGTATATTAATATTCACATGATATTCGTCAAGTATGTTGGTATGTAATTATTGATTCTTTGTAAGGAAGTTTGTATACTAATCACTGAGCTTCAGAGAAATCTTATAGGATATGTTGGTATGTAATTATTGATTCTCTGTAAGGAAGGTTGTATTCTAACCACTGAGCTTCAGAGAAATCTTAAAGGATATGACCAAAAAAATTATATGATTATTTGGGATTGTTAAGGGATTTAAAAGATTTTTTTTAATCTCTAAATCTACAGCTTGTGTGTACTTTATGAGCCTACTTCATATACTTCTTTGGCATTCTTTAAAACAATCGAATTCGCTTAAAAGTGGATGAGTTTTGAAAATCAACTCTTCGCAATTTCTTAAGAATATTCACAATAAATACAAGTATAATTTTAGTTTCGAAGAATTTTTCATTATTATTATGATTGAATGAGAACCTTCATTCTTGAGATGAAGTGAGGGTTTAAACTAATAGACAGATAAATATAGTTTTTATAATTTCAATATTCATGTAATTATTTTTTTCACAGCTTAATTTTAGTGTCAATCCTCATGCTTTAGATGGTGCAAAAGCTTTTTATTTAGACCATTAAGTTAGGTGAGAGCTTATTCAGACCATGAAGGTAAGAGAGAACTCATATTCATCTTTCAAATTAGACAATAACCGATGTTCGAGTTTTAACTAGAGCAAAAATGTCGTTTTCCATTTTATGATGGGTAACAACTAAGAGTGAGCTCGTTTGTAGTTTTAATACCAGGTGACAACATGTATTCACGTCTCTAGGTATAGCAAGAGCTCATATTCAATCCTTAGAGTGGGCGATGCTAGCCCTTATTTAGGGTTTAGATTGGGGGGAGCCCTTATTTTATACACCAAGAATGTGCTTGTATTCACAAATTGAGATCAAGAGATAACCCTTTATCCGTTGTAAATAAAAAAACGAACAATTTTCCTAAGTTTAAAGATTAGGTGAAAGCCCTTATTCAAAATTTCAAATCAGGCAAGAACCCTTTTTTATATATTTAGATTGGGCGAGAGCCCTTAAACTATTTGTCAAATTGAGAAATAGCTCATATGATCCTATATTAAATTGTCTAATCATGCGAGAGCACATATTTAAATACTTAAGATTGAATGCTAATTGCCGGATCTGAATCTGTCTACACCATATTCTTTTTTAATTAAAGAATGTGTTCTACAACAAACACATGATAATACATTAACAATTTGTGATTTTCTGCAACATTTTAAGCATATTGGTTAGACCGAGGGTATATGCTCCTCCAATTTATGGTTAAAGGGGGGTGGTAGTATAAATTTTCTTGCTCTTTTATAATCCATTTTGAAGCCAAAGCGCCCTTTGGACAATATCTTAGAAGACATATATAGCTATTATGTGGGTATATCATGTATGGTAGGGTACATCTTAATCGCATGTACCATGTACCACTCGTAGAAAGCTAAAGGTAAATACTTACACTTTAGATAGTGGTGGAAAATATGGAATAACCCCCTTATAAGTGAGGGTCGACACACTTATCTCTGGAAAGTGAGGTGATGTTTATTTGTACCCAACATGAAATGCAAATCACTTAATACCATTTATAATGTGTGGAACAAACATTTTACTAATTTTTAAATATGACTAAAAGGTCTCCCCATACGAATTATGTCTTCTATTGTTTAGATTACTAGTGCTATCTCTTGACACCACTAAAGTATTAATAAAGACATTTTCTCCTCATTTTTCTCTTTCATTTACATATTAATGCCAAATATGTTTTGCATGATGATGTAGAGGAGCTATTTAACGAGTGCTTTTGTGATGTTTTAAGGCCAGGTATATGACATATTTTTCCTCATAATTAGGAAGCTTCTCTTACTGAGGCTTGGTGTACACCACTATCTTCATTGCCAATGTTTGAGGAAGTGAATCAACACTACATTATTCATCTCAACTTGTTTTATAATATCCTTGCTTAAAACTCCTTTCTCTTTCGATGTGTACTTTCTCAAACTAGACTTATTTTGTGTCAGTATTATTCTCATCATATTTTTTATTGTCGCTATTTTGTTTAGCATCAAATTTAGTTTGATGATTTGATCAAACTTTATTAATATGACGTCCATTTTTCGTTATTTTTTATAACTTGTATCGCTATTCATTTTAAATTTTCTTCTTATTTTATTAGAATTCTTATTTATTTGATCCTTATCTATAATTCATTTTCTCCATAGATTCATAGATTTATGGAAAACAATAATTTATTGTTTGGTTTTTTTCACTATATTTAATTTCTTCTTACTTTTATACATTCTCTTATTTTTTGTCTTTACAAAATATAAGATTTTACCTAATATAAAAACATATGATGCAAATGCACTTCACCCTAACATATACTATCCATCAAAACATAAGTAGAAAAAACTTTATAATAGTTTAGGTATTTTTAAATTTTTAATGCATAGTTCTCTTTCATTCTTTACTTTTATTGAGGAAGGTTTCGTAATGCTTATAATTTAGAAGTTCAAATTGTTAGAATTGTCCAACAGGTGATCTTCTGGTAGAATGAGTGTTAGGAGACCCCTTATCCAACGGAAGCACAATTGATTACTTGTTTATAAGCAATTAAACACGGAAATATACCAGAATGATTAAGTAACTAGAAACATGAGACAACAAAGAATTTGAGAGACAATACACACACACTTGTATTAGATAATACTAGAAGAAAATACAATAAGGAAGATGCCACTTCTTCCTCCACCTCAAAGGCTTGCCACACCTCAAGACCTTCTTCCCTCTCTCTCTTGCTCAACACAAAACCAACTCTATAACCTGAGTTACTATCCCTCCTTGAATGCTTCCGCTGATCTCCTTGACCTTACACCTGTAGATCTCCTTGACCTTGCTTGCTTCAATGCTCTTACTTGATCAATATGATAATTACAATACATGCCTCATGGGTCCTTAAATAGAATCCCATGGTTACAAAAATAGAAATCTAACTACTAAAATTAGACACACAGCTCGCGACTTAAATTAGCCCCTTAACATGCAAACACCCGGTTCAACTAGCTAACTGTTCGTGCAACGAACAGTTCTGGACCGCACAGGCGACTGACGCCGGTCCCTGCTTGTCTGGTGCTGCCGACGTCGGCCAACTCTCTGCCGTCGCCGATTTCCTTCTCCATTGTCTGTGACCGACGTCGGTCATGCTGCTGACGCCGGTTCCTCTGGTTCTTCAGCATCCTCTTCTTGTGTGTGCAAATAGTTGAAGCTTTTAGCTCCACACCCTAACAATCTCCCACTTGGAGATAAATAGCTACTACTGTACCTGTACCTGTACACCATCTATTTTGTTCCTTTGGCTCTGTATCCCTCTTCAAAGTCACTCTTGAAGACCAACCACCACGCAAACCTGTGATGCTATACCTGTCACTTATGCCACAAGAATTTTTCTGCTCCCAAATTCTTCATGACATACTTCTGAACCAACTCTACCCTTAGCTCAGAAAACTCCCTGTATATGAAACCCTGCAAAAAGTAACACAATACAGTAACAGGATAATGTAGCTAATATTATCCAACCTGGTAAAGATAAAAAACAATGGTCAAACCTCCATTGCCATGCAGCTAAATCAAGACCATATACCATAGCCTTCTGTCTCAGATGTCCATCCACTCTCTTCTCTAAAACGGGAATCCATCCCTCTATCCAGCTGACAACTCTACCAACAAATACCTATTTGGCTTTACTCCAAGGACTCACACTCCTCATCCATGTCAAGCTCCCACTGTTTCTGGATTCTACCTGCATTGCTTCTTCCATCTTCCTAGTTCATGACTATCAGTAAGCAATATAAAGAAGGTGAACTACGAATATGAGGTTCACATACCTTTTCTAAACTCTGTATGGGTGTTTGAGACTCCTTGACAAATCACTGTCCACCCATCATCCGTTCCAGTGACCGATCTCGGCCATCTCCCAGTCTGCTCCCGACTGATGTCGGTTCCCTGCACTGACTCTGATTGCCGACGTCGTTACCTCTGGCCGACGCCGGTGTCCCCCCTGCCGATGTCGGTCTTGATGACCGATGTCGGACTTTTCCTCCCTGACCTACCGACCCTGCTGGTCTGCACATGACCGATGTCGGTGTCTGACTGACCGACGTCGGTTCCAAGTGACCGACATCGGTGCCTGTGTGTTCCCGTGAGTGATGAATTCTTCATCCGCGAGCTCATCTTGGATCAAATCTCTGTCCATACTGCCCTGCTCAGATTTATTCAGTGCCTGTAACTGTTCTCTGGCTTTCATCTCCTCCAAAAACACCAAGACTTCCCTGTTCTTGTCAAAAGCCTCAAATTTTCTTTTCCTGCAATGAACTTTATCTATGCTTTCTGAATTTGAACACATACCTTTTGAGTCAAGAACTTTCATTCCCTTCCTATTCATGTGACCCAGCGTATTAGACCACATCTTCGAATCTACACCAGAAGTAGAATCAGTAATACAAGTAGATAGATAAAGAGTACCTATTTTCTTACTTCTTGCTAAAACAAGTGCTCCCTTGGTAACCTTTCAAGAGTCCGCTGTGAGGGTTATTGTGCATCCCTCATCACCCAACCTTCCTACAGAAATCAAACTCTGCTTCAGAATTGGAACATGCATGACCTCCTTCAACACCCATGTGTTGTCAATCTGCAATCTCAGCTGCACTTTCCATTTGCCAACTATCTGACAAGGCTTATCATCCCCTAAATAGAGTACTCCAAAGTCTCCCTGTTCATACTCATGAAACAAATCTCTATTTGGGGATGCATGAAAAGATGAACCAGAATCTAAAATTCATGATCCTACCTGACTATCCAAAGAAAGTATGAGAGCATCCTGTACCACAATATTTGCATCCTTTGCTTCTTCAATACCTGCATGTTGATTCTCTTTATCTCTCAACCAACACTCCTTCTTTGTATGTCTTTTTTTTTCACAAAACCAGCAGGTAATACCTTTGGACTCGGATCTCCTTCCCGACCTTGATTTTCCTTGCTCAATCTTCTCCCTTTGCCTTCCCCTGCTTTTCGCACTTAGAGCATTCCCTGATGATTCACCTGTGCTTCTCCTGCGTATTTTCTCATTCAAGATCACACTCACAACATCATCAACTTTTAAGATTTTAGAAGCAGATGCATAATTACTTACTGCCATAACCAAACTGTCCCAACTTTCAGGCAAAGAACATTAAATCAAGAGAGCCTTTACCTCATCATCAAAAACAATATTGACTGAAGCTAATTGGTTTACCAAACCATGAAAATCACTGAGATGAGTATGTACTGATCCATCTTCCTGCATTTGCAAAGTAAATAGCTGCTTCATAAGGTATACCTTATTAGAAGCCGAGGGTTTTTCGTATAAATTTGCCAAGGACTTTATCAACTCTTTCGTTGTCTTGCACTGTGATAAGCTGGAAATCACAGATGATGCAAGGCTCAACTTTATGGAACCGAGAGCCTTCCGATCAAGAACGTTCCATTCTTCATCCTTCATATCTGTGGGTTTGCATGCAACTCCACCCAACGGTAAGTACAGATCCTTCTGATACAGATAGTCCTCAATCTGCATCCTCCAGTGTTGATAATTCTTGCCGTTAAACTTCTCCATTCGTAGCTTACTTTTTTCTGCCATTGCTGAACTCTCACTCAATCAGAAAACCTTGTGAATGACCTGTAATAAAAAACAGTAACCTGCTTCCTGCTAACCTTAGCTCTGATACCAACTGTTAGGAAACCTCTTATCCAACGGAAGCACAATTGATTACTTGTTTATAAGCAATTAAACACAGAAATATACCAGAATGATTAAGTAACTAGAAACATGAGACAACAAAAAATTTGAGAGACAATACACACACACTTGTATTAGATAATACTAGAAGAAAATACAATAAGGAAGATGTCACTTCTTCCTCCACCTCAAAGGCTTGCCACACCTCAAGACCTTCTTTCCTCTCTCTCTTGCTCAACACAAAACCAACTCTATAACCTGAGTTACTATCCCTCCTTGAATGCTTCAGTTGATCTCCTTGACCTTACACCTGTAGATCTCCTTGACCTTGCTTGCTTCAATGCTCTTACTTGATCAATATGATAATTACAATACATGCCTCATGGGTCCTTAAATAGAATCCCATGGTTACAAAAATAGAAATCTAACTACTAAAATTAGACACACAACTTGCGACTTAAATTAGCCTCTTAACATGCAAACACCCGGTTCAACTAGCTAACTGTTCGTGCAACGAACAGTTCTGGACCGCACAGGCGATCGACGCCGGTCCCTGCTTGTCTGGTGCTGTCGACGTTGGCCGACTCTCTGCCGTCGCCGGTTTCCTTTTCCATTGTCTGTGACCAACATCGGTCATGCTGCCGACGCCGGTTCCTCTGGTTCTTCAGCATCCTCTTCTTGTGTGTGCAAACAGTTGAAGCTTTTAGCTCCACACCCTAACAATGAGCACATAAAAATTCAGTAACAATAATAACTCTATTTTTATTCAGAAATATATAAGATATGTAATAATTGTCTCGATTATATTAAATTGCATTACTTGCTAATTGTCTGCTTTATTATAATAACCTTATGAAGATGAATATATAAGAGTAGGGAGAGTGAACTCACAATAAAAGTCACTGTGGGACTGAGTGCAAGTCACTATGGAACTCATATGAGAACTCACAGTGACACTTAGTTAAACTCGAGGTGGAATTCACCCACCAAACCTCCTTATTACACCTAAGTAAGCTGAAGCTAAATATGTAGGGATAATTCATGTAATAAATAAATGCAATAATTAATATCTGACCCAACACTATCTCTTAAGCGTAACTTAAGTGGGTAAAAAAAATGGGTCTAAAAAAAAGGCCCGATTTGGTATCCACATACAATACAACTCTCAAAAAGTGGACTAAAAGGAGAAAACCCAGGAGGAAAAAACTCCACCCCCCAAAAGAGAGACAAAGAAGACAAGACAAGACAAGAAAGCCCCACTCGAAGCTACAACTGTCTATAGCCACCTTATATTTTGCAAAATATCCTTGTATAGTGACATTGGATTAGAATTGGATGTAGTGAAGAGTTGATCACCATGAAAAATTGAATGAATCTGCTAAGTATCTAACTAATCTCCAATAGGACAAAAGTCTACATCAACACCCCCTTTAGGTGTAGCTTAGGTGGGATGGAGAATTGGGTCCCAACAACGAGCCCTGATGAGTTATCCAAGTACACAGAGATGATTTGACTATCCTACAAAATATGAATGATGTGTGCCTCTGTAAGGAAGAGAGAGAAGGTAAGTGTAGAATGTCGTAGGACAATTATTGTAGTAGTTCCCTATGCAACAAATGTTGTCTCTTCCTTTCAAAAGAAAGAAACTCTGAGCTATCAAATTATTAAATTTTAACTCAAGTGGAATAAAAATAGGAATCATGATGTAGATCTTTGGAAAATGCTCAAAATATCCTTACTAATGCTCAAATGTGCCAAAGTAATGAAACCGAAAACTATCAAGACAATAAAATTACCAATAGGTCAAGATTTAAAACAATAACTCAAAATTGATTCGTATTGAATGAATTAAAATAATTACAAACCCAAGCCATGCTTAAATAAGTCTAAACTCAGAATTTATAGTTGACATACAAAAATTCAAAAAAACTAAAATCTAAAAAAAAAATTTATTTTTAGCAGCCGTTATTTATAGTAAGTTTCTCATGCAAGCGTGCATGACTCTAAAAATCTTTAGAAATACTCTAAACACTAAAATTAGGCTATGGGATGAAATTCAATTGAAGTGGATGTCTGGTTCTAAAAATATAGAATTTCTAAAAATAAAAAATTCTTGAAAAAATCATTAAATGTTAATTTCACACTTTCAGATGATCACGTATGGCTTCCAAAAAATATTGAAATCAACTCTAAGTGGATAGAGCGGCTTAATAAAGCATCAAAATTTTTGAGATGGTTGTTTTAGTGTGTAGAAGAGTTCAAACGAAGCTATAGGTCAAAAGTTAGGGCCTCTTGAAGATTGGCCTATTTTTTTTTTGCATCATTCTCCTTTGGTTGAAAACAACTTAGCTCGTACAAGTTAGCCTGATTATACTATTGTCATTTGTCTTTATTAATCTTCTTTAGCTCCCATTCTGTAATCCAAGTGTTGTCTTCTTGTTGAAATCCTTCCCACTGCATCAAATCCCTATTATAATTCTCTTGCCTTGTGTTCATTGTCTTCATATCCAAAACCTACACTATTTTTTCTTTCTTCTTTGGAACATATTGCTCCTAATTTACTTCATCATTTTCACCATCTTCTTTATAGAATTCATATAAATCTGAAACATTAAATACTGAAGATATATTAAAATTCTATGGTAAACTCACCTTATAAACATTGTCATTAATTTTCTTCATAATTTCGTATGGTCCAATTTTCTTGTACTTCAACTCGTTGTACATGCCTTTTTGAATAATTTTATTTTCTCACGTAAACCATTACCAACTCTCTTTCAAATACCTTGGATTTTTTTCTGACATTTGTTAATGCTTTATATTTCTTATTACTTTTCTGCAACTTTCTTCTTATTCCTTGCAACTGCTGCATATACTCTATAAATGTTTCTATATCATCACTAATTTGATCTGCGATTGACAATTATACAAAATCTAAAATACTCATAAGATTTATCCCATAAACAATTTGAAATAGTGACTTTCCTATTGATCTATTTACTAAACTGTTATATGCAAACTCAACTTGTGGTAAAGCCATGTCCCATTGCTTGGGCTTTTCCCTCACTATGCATCTCAACAAATTTTTCAAGCTCTTACTCACAACTTTTATCTGTCCATCTGTTTGTGAGTTATATGTATTACTGAATTGTATTTTAGTACCCATCTTCCACAAAGTCCTCCAAAAATGTCTTAGAAATTTCATGTCCCTATTTGAAGTAATTGTTTTTGAAACACCATGCATTCTCACAATATTCTTAAAAAATAATCCTACAACTCTAGTGGCATCATTGGTTTTCTTATATACAATGAAATGAACCATTTTAGAAAATATGTCTACAATAACAAAAATTGAATCGTTACTTCTTTGTGTGCTTGGCAATCCCAAAACAAAATCCATACTCAATTCTATCCATGACGCTCTTGGAACCGGTAATGGCATGTATAGTCCTATATTTTATGCATGTCTTTCAGCCACCTGACATATTCTACACCTTGAAACATACCTTGTCACATCTCTCTTCATCTTTGGCTAAAAATATTTTTCCTCCACCAAAGCTATTGTCTTCATCTTACTAAAATGTTCAGCCAAACCATCATTATGTAATTTTATTATTATATTTTCTAGTAGAGACCCAATTGGAATGCATAATTGTTACCCTTTGAAGATATAACCTTATTGTATAAGATACTCATCATAAATAGTAACTGTCTTACCTATTAATGGATTCTTGCACTACTCAATTACCTTACTAAAATATGAATCAATATCATATAATTCTTTGATAGCTTCAAATCCAACTACACTCACCATAGTAGTTAATAACGCCACTCTCCTACTCAATGCATCAATTTCCTGATTCTATTTTTCTGATTTATGTTTCAACACAAAAATATACCCTTATAAGAAAGAAACCCACTTTGTATGCCTACTATTCAACTTCTTTTGTATATTCACATACTTCAAAGCCTTATGATTTGTAAATAGTATAAGCTCCTTAGGCACCAAGTAATGCCTACAATGTTTTAATGCTTGTACAATTTCATAAAGTTCAATATCATGGGTAGAATACTTTGTTCCTATCTCATTCAATTTCTCACTGAAGTATGCTTTGGCTTTTTTTCTTGACTCGGCATAACACCAATTCTCACAAATGAAGCATCACAATCAACCTCAAACACTTTGCTAAAATCTGATAATGTTAAAATTGATCTTTTTGTAATATTCTTCAAAAATTCAAAGCTTTATGTGGCTGTTCTAGACCATGCAAATTTTTTTCCTCTCATGCAATTTGTTATTAGTGCCACAATACTATTAAATTTTTTAATAAATTTTCTGTAAAAAATTGCTAAACCATGGAAACTTCTTACCTTTGTAATGTTTTTTAGAATAGTCCACTCAACAATTTCCTTTATCTTTTCTTCATCTATTTTCACACCATCTGTTGAAACTATAAATCCCAAAAATACCAAACTATTTTGTATAAACTTACACTTCTTCAAATTTGCATACTTCTCCTTTCATAACAAATCCATTACCATTCTCAAATGATGTAAGTGTTCTTTATTATTATTGAATATCAAAATAAACAACCACAAACTTACCAATATATTCTCATAGCACTATATTCATAACCCTCATAAATGTGGTAGGTTCATTAAATAATTTGAATGGCATCACCATCTACTCATATAATTCATCCCTAGTTTTGAATGTAGTTTTCCACTCATCTTCACGAATTCAAATCCAATAATAACCACTCTTTAAATCAATCTTGATTAAATACTTTTCTCCTGCAATCACATCCATCATATCATCTAAACGAGGTATAAGAAACCTATACTTTATTCTAATTTTGTTAATTGCTCTACTATCCACACACATTCTCCATCCTCCATCTTTCTTTGGATTTAGCAACGTTGGTGTTGCACATGGCTCATACTCTTCCTTATCACCTTTTTTCTTAGTAATTCAATAACATGTTTATTTAATTCTGCATGTTTTGTTGGACTCATCTTATAAACCACTTGATTGGGTAGAGTTGATCTTGGAATCAAATCAATGTGATGCTGAATATTTTTCTTCAGTAGTAAATCATCTGGTAACTCATGAGGTATAACATCTATATATTTTTTTAACACTCTTATTGCTTTTATTGGTATTAACACCAATTTTGTTTCTTCATTCTCTGCTACTAATATATAATAACACTTTGGCACCTTCATATCTTGGATAAATTCTTTACTAAAGAGTATGCTTTATGTTTCCTCTTCCTCTTTAAGAGGTAACAAAACGATCTTTGTACCACCTTTCTAAAAAGTGTATGTGTTCTTTGCTCCATTATGAATTACTTTCCTATCAAATTACCATGGTCTCTCTAATAACACATGGCATGCATCCATCAAAATAACATCACATCATATTGCATTATTATAACTTTTTCTTATAGAAAATTTGATTAAGCACCTTTTATCTACTGTAACTTCATTTCCTTTCTTAAACCATGAAATCCGATAAGGATTAGGATGATTTTCACATTGCAAATTTAGTTTCTTTATCATTTCTTTAGAAACCATACTTTCACAACTACCACCAACTATAATTACTTTGCATACCTTTTCACCTGAAGTATATTTTGTTTGAAAAATATTTGATCATAGCCATGCATCACCATCTTCTTTATTATACACTTGTTTCTTTCTTGGAGCGATCATGGTTCTTCTCATCACGATATTCTATTTAACATCTATTGATACAACTTTAGTATTTTGTTCTTTTATTTTAGCTTCAACTAGATTTACTCTTGGGCAATCTCTGTCTCTTTTCTTGATCTTGATAGTGTGGACACTCAAATGCTATTTTCCCTTTTTCTTCACATCTATAAGAGATATGATATCTACGCTGATTCGGAAACCATCCTCTAGCACCACCATAACCTCGTCCTCTCTAAAATCCTCTTCCTCTTTGTTGGTATTGAAACCCTAGCCTATTATCATCTTGCCTTTCTGTACCAGGTGATGATTCACCTCTATTGGTATTAGACCCACCTTTGATGGTATTAAACCCACCTTGTCTCCTGTTTGGAAGGGATCCATCTCTTCTTGGACCAAGAGATGTTCTTCTGAAATTTTATGTATTTTATTTTTCTTCTGTCTTCAAAACTAATTGATAAGCCTCCTCCATGCAAAGTATAATATGTATGATTAATTCATCTTGAATAAAAAAATTTAAACCATTTACATACCTTGAAACCATATGCTCTTCTATTTCATCATGCTTTGTTCGTATGAAAAGCTTATAAAATTCATCTATATACTCTTATATATGTGATATTTTTGCCTCAAATTATGAAATCTTCTGTATAGTGTTTGTGCATATCCACAAAAATAAATTTCTCCATTCTTTTCCATCTTTTTTCATGAATTAATCTTCTCTTTACCTTTTTTTTTTCTCTCTTTCTGCAGGTGATCCCACCAAATCATTGCATGACCTTTCAATTCCGTGTATGCAAACATTACCTTTTTGTCTTTTTTCATAGTCTTCCACTCAAAAAACTTCTCTATGTTATTCATCCAATCTATCAACTCCTCAGGTTTTAAATCGCCTCCATAATTTGGAACATCAACCATGATTCCTTCATTTCTTCTTTCTAAAGCATGAACCATCCTCTCTTTCATTGATGGTGGCTGCTCTTGTTGTTATTCTTCTTGCTGAATTTTTTTATGATGATCAGTTTCTTCCTTATCATCACCTTATATTCTCTGTTGATTGGTGATAACCTTGGTTAATTATTTCATTTATCTCTGCAGCTCTTGTATAGTCCTGTTAAGCTGTGCAATACCTTCTCATCTTCTCATTATTCTTTACTCATCCATGATTCAATCTTGCCTTGATACCAGATAATGAAATCGAAAACTATCAAGACTACTAATACGGCAAGATCTGAAACAATAACTCAGAATTAATTCATATTGAATGACTTGAAATAATTACAAACCCAAACCATACTTAAATAAGCTTCAACTTGTAATTTAGAGTTGACATGCAAAAATTTGAAGAAACTAAAATCTAAAAAAAACTCTATTTTTAGCAGTGATTATTTATAGTAAGTTTTGCATGCAAGTACACAGCTTTAAAAATTTCCCAAAATACTCTAAACACTATAATTAGATTATGAGATGAAATTCAACTGAAGTTGACGTCTGCTTCTAAAAATATACAATTTCTAAAAATAGAAAATTCTAAAAAAAAATCATTAAATGTTAATTTTAGACCCTCAGATGATTATGTATGGCCTTCAAAGAATATTGAAATCAACACTAAGTGGATAGAGCGGCTTAGGACAACATCAAACTTTTCAAGATAGTCATTTTGACATATGGAAGAACTCAAACAAAGCTGTGTCAAAAGTTATAGCCTCCAAAAGATTGGCCTATTTTTTCTACATCATTCAAAATCTGGTCAAGAATCATGAGCCTAACTGTAGAAGATGAAAATAAGGAAGTATATAATGAATGAGAGAGAATATGAGGGTTTATAAGTACCCTCGTTACATTTAGAGAAAAAGAGTGGCATAGAACATTCATTGAAGGAATGCCCATGGGAAGAGGAGAGCAAGGCTCAACAACCATTAAAACTAAAGATTGGTGTAGTAATGAAGCACTCCAATCTACAAGATGAATATCTACAGGAACATATGAGTCATCATTTCTCTTAATGTGTATACTCTTACTGAAATCAATAAAGCCCTCCAAAATGTAGGTCTATATTGACTCTAAAAGAGAAATAATCTTCACAAGTATGGATGTAGAATTTGTAATGAGATAACTAAGGTCTGTCAGAATCTTGTCCTATAGTGGGGGCTCGACAGAAGGAAAAACATTGTCCACCATGGATGTGTCATCATAATAAATAAAAGTAGGATGAGAGAGTACAACAGTGTTAAAAGAGACAATAGGAAGAGGAAAAGAAGATGTGATCTAAGTCATAGTAGGATCCCCAAAAAGACTCTGAAGTGTGCACCAAACGATGGAGGGGCATACTATGTGTTTCACATGGTGGTGTATATCCCATGAAACATGCAACAAGTGAGCATAGGCCATGTCATAAGAGTTATCCCAGTCATTATCTTAACATGGGTTAATAGTAGGAATTTGTCCATATGGCAATGGAATAAGTTCTTGATCTGAGAGTGAATGTTTGATGTACACATGCCATGATGCATAATTGGTCTTCCCAAGAAGGACCATTGGTGTAGAATCAACCCTTTTCCTCTATAGTCTCTTAAATGAAGTCATCATGACTAAGAGAAGACACTAAAGAAACTTGCAAGACTACACAAGATACTCTGCAATGATGTTAGAATACTGCATGTTCATGAATGGGATGTCAAACATAACCAAGAATGCATCCAAGTGAGCAACCAGTGCAGGGATCAATATAAATAGTGCACGCTCAGAATAGGGATGTTGGGCACAATCATAAATGCATCCATGTTTGAGCAATCAATGCATAATATATAATGTAGAAAGCAATAGGGCCCATAGCACAACGAACCTCCAAAATATGGTACTTTATAACTTTAGTGGATTTTACAATTAAAATGGAACCAATGGGTGGGAAATTAAAAAACATGATTTTTTTCAAAGGACGGTGCTCAATTTTGAGCTATTAATTAAAATTTATTACATAATTAATTTTCAATGAATGAGGCTTCTTTCATGAATTTTGCACTAAAATTTTAAATGCTCAAAGGGTTTAAACACCAAACATTCCTTATATCCACTCTTTAGAACTGACACAAAACAACAGTCTTCCTCAAGTGAACTAAAGTAAAAAAACCACCTCTCTATACACGCCTACGTGTACTTTACTAAAAAAAACTTATAGGTGTTTTAATTGTTAAAAATATAGAAATCTATTTTAAATAAAATTAAAACATGCTTTAACATTTAATCTTTTTAGGGCATAATATAGGTTTAGCTTTGAATTTGAAGGAGAAGAGATGGGCATTGCTATGGAGAAGAGAAAACCCAAGAGGGAGATTATAGTAGGTTGTCATAGATAGAGATGAGCGACATTAATACAGATCAATGCATTGAGACACCACAATAGGGGAAAATGCCATGTTTTTGTTAAAAAGTGCCTCAAAACAGAGTGATGATGCCGCATATCTTTGTTTACCTTGCGTCTTCTTCACTGTCATTGCATTAGTTCATTGTTTGAATGCCGAAAGAACCAACAATTTCAAAAAATGCCATCTCAAGTTTGGAATGGTGCAAAATGCCCTTGTTAGGTCTTTTACGAGCTTACAAAATGCCATCAACAGGGCTTCCATGAGAATAAAGATGATATCTGAAGTATAATGACCTTGATTGTATTCAAAAATATGCAAGAAGATGTGCAATAATTATCTGTATTGTATGAAACTGCATTACTTACCAATTGCCTAGTCTATTACAATAACCCGGTGACTATGAATATATAGGAGTAGGGAGAGTGAACTCACAGAGGAACTTAAACTCAATACGAAAACTTACAATGGTACTCAGGTGAACTTAAGTGGAACCCTAGGTGGAACTAACCCTATCCCCCGCTTAACCTCTTTATTACACCTAACTAAGTTGAAACTAAATGTATAGGGAGAATCCATTTAATAAATAGATGGAATAATAAATATCCTATACCGACTCAAATAACTCTTCCATCAAATTAATGCATTTCCTTTCACCTTCAATTTAAAAAATGCACCTTAAAAATTATTCTAATTAACCGGTTAGTGAATTTGAGTTTGAGGATGGCTATATTATCATTAATATAGTACTAATCTTTCATGCGTATCTGAGATACATTTTATTCTTAATTTTATGATAGTTAATTATCTTGTTTGGGACACACACACATATGAGTTTAATATAAATGTGCATGATGATCATGTCTCAGCTGCACTGCACAAGATATACAATCTCATGTTGATAGGAGATCTCAAATAAATTTTGTACAAAACAAATTGTAATCTCATTTATAATTATAAGAGGAATTTATTTTGATATATTAAGTAAATAAGTATAAATAATTAAATATTTTATTTCAATATATGTAATATAAAATCAAAATCTAAAATATTATTTTAGAGAAAAGATATAAATATACTATTTGATATATGAATTAAGGATGTTGTTCGTATTAAAAAGGTTTTGACCTTCAATTGATTAAAAGATGCAATATAATTAATTTCTTTGATGAAAATTGATATATCAAAAAAAATTCATATAAATAGAAATTAAATTTAATGATTGACTCTATCCGTCATTACCTTTGTATTAATATAATTTATAGTTAAAAAAATATATTAAAAATAATATTTATATTTAATATAATCATTTAAAATTTTTGATGGTTTATCTAAAATTTCATTTTATATCTCATATAATTTTTAAAAAATTAATTGTATTTTACAATTAAAAATATATGACTATCAAATTTACTCTGCATATAAGAATCAGATAGCTTTATAAAGTAACATTAAAATTGGACGAATTGACGAGGCCATCACTTATGATCACAGTTTTAACTCTTAGACATTGGCATAAGGGTTCAATAATTTCCAAGCACAGCGACAATATCGATAAGGTTCAATGTTTGGTTACCTTAAAACTTGGCGATCGACATAATTATTTGTCGTTGTCTATTGAGTATCATTAGTTAATATCATTTTCAATTTTGGATTTGTTTGTTCAGGGAAGGTTTGAAATTTGATTGGATTTCCTTACTGATAATAGTGTCGTTAACGACCGTATCTAGTTCTTGTTTTTTCAAAATTTTCTTTAATTGAAACACGTGCACGAATCCTAATTAAGAAAAAAAATTATTATGGTTTCTTTAAGTACGATCTCAAAGTCCTACTTTTGGTAAGTTTTGATTTGTTTTTCTTCATATAAAGGGTTCATTTCAAATTTTCATTTCAGCCGTTTATTTTAATGCTCCGTTGACGATCGCTGATCAACATGTGGGTGTGTTTTTCAGATGGTCTCGTCGACAATATCTTCTGTCAGTAAGAAGTAGATAAATGTTGTCATTTCAACCTTTGAGCAAGAGTACAAGATAACATAGGGAGCCATGAGCAAAGTATCACTTTCAAAGAATCGAGTCACATGGAGAAACCTGTGGATCAATTAATGACATTTTGTTATAATCAGAGCATCTTGAAGATGGTGAAAGATCTAGTGATGCATGAGAGATTGTCTAAACAATTTTTAAGAGAGAAGGCCCCCAATGACGAGATGTAGCTTGAGAATTGGCCCAGTCATTTTCAGAAATGGACTTAATACACAATGTGTGGAATTTAGATATTTAGCCCATGGCATTAAAATATCAAGAATATCTACTCAACAACTGCCTATGATTTCTGGTAATTTATGGTAGGTTTTGTTATTTAGTTTAAAGGTGGATTGAACATACCTGATTTTTGGACCGTATATAAACCGTTAAGCGCGGTTAATTAAAAGAATCATGCATCTCACGTTAAGTGTAAATGTGGGCTTCATGGATATTTTCATTTGGAATGATGCCATGAAGAGAAATACATAATGAACACGAATCCGATTGTACTGGTAAGATGGCCCAAGAGCTGGAATGTAGATAAATTGGAGTTTTCACAATGGTAGCGTGAATACTAATATGATAGGCTCAAAGATGGAGTTTGAGATGCCAATCATTACAAGAATGTTCAATTATTTTTAATAAGATTTTACCTTTAGAATTTTGATGGTCACTTTGGCTTGGCCATTGCACTGAGGATGATAAGGTGTAGAAAATTTGTATGTAATTTATAAATTTGAATATAATTGTTTTATGTCATTTTTTAAATTTTCACTATTTTTAGATTTGATGGTGTGGGGAATTCCAAAGTGACAATTATTTGATTGAGAATAGACTCAAAGATTATGAAGTTAGTAACATTAGTAAGGGACGTAGTTTCAACCCACTTGGTAAAGTACATAGTTTCGATGATAATGACAGTATGGCCATCATGTTATCAACTTAACTTGCAGATGAAATCTAATCTACACGTAGAGAAAGGTCGTGTAGATTCAAGTGTTTGAAGCTTGGATAGAGAAGAGTGGATAAGATCATCATGTAGTTGGAAAAGATTACACTACTTAGTAAATGTGATGGAATATTTTTCATGTGTTGGTCAATAATAACCCATGCATAGGGATTTATGGATTATATCATGTCCATTAAATGACCTCTACAAATTCCCCCATGTGCTTGCTCAAGAAGAGGAGGGACTCGTCTTAGTAACACATCAAAGTAGGGTGATTTAAAAGTTACAATAATATAAGATGCTATGTTTAAGGTTGTTCCTGAAACCCTCTTTATAAAATCTTGTATTTCCACAAGAATTACCTTAGGAGGGTATGTTCATTTTTTTTATAAATTAAATCATGTCCTTATACCAAGGATTTTGATGAGTGGTGACAACCTCAGTGTGGTAGATAAGGGAATCATCCTTAGGGGCTATAATATGCATGGGTATTTCCACATGTAGATAAGAAATTAGTTGTCATGTAATGCTTTGCAAAGGTTAAAGAGAGAGTTAAAGCATTAAGAAAGTCACTGATAGAATTTTTTTCTTGTGGGATTCCTCGATAGTGAAAGACACAAATTATTTACAAGGTTGTTAGAAAAGTTATAATATATTTTACAGTTGTCACTTTTGTATTGGTAAGTGCAACTAACTTATTGACAGATATGCTGAGAATCACTTAAAGCATGTAATGAATGCCTAAATTGATGGTTTTTTGCCTATCAAATATTAAATCATCTTATTCAACCATGTTATTGATAACATCAAAATCGAGTCAAAAATGTAGAGGGATGATCTTGCCAAAATTATTAGAGAGGATGCATCTGGGTTTGACACCATGTAAGTACTTCGATTCATTAAAATGGAATGTCTAAGCAAACTCATAAATTTGATTGTGACTTTGAGTTGTTCTTGTTTAGATTTCTAAGTGGGTTTAGGTTGAGATAGCTAAAATTTAGGTTCTTAAAGGGATCAAGCCTTGAGATCAACAATGAAAGTTTGGAAATAGTCTTTGAGAGCTATGGCTTGATTGACACCTTCAATAAAGAGGGTAACTTCATCGACAAGGGTATCTTGAATATGCCTTTCAAGGGGATTCTGTGCGGTGTCAAGTTAATCAAAATCACTGGTGTCTTGATTGAGTTTTGCTTAATGATCTTGAGGTTGAATTCCATCAAGTGAATCATCCATTTACCAATTCTATCACCAGGCAAGAATTCCTTGGAGAATAAATAGCGAAGGGCATCCAAATGGATTGTGACGTATGTTATTTTATAAATCATGTAATATCAAAGATTTTTAATGGAAAAGTAGATGGTGAGATAATCACACTCAAACTTGGTGTAGTGGGTCTTGTAATTAGTCAATGTGTATAAAATGTAATAGATAACATATTATTTATCGAAAACATCTTGTTGCACAAGCATTCCCCTAATGGAGATGAAGTAGATGATGTGTATGATATGAGAGGGCAATGGTTGGATGGTGGTCATAAATTAAGAGGTATGAGTTGGGAATTCATAATGTTGTTAAAGGAATTGTGGTAACCATCACACCACTCAAGCTTGACAAATTTTCTTGATGAGGGAATTGATCAAGCTAGTTTAGTAGGCCAATTTGATGAGGATCCTTTTAATTTCCCCAAGCTTCCGAATAAACTAAGGGATTTGAGGGATAATTATTTGTCTATGAATTTCAATGATTTATTTTATCTTGGCATGATTCACGTCAATGCCTCATTAGATCAATAACCTTAAAAATTGTTGGATGTATCACCAAAAAAACATTATTGAGGTTGAGGTTGACTTTGACTTTGAATTTAATTTTGCATTCATATATGATAGTTGTGTTGCAATGGTGATCTTTGTAATATTTAGATTTTAAATTAGAGGTCATCCACATAAGTTTGAACATAATTATGAATTAGATCATTAAAAATGTGTCATGACACGTTAATATATTGCTCCAAAATTTTTAAGGTTAAAAGGAATATTGGACATACCAATACTTGCCCCACTTAGTAGTAAATGTGTTTTATGTTGATATTTAGGAGTGATATGAATCTGATTATACCAAAAAATCTATTCGTGAGATAAATAATCTCATATCCAGGTGTATAATCAACAATGGCATCGATCGAGGGTAGGGAAAATTATACATAGGAAATGCTAAGTTGAGATTTTGAAAGTTAATATATATACAAATGACCATGGTGACTTTGTTATGAATGGGGACTATGTTGGAGACCCATTCGAAGTAATATATGGGTTTAATGAACTTAGCATCAATGAACTTGTGATTTCTTTATGTTAAATCTTAGAGACTTCCTTGGGGAATTTTTATTAGCTTTTTATGAAGTAAATTACATCAAGATAAGTGACTACATTATGAACTATGATTTCAGGATCAATGCTAGGAATATCTTCATATGACCAAGTAAGGGTTGTCTTTTATTTGTAAATTATGATATTAAGGTTATCTTGCTCTTTGGGATGGAGAAGACAAAAGATGATGACAAGGTGCTGATCATTAGAGGATCTAAATTTAACTTCCATGGGCCCTTCCACTGGCATTGAATTACCATCTTGAAAATGATATTGTGTATGTGGTAATTTAGAGAGAGGATCACTTTTGGATCAACACTAGTTAAAAATTGTGAAAATAAGGATTTTTTTCAAAATCTACAAGTTTATGATTTTGGCAAGGGAGTTGAGGTTCCCTAATTTAAAGTATTTCTAGAATAGCTTCATCATTTGGTAGAGTAGGTTAAGGACATTGATATTTAAAATAAATGTCGAGATCAACATAATTATTACCTATGTTGTCATGTTTTATGTGAATATGTCTCACAATAGTAACCTTTACATCTAGGGTAATTTTTGGATTTGTAGGAGGTGTTTTTGAATTTTATTTGACATCATCAGTCAAGCTAGTGGAGATGGAATCTCTTGTTTTGTTTTTAACATCATCGATTAGGCCAATGAATTTTGTTTTTTTAGGCTGGGTCAGAAAATCATTGGTCTGGCGAATAAAGACAAAATTAGGTATCTAAGTCTAAACATCATTATCCTAGCCTCTAAAATTAGAACTAGGTACCTAAGTCTAAACATCATTAGATGAACTAACGAAATCAAAATTTGATAACTAATTTTGAACATCATCAACCTAGCCGATGAATTTAAAAATGGGTATCTAAGTTTGAATAACATTGACCTGGGTAATGAAGTCAGAATTAGGTATATAAGTTCAAACATCATTAGCTTAGTAGATGCAATCAAAACTATCTATGGAAAAACAATGATCATCACCTTAGCCAATAACATAGGATTGCAATAATTTTTCTGAAAGTGAATGTTGTTGAGGTTAAGGAGGAATCTAAGATATTTTGGATTACGCATCTATGATCTTCCATGGTTTGATTAGTAGGAGCGATGGTATTTTATTCTTCATCACTTGAATAAAATTAAGGGTTATCAATTCATAGGAAAGGTGTACTTAAGTTGACATCACTGTTAAATATGTGCATTTTAACAAGATTTTATTTATATTGAAGGACATCCAAGTGTCTACCTTGAGCTTGGGAAATGATATATTCTTCATCATAAGAGGGTGAAATTGTGTATGCTTGATTAGGTTGAGATTTTTTGGAAGTGTCTTTAGCAAAAATACTGATTTGACTTAAATCTCTAGGAGAGACTAATAGTTGTTCTTGGAAAATTATAACAATCCCATGTTCATTTTAATCAAATGAATCCTCATCATATGATGTCTCATTGGAATTTCAAGGAGGTAAGGTTTTACTATCTTCTTCAAATAAAGGAAGGGATGAATCTTGTGGAAGAATAGATGTAGGAAGCCATTCAAAGATGTATGGTGGTAAACTAGTTATATTATAAATTCTTGGAGCTCATTTGGTTCATCATCATCATAGTTATCAATGGTGATTTATAAGTCAGGATGCATGTCAATAAACTTAGTTAAGGGAACATTATTAATTGTGTTAATTGTAAGAATTCAATGTTCTTTCTTTGGATTTGGTAATTTAAGATCCCATCGGTTAGGATACATCATGATTGTATCAAGTGTTTTTGTGAACAAAAATCAAGTATTGTATACTAGAAGAAACAAATACTCTCATATGATGAGTCCAAGGGTGGCTTAAGAGTAAATTATGAGAAAGAAGATCTAGAACAATGAACTTAGTGCATTCAGTTTTTGGGTCCTACAATGAGAGGAAGCCAATTATATCCAAGAGGATTTTTGTTGTTCCTATCAAATCCATGACTATTAACCCTTGTTTTATTTAGATCTTTTAAAGAATATTATAATTCTTTGAGTAGCCATAGGTAAGTGACATTAATGCTTGAGCCTTCACCCAAAATAACTAATCTCACTTGAACATCATCATTCATGACACTAATGAAGAGAGCTGGACCATTAGTTCAGAATAGGGTTTCATCATTGATCATATCATCTATGGGAAACTCTATAGAGGGTTTTTCATTTGGTTTAGGATGAGATATGGTTTCAGTGGGGCAAAATTCAATAGGTGTTGTAATTTCAAGAGGTCAAATCCATGACTGTTAACCCTTGTTTTATTTAGATCTTTTAAAGAATATTATAATTCTTTGAGTAGCCATAGGTAAGTGACATTAATGCTTGAGCCTTCACCCAAAATAAATAATCTCACTTGAACATCATCATTCATGACACTAATGAAGAGAGCTGGACCATTAGTTCAGAATAGGGTTTCATCATTGATCATATCATCTATGGGAAACTCTATAGAGGGTTTTTCATTTGGTTTAGGATGAGATATGGTTTCAGTGGGGCAAAATTCAATAGGTGTTGTAATTTCAAGAGGTTGATGACATGGTTCATTTTCTCTTGTTGATGGTGATTATTCTATTGATAAATTTTTCATGACACAATGATGTTCCCATGAGCTCCATTAGATGGATTTTTTGAGGCATCATGTTGAGATCTATAAAATTAAATTGAGTTGATTTTTAGTAATACGCAATAATATTTTAGTTGACAATTAGGATATGCTTTGGGAGATTTGATGATCAGATGAGATTGATATTTTTGGTTGGGAATCTGTTGGTGGAGTGGTTAAATCATTAGATATTAAATTAGTTATATTTGGTAGTTATTGTATGGGTGAGTTCTATCTTCGTGAGAGGGTTTTTAGGCTTTGTGATGAGATATTTATGTATTCTTAATTTTGTAGTTAACCTTTGCCATGTTGACATATTAAAAATTGATGTAGTATTTATAATAATTTCCCTCAATTATACCTTTAAAGTTGTACATATGTGTGATGGTAGGTTTAGAAGTCTATTTAGGTTATTTTTATACTTTTATTATTAGTGTTGAGATTGATTGGATTGATTTGATTGAGATTTAGAGGCTCTAATATACTCTTTATAATGATCTTTAGTGATACCTTCATGGTTGAAGTTTTCACCTCACATGACGTTATAAGAAACTTTCGTAAGCTCACGACAATTTTCATGAGAATGACCTAAATTAGTATGCTGCCAAATAAACTTATCAAGATTGTACCATGGTGTTAGAGGTTTGGAAGGTCAAAAATCATAGGTCAAGAGGCTAACATCATTTGTTTGATCTCCTGGAGAGTCAAGGGAGGGTGTGTAAGATTTGAAATCAATAGATTATTTGAAATGAAGATACTTCTAATTTTGATGATTGGGGATATTTTATTTATGATGCTTCTATGTTAATGTTATTGGTTGTAGCATTTAGAGACTCCTTATTAGACTTTTAAGAAGGTTCAAATTGGTTCATAAAGTAATCTTTTTTTTTAGCTTGGTCAAAGGCTTCTTTCAATGTGGTAGGACAGAAGGACCTTACTTTGTATTGATGTTGGGGTTTCAAAGTTATAATGAAAACCCTGAAAAGGCTTTCCTTACTGATGTTGTGATTTTATTTCTATGCTAAAGACATGTTAGTGCAAGCATGGTCAGGGTTCTTAGTGAAGGGTTGCCTAATCATGCAACTGAGTGATTCTCTCACTCAATTTCTCTCATAAAATACACACTCACATAATGAAATAGAAACCATAAAACTTATATTAGTGCCCAAAATAAGATTACATATGTATCTTCTACATTAGCTACAGGTTATGCTATGATTGAGCTGCTATAAGTAAGCTTCAATATTTCAGTGATGGAATCCTCAGATTTTCATACAAAATTATCTAGACTACAACTCTTGATCCTTCTTTGCAAGTTCCTTAGTCTGTAAAATGTCAACATAGTTTTTATAAGGCTCATCCCTACTTAAAATTAACCTTAACTCCTCCATTTAAAGGCCTTAGATCTTATTGGGTGGGATGATACTTACCCAATTATGTAACTACCAATAACTAACAGTTAATGCGTCATCTGTCTAATTAGATCTAGGTTAGACAGGTATGTTGATCTAGTCGATAGGTGTGGATCCCCATACAATCATGGTGCCTAAATCCCAACTAACTAATTCAAATCGATACACATGCATTAATTTCTAAACTCCCTCCTATTGTGTTGATGTGTTCTGTACATATTTGATCATATGTTTATACAACACTTTCAAGAGTCCATGCAACACCTGGCAACTGATTGATTTCTAGGTCAAGTGTGACTTGTTAGGTCATGTGCATCAGTTCATGTGACCTTTGCTGAAAGATACTCGATTGATGTTGTTTGATGGGTTTCTACACACTAAGGTGATGTACACATGCCACCCCAAGTCACGTGTATTGGTCCTATCCCTGTTGCCTATAAAGGATCACCTTCTACCTTTACACACCCACAAATTTTGATTCCTACTCAAAACTAGACTTAACCATCCATTGTCATCTAATTGATTTATAGGTCAAGTGACTTGCTAAGTCATGTGCATCAGTTCATGCGACCTTTGATGAATGTTACTTGGTTGTTATTATTTTATGGGGTTCTATGCACTAAAGTGATGCACACATGCCACTCCAAGTCATGCATATGAGTCCTACCCCTGTTGCCTATGTCTGAAGGATCACCTTATATCTTTACACACACAAAAACTATGATTCCTGCTTAAAACTAGACTTAGCCATCCATAGTGATGCAAGATGGTTCCATACTTGGTATGCTCTTGTATCACTTACATTTTTTGATGAAACCATGGGTGGGCTCATGATCTAATTTTTTGGCATTAATTAAGCATGTATATAGAGTGGACCATTATTTGAATCATATTTCCATAATCTCGTATTCATGAAATGTAATGGATGGTTCTTGAATTTGAGAACTAGTGACCATACCGATAATTCTATCGATGAGATGCTCATTAAAAATAATTGGTTGGTTTATAGATGTAGCCATATGAACATTATATTATTTTTTAGTATGATGATTCATCAAAATATTATTTAGGATTTTCAATTATTCATGAGGAATTAGATAAAATTCATTCAATGTAGTATAAAGGTCCTCATCTTGGATGACATTGTTATCAATTAGACATTGTCTTATGTTTCAATGAAAATCATTGATTGGTAGAATTTATAGAAGCTCTTTGGTAGTCATAAGATGTATTTATATCATAGCCTTAAGGAAAAAGTCTAGAAGTATTCAAATGATACATAGGACGTAAATATACCATATTTCACTCAAGCATCTATGTAAACAATTGGTGAGGTAGTTTAGATAACCTTGTGACAAAGGTTTGTAGAAGGTTGAAGGGAAAGCGTATTATCTGGTTGTGAAAATATGTTTATAGTTTTAGCCTCATTCTCAGCTTGAAAAGTTGGAGCATCACTAGCTTTAGATTTGAGTGGTTTTTTCATTTGGTTTTTTTAGGTAGTAGAGGTAGAAGCATTATATAATTACTTTAACATCTTGGCCTCTAAAAACTTAATCTCATAGTTACAATCCATATGAAAAAGCTCACTGAAGGGTTGGTAAGTGTTAAAACTTGAACATAACTTTTTCTTTGAGTGGTTTAAACAAACTATTGGAAAAATACTTTGTAGTACACTATCAAGGATTTGATGAATTTTTTTTTTATAGTTTTGTCTTCAATTGAATCACATATTCAGTAACATTTTCATTAGGTTCTTGTATGATTTGAAAAAGTTGAGAAAATGTGAAATTTTGACGAATGGTTATGGAAAAATGAGCAAAGATATATCACCCAAATTAATAAAGTGACACAAGAAGCCTTTAGGTAGGGAATAAAACCAATCTAAGGCATAGTATTTACATCTTCTAGGAAATAACTTAAAGCACGAGTATAAACAAGATTTAATGTGATGTGAAGGATCACCCTTACCATTGTATTATTTAAATTTAGGATCCAAAAAACCAATAGGAAAAGGGTGAGTGAGGACATCATGAGCCAATGGATTATGTAAAATATCTTGAGAAATAACCATATGACTAAGCTTTTGAGATCTTAAGGAAAACACCTTAATTTGAGATTTGTATATCTTGGATATACTAATGAAAATAAGCATCCTTAGATGTTGTAGCATGTGTATGAGCCATCGTATGATTAGCTTTGGTAGGAATATAAACTTGATTATTATTTTTACTATGACCAAGGCCAAGGAATAAAACATTAGGAGTATGTCATAATGGTAAATTATTTGTAGGGGTAACAAAATATGTAGTAGGTTGTATAAGAATAATTGGAGTAACTTGCGAAGGAGTAACATTATGTGGAGGCATAAAAGGATTAGTAGGAGCACTAACCAGATGTAGAAGTAGAGCATCAAATATGTAGAGTAGGAACATTCAAAAGATTTATGGGAACATTCTTAGGTGTATAATCTTTAGCCATTATTCTTCTATGTCATTCTTTAGTAATAAAATAAATCATAACATTAGTTTCCATGGGGAAAATCTTAAGATAATTTTCAAAATCAATTTCAAACATAAACTCAAAGTTTAGTTCATTCAATAGATGTATTATCATTACAAGTATTGGCATTACTAACAATTTAATCTAATTCATTAGAAGAACCACAAGCATGAAAAGGCATTCCATTTGCTGCAACATATGTTTATCTAACATTCACACTTAGATTATTTGCACTATCAATACTAGAATTATGAATATAAATAATGATTCAATTTTTTGATTTCAAAGAAGCATAAATAATTCTTAATTCGAATCAAATCATAAGTAGAACCATTTAATCTAGCACTTTGCTTAGTAGGGTTTGTAGATCTAGCCTTCCTAGTATTTAACCCTAATTTGGATATGGATCCTATTTATTGGTTAGGGTTAAGGATATAGAAATGATAGGGCACAAAAGTGAATATTAGATTTATAGTAGGCGAATTGATATGATAAAATCATATGTACCATATGATTAATTTATAAAGATAAGATAGGCTATTAATAAAAAGAACAACTATGCTAGATATACAAATGATATAAAAGAAAATACTTAATTCTTTTTAATGTTAATATAGTGTTGAATTTAGTACATGTGGGAAGCAGGCAGGTAGACAATTCTGAAATAGCTTTCAGATCTGGATCAGGTGCCTTTGGCTCTTTACATATTTACACCAACCTAGGACAGTTGTATTGGAACATAACTATTTACTGAGAGGGGAGGGGTGAATCAGAGGATTGATTAAATTAGTCCTTTAATAATTTTAATGTAGATTAAAACATATATGCATATATCACACACACACGTACCAATATGCATAACACCATATGTATACGTGGAAAACCCAATATGGAAAAAACCACGATGAGAAATAGTTGCTAGAATATACTGTTTTAATCCAGCCTCACAATCAAAACCTCATAGGTTACAATATTTAAGGGCATCAACCCTAAAGAGACACCAATCCCCTGGTTTAAGAGCCCCTACTCTAAGGAACCACCAACTCCCTAATTGAGCACTAACTCAGCTTATTTGATGGCACCCACCAATTAGATCTATATTCAAAATATGGAGCTACAACTCCAGATTACAATATTGATTCATAAATGAATCCAATTCAGTTCTCTATTATAGGTCTGAACTATAACTGCTCATGCTCTGCACATCTCTCTCTTCTCATCTCTTACTCTCTACCCCTCTATCTTTGTTTCTCTATATTTATCTATTTGACACACTTCATCAATCTCTTGCTCTCTACCTCTCTCAATTTGATTCTTTTCAACAACTCTAACAACATTTATTGTATCCTAGATCACACACACACAAGCATTTGATCTAAGTTTTCACATCTTCTCTATGTTCATACTTGTTTACTATCACATCACGTCAATTCTGGACTCAATTCAGATTTCCTGAATAACAATTTTTCCACATCTTGAACTCATGTTCCACTGCCATGATTCTTAGTTTCATTACTATTTTTAGCCCATACTGGGCTATTATTTTGATGTACATGCCATATTACACAAATTTGATCAATCACCACAATCTATTTCATTATCTGTGTTGTATTTTATGGCTTACTTGCATGTTACTCCGCTTGATTGTTATGATAAACAAACCTTTGAATACTGACCATTGATCTTAAGTTTCACGTTATGATCTGATGATCCTCATATTATTTGTTCAAATTTAAAATGCATTCATTAGATCAAGTTCTGATAGGCTCACACACTCCATTAGATCCTTGTATGCTTCTGGGCTTTAATGTTCCAACTTTAAAATACATATGTTGGATTTTTTAATTTGAGCTCCCACATGCCATTAGATCTTCAAAGTTACACGAATTTTATCTCTATATAATGTTAAACATCGATCTCTTAATCTCATTTCGTTGCACCTTGAGTCTTTGGAACAAATACACTCTATCGATCTCATCAAACTAGCTAAGTCAATAACTCACCTCTGTGTTGTTAAACATCGAGCACTTGATCCTATTAAGTTCACTCACTCTGTTAGATCATCATTGCATGATCACACACTCACTGTTTGATCTTCTTACAAGCTTGAAATTTATTTCTAATAAACTCCTGTGAATGTGACAGTTGGTACCCTCGTGTGCCTTCTACACCTTTGTTATCAGTTCTTGCTATTGAGACAAGTGGCGTCCTTGTGTTAATCCTTGATTAGTTAACTTTAAATTTCTCTATAGATTCACTGTACAAGCTTTATGATTGTGACACTTGTCACTAAAATGTTTACTCGAAGGTGCCTTTGACAAATTGACTTTGCTACACTTTGTTGGATCTTCAACGTATGATTAAGTCTTAACCATTGATCAAGCTGGGACAAATCTTAAGTCGAGGACTTAGGAAATATAAAGTCTTAAAACATTGGTTGAGCTGGTAATTACTAGGTCGAAGGGGCCAATTTTACAATGACGACAAGGACTTATGTTATAACTTAAGTAATTGGTTATTATTTATAGCTAGCTTGTGAACGCTATGGCTTAAACCCGTAGGATTTAACTAAGAAATCCTGTAATGTCCAAGAGTAAAGATAAATCAATTCTGAGCTCATTTCTTCTCAATTGAACATATGGACCATATATTTAAGATGCTCTTAAAAAATCCATAACAGATCTTCAATTAATTACTCTTCAATCCTTCAAAAATGGTCTCTATAAAAAACATGACAACTTTGCACTGTGCAACTTTAAATCCTGTTCTTTTTATTAACCCTACCTATTCCTTTGACATCAATGACATCCATAATGCCCCTTTTGACATCAATGACATCTATAATGCCCTTTTTGACATCAATGACAATTATAGGGCCAACAATCTCCCCCTTTGGCATTGATGGCAAACTAAATGCTCTGATCTTATAATACTTTACTCCTTCTCTGGCATTACTTGCATTGGCTTCTGATGAACTTGTGATGAAACTATTCATACCAAACTTGCTCCCCTTTAGGCAATGAAATTTTTTCCTAAACTCAACTTGGACACATTATCTACTCTTTCAAACTTTTATAAAGAGCATTTGCACTTTTTCTCCCCCTTTGACATTTATGGCAAAAGGACTCCAACTTCTTCATAGTTTATCCAAATTTTTTGCCCCCTTTATCAGATAAAGGACTTTGTCCAATTTGCAACCATCAACTCATTAGAAATTTGCAAAAAATATGCATACCTGAGTTATCTTTTCTCTTTCCAGGGATTAACAAGACTTCTGTGATACTCCCCTTGGACTCGTGCCCTATCATTAGGATCTAGTGATGTGATGTACAAGCCATCAATCCCAATTGCTATCTCAGATACTCAAATTGTTCCTTGGAAAGAGGTTTGGTGAATATGTTTGCAATTTGATCCTGAGTTGGCACATACTCCATTGTGACCTTTTGATCTGCAACCTTTTCTCTTAAGAAGTGATGATTTATATGTGCTTGATTTTGGAATGCATCATTGAATTCTTTGATATGTTAATACCACTGGAATTATCACAAAAAATAGAGATAGGTGATGTGTACTCTACTTTGATGTGTTTGAGTGTTTACTTTATCCACAAGACTTGATTGCAATATGCCACTGCTACCACATACTCTGCTTCTACTGTAGAAAGAGTAATTGACTCTTGATTTTGCACAGCCATGAGACAAGTCTGTTTCCAAGGAAAAATGCACCACCACTAGTGCTTCTTTTATCATCCACACTTACTACCCAATCAACATCTATATATGCTATCAAAATGAAATCTTCACTTTTCGGATACCATAGGTCATAGTCAATGTGCTCTTGATATATCTAAAGATTGTTTGCATTGTATTGACATGTGAATCTTTAGGAGTAGCTTGAAATCTTATAACCATGCATACTACTTGCATGATATCAGGGCTTGATGCAATTAGGTACAACAAGCTACTTATCATTAATTTGTACATAGTTTGATTTGCATCAAGGGACTCATCATTTTTGTTCAACTTACAACCAATAATCATAGGAGTACTAGCTGGTTTGCTATCTTCAATTTCAAACTTTTTGAGCATTTCCTTAGAATACTTGGTTTGAGATATAAATATCCCTTCATCAGATTGTCCTATTTGTAGACCTAGGAAGAAGGAAAGTTCTCCAAACATAGACATCTCAAACTCATTTTGCATTTGAGTAGAAAATTCTTTGCACTTTCTATTGTTACTGCCATAAAAAATGATATCATCTACATAAACAATAACAATCAACATATGCTCACCTTTTGATTTGAAGTACAGATTGTTGTCTGCACATCATTTATTGAATCTTTGTTATTACAAGTACTGGTCTAATCTTGAATACCATGCTCTAGGTGCCTATTTTAGACTATACAGAGCTTTCTTCAGTCTACATACATAATCTTCATCGAATAGCTGAAAACCTTTAGGGTATTCTATGTAGACTTCCTCTTCTAGGTTCACTTTCAAATAAACAAACTTAATATCCATTTGATAAACTTTGAACTTCTTATAAATAGAGAATGCTAGAAACATTCTTATAACTTCCAATCTAACAATTGGAGCAAATGTTTACTCAAAATCTATGCCTTGTGTATATCCTTTGCACATCAATCTTGCCTTATTCCTTATAACAGTTACATCCTCATTTAGCTTGTTTTTAAAGACCCATTTTGTACCTATTACATTTTTTATTGAAGGTCTTGGAACTAATTCTCAAGTTTTGTTCTTTTCAATTTGGCTCAATTTTTCTTTCATGGCTTTTAGCCAATTCTCATCCTTGCTAGCTTCAACATAGCTCTTAGGTTTAATTTCAGATATTAGAGCAAAACTTACTTGTTCCTTGTTCATTGCAACTCTTTTTTTTTTTTCTGAACTCCTTCATTCTTATTGCCAATGATCTACTCTATAGGATGATCCTTTTGAACAAATGTTGCAGGTGGCTTTTCATTTACTTCCTCATGCTCTTCATTAGTTGCTTTCTCTTCATAATTTGGTTCTTCATTACAAATTTCTTTGTCAAGTTTAGTATGTTTCAAGCCTTCTTCAACCTTGACATTGATGCTCTCTATAATTTTGTGTAGCCTTTTGTTGTAACATATGTAGGCTTTGCTTGAGGTGAAATAACCAAGAAATATTACTTCACATCTTCATTCAAAGTTTCACAATTTATCTTTTTTTCTCCTGATATAGCATTTGCTACCAAACACTCTGAAATACTTTACAGTGGCATATTTTCCATACCACAGTTAATATGGAGTTTTATTATTGTTTATCCTCAGTTGAACTATGTCCAAGATATATATTATTTTTTGGACTGTTTCTTTCCAGTATCCATCAGGTAACTTGGCCTCTTTTAGCATTATTCTGGCCATCTCCTTGATTGTTCTATTCTTTCTTTCAACAACTCCATTCTACTATGGAGTCCTTATTTCAGAGTAATGCCTTTTGATTCCATGCTTTTCATAGTACTCTATGAACTCATATGAGGTGAATTCTCGACCTCTATCAGATCTTAAGCATTTGATTTTTTGACCAATCTCATTCTCTACCATGGCCCTAAAGATCTTGAATATTTCACATATTTGAGACTTATCCTTCAAAAAGGTTACCCATGTCATTCTTGAGTAATCATCTACAAATAACATGAAGTATCTCTCTTTTGGATCCTCTTGTCTTAGTAGGACCACAAATATTAGTATGAACTAATTCTAGAGGCTTTGTAGTTGCATACTCTTTTGTTTTGAAATATGACACTTATTTGCTTGCTTTGTTGACATTCCTTGCAAGTAGTTTCTACAGGTTTGGTTATCTTAGGCATGTGTCGCACACACTTATTTGAGCTCATTACTAGGTTATCAAAATTGACATGGCCCATTCTTATATGTTATAACCAACTCTCATCAATCTATTCTATCAGGCAGCTATTACCATTCACTTCACTAAGATTATAAATGTTGTTTTCAGTTCTTTTTCCTTTTTTAACTAATCTTCTAGATCTCCTTATCTTATAGCCTTCGGCATTAAATGTGACCTTATATCCATTATTATATATTTGGCTAACACTTAGCAGATTATGCTTCAATCCTTCAACATAAAGGACATCATGTGAAAGAAGTTTTCCATTAATGTTCAAGGTTCCTTTACTTTGGATCTTTACTGCAGTGTTATCTCCCAAGCTGATAGATCCTTCCTTACATTTGCTTAGTTTGATGAACTTGATATTTCCACATATCATGTGTTTTGAGCAACCACTATATATTACCCATAAATTCTACTCCTTGGCATGGAGTGCAGTTTGAGCAATCATACATTGATCTTTCACTTTCTACACATCTTTGGGTTTCTTATTTGGCTTATTTTTCCCTTTTTCAAACACTTGTGAACCTCTATTCACACTGGGAGGCATGCCTTTCTTTTCACTTTGTGTTTTTGATCTTACAAATCTTATTTTATGTTGTCTAGCTATGTGACCAAAATTATTGCAATTATAGTATATTACATTTGTATCTAACAAGGGTGCAAATGAAATTCTGCTTACAAAATTTGTTCTCATTTTAGGTAAAATACTGCAATTAATAGCCCTATAGTCAAATTGATTACAGGTATAACAATAACCATTGAAAGATGAGGAATACTTGATCATAGCATTTCTTTGTGTAGGACGAGGAACTCTTTTAAATTCTAGGTTCTTCAAGTCTCTCACTCTTGTGTAACCATCTATATTAGCTACCTTTGTGTTCCTCATCTTCCTTGAGTTTGCAGAGATTTTTTCATTGCTCTTCTTTCTTTATTCAAGCTTCTTTTTTTTCAGCTTTCTTCACATCAACAGTGCTTGTGTCTGCCTTTGTATTCTTGCAAGCTTTCTCTTTCTTTTCTCATGATTCTCCTTTTGCTTTGAAGTTGTCATATAGGTTAGCAGATGTATTGGTTATGAGAACTTTCCCTCTTTCATAACCAAGACCAAATCTTTCTTTTGATAGCTTTTGAGAGTTGATTAACTCATTAAGAATTACTAAACCTCATTTTTGCTTCAGACATTTGTCTATTTGTCCTTTATCTTTATCAAGTTATTTTTTCAAAGCCACTATTTCTGCTTCTAACCTCATGCACTCATCAAATTTAGATTGTATTTCAAGTTTGAATATATATTCTATTATTTTGGCCTCTTCAACTTGTATCTTTCAGATAACCACTATCTGATTAGATTTTTTAAGACTTTTAGACATTTTTTCAATCTTCTTTTGTCCAAGATTCTTCTATTTTGAATTATCTTTTCTTAGCTTGTCAATCTCATTTAGAGCACAGATGAGTTCACACTCTAGATCCAATTCTCCTTCATCTAAGTCTTCAATTTCTTCTTGATCCACAGAAGCTAATCCTAATGTCATGAACATGACTTCTTTTTCTTCAGCCATAAAGGCATAGTTATGATCATCATCAGAACTATCATAATCATCCAATGAATCACTATCTTCTTTTGTGCATAGGCCTTTATTTTTTTTGAAGAAGTTCTTCTTGGAATAGTGGGGTTATACCTTTTTACTATACTCTTCTTGGTCAGAGTTATCCTTTTTATTATAAGGGTATTTAGGATTAAAATGTCCTCCCTTACCATAGTTAAAGCATTTAAAAGGTAACTTACCTTTGTACTTTCCAAACCCTCTATTTAATATTCTACTAAAGTTGGATTTTTATTTATCAGTCTCTTCAGATCCGGATGTAGGTGTTTTTGCCTTTACTGGTTTGGATGTTTTGAATGTATCTTCTCTCTTGAAGGTATTTATTTCTCCCATTCTCATCTCATAGGCTATGAATGTTCTATGTAACTCATCAATAGTGAGTTTATCCAGATCTTTTGCTTCCTCTATTCTAGAGATTTTTGAGTCATACCTTGATGGCAAAGATCTTAGGACCTTTTTGACAATGATCGAATCTTTCATTTCTTCTTCAAAGACTCTGATTTCATTGACTATTTCATCTACTCTAAGGAGGTAGTCCAGAATTTTCTCTTCTTCATTCATTTTAAGGCTTTCAAACTTGACTTTGAATGTTTGTAACTTTGCTTGCTTTACCTTGTTATCACCTTCATAGATGTTCTTCAATTTGTTCTAGGTATCTTGTACATTTTGACAATACATCACTTTGATAAACTTTGAATTAGACAATCCACAAAGGATAGCATTCTTAGCCTTGGCATTGATCTCATATGTTTTCTTGATAGCTTGATCAGTAGGAGTTGTAACATGAGTTGTATATCCATTTACAATAAACATTCATACATCAAACCCTAATGAAGATAAATATGTTTTCATTCTAATGCTCCAAAATGCATAGTTTGATTCATCAAAGAGAGATGCTCTGTTTGAGGAAGAAACTTCTTGACTAGCCATTTGTGTTCACCATCTAAGATCTATCTGAGCTGATTAAGCTTCTTCTAAGGAACCAGGGCTCTGATACCGATTGTTGAAACACAACTATCTACTGATAAGGGAGGGGTGAATCAGTAGATTGATTAAATTAGTCATTTAATCATTTTAATGCAAATTAAAACATATATGTAGAGATCACACACACACCAATATGCATAATACCATATGTAGACATGAAAAAATCAATATGGGAAAAACTATGGTGAGAAACAGCTGCTATAATCTACTGTTCTAATCTAGCCTCACAATCAAAACCTCGTTGGTTATAATATTTAAGGGCACCAAAATTAAGGAGACACTAATCCCCTAATTTAAAAGCACCTACTCTAAGGATACACCAACTCCCTAACTAAGCACCAACTCAGCTTATCGATGTCACCCACCAAACAGATTTATATTCAAAATATAGAGCTACAACTTTAGATTATAATATTGATTCATAAATGAATCCAGTTTAGTTATCTGTTATACATTTTAGTCATTAATTGCTCATGCTCTACACATATTTCTCTTCTCTTCTATTCCTCTCTAACCCTCTATCTTTGTGTCTCTATATTTCTCTATTTGACACACTTTATCAGTCTTTTTCTCTTGGCCTCTCTCTTTCAATTTGACTCTTTTTAGCAGTATCATCTGTAGCATCATTTATTGTATCCTAGATGACATATATATAAGCATTTGATCTAGGTTTCTGCATCTTCTCTGTGTTCATACTTGTTTACTAATACATCATGCCAATTATGGGATCAGTTCATATTTCTTAGACAACAAGTTTCCTACATTTTAAAATCATGCTCCACCATTGTGATTCTTGGTCTCATTACTATTTTTAGTAGATACTGGGCTCTTATTTTGATGTACATGCCATATTACACAAATTTGATCAGTCACTGCAATCTATTTCATTATCTATGTCGTATGTTATGACTTACTTGCATGTTACTCCACTTGACCGTTGTGATGAACAAACTTTTGAATACTAACCATTAATTTTAAGTTTCATACCATGATCTGATGATCCTCATTCAATTTACTCAAATTTAAAACACGTCTATTAAATTAAGTTCTAACAAGCTCACATACTCCATTAGATCCTTCTACACTTCTGGGCTTTAATGTTTCAACTTTAAAATGCATCCATTGGATCTTTTGATCCAAGCTCTCGTGTGCCATTAGATCATCAAAGTTTCACAAACTTTACCTCTATCTAATGTTAAACATCAAGATCTCAATCTCATCTTGTTGCATCCTAAGTCTTTAGAACAAATATGTTCCATCGATCTTGTCAAATTAGCTCAGTCTTTAACTCACCTTTGTGTTATTAAACATCGAACACTTAATCCTATTGAGCTCACTCACTCTGTTAGATCTTTATTACACGATCACACACTCATCATTCGATCTTCTGACAAGCTCAAATTTTATCTTTGACAAACTCCCGTGAATGTGATACTTGGTACCCTTATGTACCTTCTGCACCTCTATTATTAGTTCATGCTATTGAGAAATGTGGCATCCTCATGTTAATCCTTGACTAATTGACTTTAAACCACTCGGTAGATTTACTGTTCAAGCTTCATGATTATGATACTTGTCACTAGCATACTTACTCGAAGGTGCCTTTGACAAATTGACTTTGCTATGCTTTATTGGATATTTAAAATATGATTAAGCGCTAACCATTGATCGAGCTGGGATAAATCTTAAGTTGAGAACTTAGGAAATATAAAGTCTTAGAACATTACTCAAGCCGATAATTACTAGGTCGAAGGGGTTGGTTTCATAATGACGATAAGGACTTAAGTTATACCTTAAATAATCGGTCCCTGTCTATAGCGTCAACATAAAAATAGAACATACCTATGAATGCCATAGTTTAAACCTTTAGGTTTAACTTACATCGAGCCAAGACAGTAACATCAAAACTACTGTCTAGTTCAGATGTTAGTGTCCAGGAAGGAAGAGACTAAGCATAGGATAAAAACTTGCAGAGGTGTAAGATAAGTACATTATAAGCATTTTGTACAAGATGGGATGTTTATGTCATCAATATAAGGTTGTCTAGCCTAAGAGATAAGCCAAGGGTCATAAGGTAGAGTAGATGCAAGGCTTTCAAAAGAAAGACGTGTAGAACTAAGATGAATAGTTAGGGTCATGAGTTTTCCAAGTGTACAAGATTGAGGTGATACAAAATCACAAAATATTGTTTACATTTTTCCCCTTTAATCTATTAATGAAATTACTAGTTTAAAAGAAAAGAATAAGTATCTGGGTGCGTATACACAAACCTTGTCTTTGCTTGATTTGAATTTGAGTGCTTTGTTGGAGTTGGGTTTGAGTGTTTTACTAGCGATTGACTTGCAACCAAGATCATGTTATAGTGTATAATCAATTTATATAATCTAGGTTAAAATTACTTGTAAAATATTGAAATTGAAATAGAAAGATTTAGGAGTACACCTTTGTGTCAATGTAACTACCTTACCTATTGGCAAGTTTTTGAAAAAGATGTATCATTATAAGGATATGAAATTGAGATTAGTATAAATGTAGATAAATCTTTAAAGTTCATATATCGAAGAGGAGAGAGAGAGAGAGGTATATGCCCCCAACTTGAAAACAAAGTGAGTTTCCACCTGGAAGTTGGGATTAGCTCAACCGTGCAACTCAATGATACTTGTAACCTGGTGAGTTTGGATGATCAAGTCCAAACTAAAAAATTGGCAAGATTGAATGATTTGATCACCCTCACTATACCAAAAGGTAAACCAAGTATTGTAGTAGATTATCTCGCCAAAGTTCATAAAAGTTTACTTGGTATCAGAACATGTAATAGTTTTGGAATCTAAATTTGATTTGGATTTTTTGATATTAGCCACATGTCACATAGCATATGCACATTAGATTTGTTTTCATGATGAAATTATGTATAAAAATGGTACTATGTATAAAATTTTGTTACAAATGTGTATCTGAATATTATAACTATGCTTTGGCCAATTTATAAAATTGTGTAAGTGTGGAAGACATGTTTCTAAAGCATGGCCCGACTATATATGAAGAAACCTAAAATTGATATAAGTACTAATGTAGAGGACATGTTTCCAAAACATGGCCCCATTATAAATTGGAAATACTAAAAACTAAGTAGGTGTGGAGAACATGCTTCCAAAGCATGCCCCGTTGAATTTGAAACTATGAATGTGTGGAAGCCATGTCATCATGACATGCCTCCACTAAATCTAAAAAATAGTACAAGCACCATATACTATGTGAGTGTGGAGAATATGCTTCCAAAGCATGCCTCCACTGTAATCTGGAAACTGTGAATAATGTGGAAGCCATGTCACCATGACATGACCACACTAATATGCCTTCCATTTGATGTGAGGGAAAGATAGTACTTGATAGCTAACTCACCTCAAAAGGGTAAGACAACTGTAAATCTATGAATGTAACCATGTAGCATATAGAAAGAAATATGTCTAGGTAGATGTATCATTGAAGTAAATGGAACCAATGTGATCACATATAGGTCTAATATGCATGATAAAGATCATGGAAACATCTAGATAATAACAGTATAATCTAACCAAACAAACAAGCACACACAAGAAGACTTAAAAGCAATTTAAAAGGAAATGGTCGAAGAAGATTGTAAATAAGGGCAAACTCAAATGCCACAAAATTGAATGACATGACTTAGTCAAATGTTCACAAAGTAATAAATGGCATTAAAATGTCCATACAACAAGAAATTACATATTCAAATGTCCAACAATGCAATGACATATTTAAATGTCCAAGAAAGTGAACATAAGCACAGGGGCCACATACAATGAAGCATAATTAAATGCTTAAAAAATCAAGACAATAGCAAGGCAAAACACTCAAGAAAGTGTGGAAGGGAAAAACAAAATAAACTAACATAAACAAATCATAGTGGCCCATGGATCGAATGTGTTAAGAAAAAACATCAAGAACATAACATATCAAGTACCTTTTGTAATGTATAAGCATAGACAAGGCATGTGTAAGTACATATGCAAGTTCAAAAATGATAGTGTAGAGTGATCATCGAATCATATAACTTCTGTATCAAGATAATAAAAGATGGATGCCCCCAATTTCTTGATGACATGAATAGAGGGAAGGCCCAACACCCATAAGTGTAGCATGTATCTATGTATGTGTATATATGAGTAAATGATATGCTAGTCCTCAACATAGGACTAACACATAGATTCCAATGAGATAATAGAACATATAGGTGCCGAAAGTGTTTTTCATTTTTTATTAGAGTGGTTTTTGATTTTTTTTTGTATTTTTATATGGTGCCATCAAAAAGGAAAAGTACCATTAGAACCCAAGGATCATATCAAGGAGATGTCTCTTTGAAGGCTCTATATCAAATATGCCATATGCGTTCATAGTAAAATTAGAAAGTGTATCATGATCATTTGATAATGTTGTACTTGGTATCTTTGTTGTGGAGTCATTTTCGTTTGTTGCTTATAACCATGGTTTGTCATATTTTTCCAAAAAAGGACTAATATGTAGAGTAATAGCTCCTGATTCAGATCCGTGTGTGATGTTATAATATCACGCACAAAAACTAGATATAGTAGCTTTATTTACATGTTCATTACCATATCCCAAAGATGTAAAGAATTTCTGGGTACATATGTTAAATTCACAAGTTGGATCAAGCATGATATTTTTACATTGATTTTCGTCTATGCAAGGTTCAATGATTTCACATTTTGAGGAATGATTGGCAATTTCTTCATATGATTTCTATAAGTGTATCATGTATTTGTGTATGTCTATGTAGCAGTAAATGATATGCTAGTCCTCAACATGGAACTAACACATAGATTCCAATAATCTAATAGAACATGTAGGTGTCGAAAGTGTTTTTGGTTTTTTATTGAAATGTTTTGCGATTTTTTTTTTGTATTTTTGTATGGTGCTATGAACAAGAAAAAGTGGCACTAGAACCCAAATATCTCATCAAAGAGATATCTCTGTGATGGCTTTGTATCATATGTGCCATATGCATTCATAGTAAAATAAGAAAGTGTATCATGATCTTTTGATAATTTTGTACTTGGTATCTTTGTTTCAGAGTTATTTTCCTTTGTTGCTTGTAAACAGGGTTTGCCAAGTTTTGCATTATATTTTTTCAAAAAAAGGACTAATGTGTAGAATAATAGATCATAATTTGGATTCATGTGTGATGTTAAAATATCAAGCACAAAGATTAAATATAGTAGCTTTATTTACATGTTCATTTCCATATCCCAGAGATGTAAATAATTTCTAGGTACATATATTAAATTTACAAGTTGGGTCAAGCATGATTTTTTACATTGCTTTTCATCTATATAAGATTTAATGATTTCAAGTTTTGAATAATGATTTGTAATTTCTTCATATGAAGGCACACATTTGACATTACCCTTTTTAGGTACTTTTTTCTCTTTCTGAATTTTTTCTTTTTATACCTTATTTTTATTTGTAGGTTCTTGCTCTTTGATCAAATATATGTTTTAAAGATTGGTGTTTGCATTATCACTATATCCGAAGCCTTAGCAGTCATTCTGATCAAATGTGGAAATAGGGTGAGTGATGCCTTAGGAATATTTTTCAAACCCTTGACCATGATAACCAAAGTTTTGTAAATATTTCTTTCAGAACCATATTGCCTAGAAAACTGAGTATCATTTTTGAGAGCTAAATTTGTATCATTTTCTTGATTTAATTTAGTTTTTTTAACCTTTTCTTGCTCTATGTTTGATATTTGCAATTATGTTTTCTCTGAAGTTTTGTTTGGAATATTTGGTATGTCTTTTACAGAATTTGGATCGTTGGAAACTTGGATATCATGTGAAGGCTCATTCACCTTTAAATCATTAAAATCTTCAGGTGGATTTGGTAAAGGTTTCCGTTTTTGTTTTCGAGGGTCTCTTGGTACCCATTTTTGTTCATTTCACATCTTTGATTTGAGAGAATTGGTGTTTTGTATCTTTATTTTCAATGTAAAACAAGAATATGCATGGTGACCATGCATTATATGATATGCATAGTAATATATGGATTTTTGTATAGGATGCATAGGAGGTAATTTTATCACTTTGTCTCAAATCATTTCTCTTAAGATTTTGCCTGACCTCTTAATAGGTTTTCATTCACTTGTAGAATCATTTATTTTGGATTTATTTTGTTTGAGATTTTCATTTGGATAAGAAACCTTGTTTGGCATAACATTGGTAGATGAAAATGCATACACATGATTAACACTACCATGTATCGGATTATGTAGGAGTTTAATTTAATTTTATAATAATGTGATCTTTGAATTTATAGATTGATTTTGATTTGGTATCTCATTCATTGACTTGGTCATAGTATTGATTTGTTCTTGTAGGGTTTTATGGTTACCCTCTTTTGGCATAATAGGATGATCCACCTTTTCCTTTGAAGGGGTGATAGTATGAAACTGGTTAAATGGATGATAGATATCACCCCCCTTAGGGTTAGGTGGAATAAGGATCTTCTTTGTATCCATTTGAAATGTTTTGAAAATTGATATAATAATAGGATAAGTAGGAGAAACAAATGTTTAGGAGCAATCAATCATTACATTAAGGATATGGTAATTTCAGGTTATTGGTTGAGTTTTTTGGAAATCCGAAACATGTTTTTCTATAAAAAATAGGAAATGCGATAAACCCATAAAATTATGGAAATAAAAGTAATGTATGGTATGGATGATGAATCAAGATATCATTAGGATATGGTGGAGGATGATGAATGACAAGTGGGACTAGGATATGGTAAGACTAAGAGTACCAATTATGTGCAAGGGGATTAGATTAGGATATATAATAATGATGATTGGGATGTAGGGTGATTGGTCAATGACAGGGGTGTATGGTTTGACTTAGGATGAGATGATAGATGGGATATAAATAATAGGTGATTGGATAATGAGATGAGATAATGAAGTGGATTTAGGATAAGGTATAGGTGATAAGGTATTATTAGGATATGATTACAATGCAATTGAAAGGATGTACAAGAGAATGAATTGTGTACAAGAAGGAAAAATAAGAATATACAAGGTGATGGGTTAATGAGACAAGATGATATGGGGATGATTAAGACTATAAATGAGGTGGACTTAGGATAGAATATGATATGGGAATAGTCAAGACTATGGTGTGATTGATGGATAAGGCAAGGTCAAAGTGAGGTGTGACTAATTATGGATGAGGTGGTCTTATGACAAGGTGTGACTAGGATGATGGACGAATGTGACTAATATGAGAGTCTAGTACAATTTACAAGAGAATAAATGATGTACAAGAGGATGAGATTAGGATATACAATAATGATGATTAGGATGATCAATGATAGGGGGATATGGTTAAACTAAGATTGTGATGGAGACGATAGAATTAGATAATGGATATGAGATGGTGATTAAGATGTGTGAGTAGATGCGGTGGTGGGTAGATATGGTTAGATTAGGAGGGGATGGACAAGATAGTGATTAGGTAAGGATGTAGAAGATAATGAGGTGATGACCAAGGATAATGGGATATGGTAAGACTAGGAAAGGATGGGGTGACTATGGTGAGTGGGTGATGATGTGGACTTAGGTAGGGATGCAAGATGTGATTGGGGTAAGGGTATGGCTAAGGATGACTGGGTATGCCAAAGAGAAGGATATACGAAGAGACTATATACAATGATGACTAGGATGTACAAGATGAGATGTAGGTGGCAGGGATGTGGATCAAGATGAGGATAATGATGAGGATGATGATTTGGAATGCACACGAAAAGGATAGTGAGATATGCACAAGATGATAGAATGATGAGGATATAATATACAAGATGATATGTAAAAAAGACCTAAATGGACTCAGATAGTTAAAACGCTGACTTAGCTCACAAACAACATGGGTCTAACACAACACACACCCAATCAAGCAATCCACAACCTATGACTAGTAAAGTGATGCAAAATTCACAAAAATTGACTCTAAAAATGTACTAAAAAAAGGACCAAATTAAAGGCAAAAAAGGCTACAATTTTGTGACTACATAGTGCAAAACCGTGACTTGCAAGGCAATCCCGTGACTATGAGAGTTGCAGGATTGTAGATGTTAGCTAACCATGGCAGTTAACTACAAAACCATGGCAGTCTAACAATCCCACTAATAACATAATAAACCCACTATTTGATATGGAATGATAATGGTAGTTTTGTCGTGAACCATAAAACCGCTATCAAAATGACAATCCCATGATTGGTAGAAAAATGCAAATAGCGATATTGAGGTTTATAAGGAAATAATATGTATGACCTAAGTAAAAAGTTTATCAAATCAATATAATCTACAGGGCCTCAATATTAAATATAATTATTTGATGATCAAAATGCTATCAAATCTTAATATTAGCCTGAACTAGCCTAAACTACAAATCCGCTACTAGGAACGATGATCCCGCTATTTGCAGGGCAAACCTGTGACTTCTCTAGTCACAATACTATTGAATGATGCTACACTAGTTTGGATAGCGTGTTCTCAGATAAGTCTCTCCCTTCTTAGATACCTGGTGAACCCTGTAGGACAAAACAACCCCTGTCAGCAGTTGTTTTCAGATATAGAGGGTGAAATGTTTATATAGAGATATGTTAAAAAAATTCAATAAAGGGACAAAACCTCCAGTTTCCCACTTAGAGACCCTTAGCACCCTCCTGACAGAACCTAGGAAGTATTGAAATGATGGCTCAAAAGTGGTAGGGGTAGTGTTTTACTAGTTTGAGATGAAAAGACAATACCACGATTGAGAATGGTGATCCCACTTTTACCAAGACAATCCCGCTACTGGGATAGTGGCAGGTTGTCAAAAAGGTATAGGGAGTTGATTTTCGAGGGGATTCTTTCTTTGACCTACACACAAAATCAAGAAAAACACACAAAACACCTACAAGAACAAAGTTAGTAAAAAACAAATAGTAGTTTGAACCCTAGCATAACTTTCGATAATATCGCTACTCAAAATGACAATACCTCTACTTTTAGGGCAATCTCACTACTAGGTAAGTGGCAGGATCATCAAAAATAACCTGCAAGATAAACCATTAGTGGTTTACAATATCATAACTGAGATTGATAATCCTGCGATTCACAGGGCAATGCCACTACTGAAAGAGTAGCAGGATTGTAAAAATGCTAAGCCCTTCTAAAGCCTTAACCGCTAACAGCTACATCACAATACCATGACTCGGATTAACAATACTGCTATTGCAATATTTCTACTTGCAGAGCAATACCATGACTTTCTTGAAACACGCAAAAAACACAAAATATGGCCTTGGTTTCACTTCCAGTTGGTCCTGAAATCAACCAAAATACTTTCAATAAGAGTGTTAGCTTAGATAAGTGAGGTTGGTCCCAATGTGGTTGCCAAAATGTGTACCAAATTTGGGATTCAAGAAATATTGTCAAAATGACAATACAAACCCAAAAGTAATGACACCAATAGAAATAGATAGAAAAGGCAAATCAAAATGATTAAAATTATCTTACCATTATTTTTACATTCTCATAGCTCCATTCCAAGATCCGAATGCATGTGATTGGACTCAGATTGACAAAGTGATAGCTTGATGTTGGATACTTGATAATTGATGATTATGGATTTTTGCTATAGGATGTATAGAATGATTTTGGCATGGTTTTGGTATGGATTCAAGAGTTTGTTTTTCATGGAGGAGGAATGTTAGTTAAATATAAAAGGGGAGGGAAGATCAATGGTTGTTATTCAAACTTGGATGAGGAGATCCAAGGGTTCTAGATTAATCAAGGAATATTAAATTCCTTAGAGAAACCTCTAGAAAATAGAGGTTTCTAGAGACTTGGATGAAGTCTCCAATTCTAGAGACTTCTAGGATTAGTTTAGGGATAATAAGAGAGATTAGAGGGGTTCATAGGGTGGTAGGAAAGGCCATGGAGATAGGTTAACGAGGGTGGTAGGTGGGTGGTTGGACTATTTCTTGAATTTAAAATTGGCTGGTGGGATTAGGGAATAGGTTAGTAGGTAATGGGGGTAGGTAATGAGGGTTTATTGAGGGCTAAATGAATATTAGGATTCCTATGGATGTAGGAATACCTAAGGGGTAGGCTAGTAGGTGGTTAGGTGGGGTTATGGGAATTAAAAATTCCCATATAATAAATAAATAGGATTAGATTAGGATAATGGGAGATTAGGAAAAATTAATGGAATAGTGAGAGGGGATAAGGTTAGTGAAATGTAGATTAATGGAAGGGGATATTAAATTTATGGCTAGAAATAGTATAAATTAGCAAGATAAAATGGGTTAAGCGAAATTAGTGTCAACTAATAGGAATATTAGTCGACTGTCATGAAGTGAGTGATTTTAGGTGAATACACTTTGTAATGCTTCTCCTTGGCCCTTTGGACTAATATTTAATTGTATGTATAAAATAATCTATGCAAACTTGTTGACCTAATAAACCTCTGAAGTTGTTGCACCGACATATCTCACATGCTTAGAATGAGATTCAATGTAGTTCAAGTGCATGTAAGTGAAATCCCAACCCGAGTGAAAGATAAGGATTTTAATTCTCTTCCTAAAATAATAAATTACTACTAGATACTCCATTTATAACCTTCTTTTGGCATAGGGTGTTGATGACAAAAGACTTGAATTTGATGTAGATGTAATGAATGTTTAATGTGTAGGTTCCTTGGAAAGTGTAACAATGAATAGAATCAATATGTGGCTCAAACATAAAGAGGGTTCTTTATCAATTCTTCACTTGATAGATAACTAGGGATAAATTTATATATATATGAATCCCTAGGACACATAAAACATAGGCTGGTCATGGAAAATGATGATAAATTTCAATTGATCATGTCTTATCCTTATTTTAACTTAGGAAATTTTAAGCACCACAATATGGAGCGTGCTTAGAGAAGTTTGTTGCTGATAAAGTCTTTTTAATTCTCTGTTACATCATAACTTCCTTAACTTACAAAATAAATGAATTTATTTGCCATTCACTTTTCCTATACTCCTTTTTTTCAAAGGGACATATCTATTATATTAAAAAAATGATAGAGGTGCCCTTTAGTGTGCCAAATTACAAAAACCTCTAGGAAATGAAAGAAATTAGCTTTAGGCCCTTTCTTAATTTACTATTAGATTCGTAAGAAACTGTCACTTTGTAGGATGGAACTACCACTGTCACAAAGGCTACATGTTATAGACAAAAGTGCCATTGTGAGAACCACAACCACCAATCTTGTAAAAGTACCACTATCACTTATGAAATTCCTTCTAGTACAAATGTGATTGACCGTCTGTAGAGACAAAAATGTGGGGGAACATTCATTCTTCTATGAACTTTGGTAGAATGTTTGGTTGTTTGCTAAGCCTGGCATCGTCATGATCCTTATGGATCAATTGGTTTGAGTATGAATTTGCTTTCCTTTTATTAAATCTTTTGAATTGGAAAGAAATTAAAGCTTTAGCTTAATAAAGTTGTGGTAAAATACATTAATGACAACTTCAATGTAATTGCGTCAATAATTATTGATAAGTAGAAACTTTACAAATTCACTCACTTCCATGATCCAAATAGAGACACTTCACTGTTTCAATGATAATGATATCATATATTGTAGAAGAAAATATGCAGATAAGACTAGGTTGGTAGGTCTAAAATGTTATGAGAAGATTAACTAAACACCCTAATGTCTTGGTTCCTCACAAATCCCGAAGCTAATTGAATGAGGTAACAAAAAAATTAAAAACAATAAAAACAAGTTTAAAACATTGAAATAGGGTCTCCTTTGTTTAGAACAACATTATACATATAATTGATGTGCAAGCGCACACACACACACACACACACACACACACAGTCTCCTTTGTTTAGAAGAACATTATACATATAATTCATGTGCAAGCGCGCACACACACACACACACATATATTTGCTTGCACATGAATTATATGTATAATGTTTTTATAAACAAAGGAGACTATATATATATTTAGAACAACATTATACATATAATTCATGTGCAAACACAAATATATATATTTAGAACATTATAGATATAATTCATGTGCAAGCACAAATATATATATATATATATATATATATATATATATATATATATATATATATATATAGTCTCCTTTGTTTAGAACAAAACTATACATATAATTCATATATATTTATATTTGTGCTTGCACATGAATTATATGTATAATTTTGTTCTAAACAAAGGAGACCATATATATATATTTGTGCTTGCACATGAATTATATGTATAATGTTGTTCTAAACAAAGGAGACCATATATATATATTTGTGCTTGCACATGAATTATATGTATAATGTTGTTCTAAACAAAGGAGACCATATATTTATATTTGTGCTTGCACATGAATTATATGTATAATTTTGTTCTAAACAAAGGAGACCATATATATATATTGTGCTTGCACATGAATTATATGTATAATTTTGTTCTAAACAAAGGAGACTATATATATATATATATATATATATATATATACATATAATTTTGTTCTAAACAAAAGAGACTATATATATAGTCTCTTTTGTTTAGAACAAAATTATATGTATATATATATATATATATATATAGTCTCCTTTGTTTAGAACAAAATTATACATATAATTCATGTGCAAGCACAAATATATATATATGGTCTCCTTTGTTTAGAACAAAATTATACATATAATTCATGTGCAAGCACAAATATAAATATATGGTCTCCTTTGTTTAGAACAACATTATACATATAATTCATGTGCAAGCACAGATATATATATATAGCACATATATATAATTCATATATATATATATATATATATATATGAATTATATATATGTGCTATATATATATATAGCACATATATATAATTCATATATATATATATATATATATATATATATGTGCTATATATATATATAGCACATATATATAATTCATATATATATATATATATATATATATGAATTATATATATGTGCTATATATATATATAGCACATATATATATATATATATATATATATATATATGAATTATATATATGTGCTATATATATATATCTGTGCTTGCACATGAATTTATATGAATTATATATATGTGCTATATATATATATAGCACATATATATATATATATATATATATATATATATGAATTATATATATGTGCTATATATATATATCTGTGCTTGCACATGAATTATATGTATAATGTTGTTCTAAACAAAGGAGACCATATATATATGTGTGCTATATATATATATATATCTGTGCTTGCACATGAATTATATGTATAATGTTGTTCTAAACAAAGGAGACCATATATATATGTGTGTGCACACACATATATATATGGTCTCCTTTGTTTAGAACAACATTATACATATAATTCATGTGCAAGCACAGATATATATATATATATATATATATAGCACACATATATATATATGGTCTCCTTTGTTTAGAACAACATTATACATATAATTCATGTGCAAGCACAGATATATATAGCACACATATATATATATGGTCTCCTTTGTTTAGAACAACATTACACACATATATATATATATGGTCTCCTTTGTTTAGAACAACATTATACATATAATTCATGTGCAAGCACATATATATATATAGCACACATATATATAGCAGATATACATATAATTCATGTGCAAGCACAGATATATATATATATATATATATATATATATATGTGCTTGCACATGAATTATATGTATAATGTTGTTCTAAACAAAGGAGACCATATATATATATATATATATATATATATATATATATATATATTTGTGCTTGCACATGAATTATATGTATAATTTTGTTCTAAACAAAGGAGACTATATATATATATATTTGTGCTTGCACATGAATTATATGTATAATGTTGTTCTAAACAAAGGAGACCCTATTTTAGTGATATATATATATATATATATTTGTGCTTGCACATGAATTATATGTATAATGTTGTTCTAAACAAAGGAGACCCTATTTTAGTGATATATATATTTCATATTGGTTAAAATTTTGATTACAAAATACCTTCTTTCTACAACTACAGTTGTTTACATTCACACTTAAAACTTTTGTTATACGCCTCCTCTATCGTTGTTTGGTCTCAACTTGTTGCTACTATGTTCTTTCTCTCTTTTGTTTAGAACAACATTATATATATATATATATATATATATATATATATATATATATATATATATATATATATATATTTGTGCATGCACATGAATTATATGTATAATGTTGTTCTAAACAAAGGAGACCCTATTTTAGTGATATATATATATTTGTGCTTCCACATGAATTATATGTGTAATGTTGTTCTAAACAAAGGAGTATATATATATATATATATATATATATATATATATATATATATATATATATATCTGTGCTTGCACATGAATTATATGTATAATGTTGTTCTAAACAAAGGAGACCATATATATATATATATATGGTCTCTTTTGTTTAGAACAACATTATACATATAATTCATGTGCAAGCACAGATATATATATATATATATATATATATATATATATATATATATATCTGTGCTTGCACATGAATTATATGTATAATGTTGTTCTAAACAAAGGAGTATAATTCATGTGCAAGCACATATGTATAATGTTGTTCTAAACAAAGGAGTATAATTCATGTGCAAGCACAGATATATATATATATATATATATATATATATATATCTGTGCTTGCACATGAATTATATGTATAATGTTGTTCTAAACAAAGGAGTATAATTCATGTGCAAGCACAGATATATATATATGTGTGTGTGTGTGTGTGTGTGCTTGCACATGAATTATATGTATAATGTTGTTCTAAACAAAGGAGACCATATATATATATATATGGTCTCCTTTGTTTAGAACAACATTATACATATAATTCATGTGCAAGCACACACACACACACACACACACACACACACATATAATTCATGTGCAAGCACACACACACACACACACACACACATATATATATATATATCTGTGCTTGCACATGAATTATATGTATAATGTTGTTCTAAACAAAGGAGACCATATATATATATATATATCTGTGCTTGCACATGAATTATATGTATAATGTTGTTCTAAACAAAGGAGACCATATATATATATATATTTGTGCTTGCACATGAATTATATGTATAATGTTGTTCTAAACAAAGGAGACTATATATATATATATATATATATATATATATATATATATATATATATTTGTGCTTGCACATGAATTATATGTATAATATTGTTCTAAACAAAGGAGACTATATATATATATATATATATATATATTTGTGCTTGCACATGAATTATACGTATAATGTTGTTCTAAACAAAGGAGACCCTATTTTAGTGATATATATATATATATATATATATATATATATATTTGTGCGTGCACATGAATTATATGTATAATGTTGTTCTAAACAAAGGAGACCCTATTTTAGTGATATATAAAATAGGGTCTCCTTTGTTTAGAACAACATTATACATATAATTCATGTGCAAATATATATATATATATATATATATATTTCATATTGGTTAAAAATTTGATTACAAAATACCTTCTTTCTACAACTACAATTTTTTACATTCACACTTAAAACTTTTGTTCTACGCCTCCTCTGTCATTGTTTGGTCTCAACTTGTTGCTACTATGTTCTTTCTCTATGTTTTGATGGTCATGCTCTTGCTTAGATTGTTTTCATATATCATTCACTAAGTTATTTTGTTATTACTCCTTACATAAGTTGATGCTATTATTTTTCTTCTTCTTACATTCTATTCTCTATTTTTCTCACTCTATAACGATGTGCATTTTCTCCCCTCTTTCATTCTTGTTGTCTCTTTCTCTTGTCTTCTACCTAACTAGATCTCCATCTACCATAGGCTTTCCCTCCAATCCAAACAGCTTACTAAATTTCAATTTTAAACTGTTACTAATAAATTTTTTTTGGTGTGATTCACACTAGTTGAGGACTCTGACGCTGATAGGTAGGTGGGAGGAGGACAAGAATATATTTTTTAACATTCCCCCTTGTTCTTGATCTTCTATGTTTTGCTGAACTCTTTTAGACCTCTAAAACATTTATGTAACTTTTTAATTGCCAATATCTTTTCGTCTCTCTTTTGAGCATGCCCAAAACTGATCTGATGGGCTCTGGAGTTAGTCTGATGGATTTTGGAGCCAGATTGTGGTACTCTGGAGCTTTGCTGATGAACTCTGGAACTTTGTTGTTGGACTATGGAGCTTTATTGTGGGACTTGAGAGCTAGGCTAAAGACCTTCGGAGCTATCATAATACCTTCTAGAGCCAATGTCTATGACTCCTAACCTCTCTCTTAAACACAAAACTATCTTTTGATAAAGGCTTAGTGAATGTCACCAAGTTTTTGCTTAGACATACAAAACTTAAGCTCAATCACATATTTTCAACTAGCCCTCTAATGAAATGATACTTGATTGCAATATGCTAGCTTCTACTATGGAAAATAATATTCTTTGACAATGTTATGGAGGATATGTTGTCACAAAATATTGATGACGCTCCTTGATGCTCTTCATGCAAATATTAAAGTATTCTTCTGATCCATATGGTTTGACATGCTGCGACATTCGTTGTTATGTATTCTGCTTCAGCTGTAGAAAGTGAAATTATGGGTTATTTCTTTGAAGCCAAAGAAATGGCTTCTAATCCAAGAAAAAATACATATCCTGATGTGTTTTTTCTATCATAAAGACCACTCGCCCAGTCACTATCAGTGTAACCAACTAATTAAAATTCATTTGTTGCATACAAAATTACATGGCTTCTCATGCCATTCACATACCTCAAGATCCTATTGCCTACTTGTCAATGTGTCTCTTTAGGTGTATCCATGAATCTAATTGCATACATGATGTTTGGCCTAGTTGCAATCAAATATATAATACTTCCCACTAAACTCTTATACTATGTGGGGGACACATTACTGTTGCAATCTTCCTTGCATAATTTCAAGCTTGATTCAACTGGGGTAGATATTGATTTATTATTCAGCATCCTAAACCTCTCTAAAATCCCCTTTGCATATTTGGCTTGGCATATAAAGATGCCTTCATTCATTTGTTTAACTTTTATGCTAAGAAAGTATTTCAACAGACCTAAATCAGTCATCTCAAACTATTTCATGGCTGATCTTAACTCTTCTATTGACTAATTTGCATTTACAGTAAAAATTAGATCATCCACATTCAAAACATCAATAAAAATACCTTCTTTACTTACCTTGATGTAGAGAGTGGACTCACTACCACTTTTGCTAAAACCATTGCTCAACAAGCAAGAGTCTATCTAGATGTACCAATGTGGCCTTGATGCTTGCTTGAGCCCATACAATGCATTTTTCAGCCTATATACCTTGTTTTTATGTTCGATAATCTCATAACCAAGTGGCACATAAACCTCTTCTTCTAGTACTCCATTCAAGAAGGTTGACGTAACATCTATTTGATGCACCTTGTTGTGTTGAGCAGTATTTCAATGATTATTATCATCGTTTCTAACCTTTCTACGAGAATAAATGTCTCATTATAGTCACTTCTAGGCCTTTGCTTGTAGCTTTTATCCACTAGCCTTGCTTTGTGCCTCTCTAACTTGCCTTCAGGAGTTGTTTTGGTTTTATAAAACCCATTTCACATCTATGACCTTTTTTCATGTTGGAAGGTCTATTACTTTCCGTGTCTAATTTTTCTCAATAACATGCATTTCTTCATTTATTGCTTCACACCACTTTTTATCCTTAATTACTTCCTCAAAGTAGATAGGATCAACTATTAAAAAGAGAGCAAAATTCATACTTTCATCTTCATTTTCTTCATACCTTGATTACTCAAACTTATTGCAAGTTTCTTGTCTATGAAGAGGAGGTTGACTCAAGTTGGAGGAGGATGAGGTGGACTCATGAGCTGCTCTTTGACCTAATTATTGGATGCTTCCACTAGATGAATCATGCCTTTGTGAAAAAGGGCTCCAACTTAGTGTATGGGTGGCTATACTACTTGTTTTATTTTCAAGAAAGGGTCCACTCACCATTGTTTGCACTTATTTCTCTTCTTGTCTCTCTTCCCACACAACATCCTTAATAAATTGAACATCTCGACTGATTATTAGCTCTTTGGTGATAGGATTTTACAATCTATAGGCCATTGATTGCTTATTATACCCAATGAATATGCATCTCTTCTTTGTCATCCCATTTTGTTCTTCTTTACTTTGGCACATGTGCATACTCCACACATCCAAACACTCTAACGTGTTCAACACTTAGTTTCTGATTGTTCCATGATTATTGAGGGATCATATCCCTAACACTCTTAGTAGGACATATGTTTAACAAATATATAGTTGTTTCTACAACGCTAGCCCAAAACTCATTGGAGAAACCTTTAGCCTTAAGCATGTTCCTTGCCATCTCTTGGATGGTTCGGTTCTTCCTCTTAGTTACATCATTTTACTGTGGTGTATACTTGGCTGTAAATTAATTCTTTATCCCATTATCTTTTCCATTATGAACTCATTTAATATGTATTCTCCCCTTCTATCCATCCTTATCATCTTTATGTAACAACCACTCTGCTTTTCCACTATGGCCTTTGAATTGCTTGAAGGTTTCAAATGCCTCTGATTTGTTCTTAAAAAACTACACCCATTTCTTCCAACTAAAGTCACCTATGAATGTCATGAAATAAACATTATTGGACAATTATGGAGTCTTCATTGGACCACATAGGTCTGAATGTATCATCTCTAGAGGAGTTCTTCCTCTCTATGATTTACTCATGGGAAAGGCACTCCTATGTTGCTTTTCCAAAATGTAGCTTTCACATACTTTGTTTGGTTGTTATATAAGGGGAGGCTCTCTCACCTTTTGTTTCTTGTGAATAAGGTTTAGCCCACCAAAACTTAAATGCCCATATCTTAGGTGCCAAAGAGTAGACTCATTTATTACAAGTGTTTTGCATGCTGCTGCAAGTTCATTTTACATCCTTAGAGGGAACATCCTCTTGGTTGTCATCTCGATTGTTTCAATTTTCTTGTTTCATCCACTTGTATCAAAGATTATACACTCTTCATCATCAAATCTCACCTTATATCCCTTTTGGATAAGCCACGCTCAGCGGATTAGCTTGTACTTCAACTTGGGCACATAGTAAACATCTTGAATTTGTCTTTTATCACCATGTTTGGTGCAGATAGAAATGTTGGGTTTGCCCATGACTGGAATTTTCTCATTGTTTCCCATATTTACTTTTGATTTTATCGATTCATCAATGTGGTTGAACATCTCCTTGTTCCCACTCATATAGTTACTACAACCACTTTCCCAATAGCAAATGTCTCTAGTATTTTGCTCAACAATGTTATATGTTATAAACACAACTACAACTTTATCATTCCTATTAGGTTGAACCTCTTGTGTCCTAGATAAATTTGAGTTTTATCTATTCATATCATACTCTTTCTTTCTACACTCACTAGCATAGTGTTTTTACTTCTTGCAATAATAAAATTGTACATTAGACTTATCATACCTTTGTGTAGAACTACCTCTAGAAGTGTTGTTGCTTATTTCTCTTTCTCTTCCACGTGATTCTTGATGGTTATGTCTTCCACCTTCTTGACTGCTGCAAGTTCTTCCTCTTCCTCTATTTTCCTCTCACATTGACATTAGACTTGAAGGCTTGTTCATGGGAAGAGGTGGTTGACCTTTTAATCTTTGTTCATGGGTTTGCAAGGAACCCATTAACTCATCAATTGTCAATTGTCTCAAGTCCTTAGACTCTTCAATAGCAACCACTATAGGGTCAAATCTAACTGAAAGGCTCCTCAACACCTTCTGAATGATTCTATGGTCTTCAAAAGTGTCTTCATTTGTTTTAATTTGATAGACTATTTTGATAGTCCTTATGAAGAAGTCATTGATAGACTCATTTTCCTTCATCATCAATGTCTCAAAATCTCTTGTTCTATAGTTAGATGCACAGTTAAAACTTTTGTTCTATACCTCTTACTCTGCTACTATTCCGTCTCAACTTGTGCTGCTCTATTCTTTCTCTATGTTATGATGGTCATGCTGTTACTTAGACTGCTGTCATATATCATTCACTCTGTTGTTCTACTGTTGCTCAGTACATACGCTAGTGCTGGTCTTTTTCTTCTTCATACATTCTATTCTCTATTTTTCTTAGTTGCAGCTGCATGCTTTTTCTCCCCTTTTTCATCCTTACTTCTTATGTCTCTCTCTTTTGTCTTCTACCGAACTAGATCTCCACCTACTGTAGGATTTCCCTCCAATCCAAATGGCTTACTAAATTTCAAATTCTAACTATTACTAATAAATTTTGTTTGGTGTGATTCAAACGCAGCTGGGAAGGACTCCAAAGCTGACAGGTAGGTGCGAGGAGGATAAGAATAATATTTTTAACATATGTGTGATTTTCTCGTGCACAAAATGAGAAAGAATAAGTAAAACTTTCCTACCCTTGAGAGTGTGGTTCTTCACTTTTTATATTCAGAGTCTTAAGAATTTATAAAGAGAGTGTTATTCTATTAACAATAAAGAAACGACTCAAATAAAAAGACCGATGATTAGTCACTTATTTAAGATGTGTATCGTCTTCTTACATGTCTCATTCTAGTGTTTGAGAAAGAAATTATATACTTAAATCTTCAAAATTAGGAATTGGATGGAAATTCTTGATAAAACGGGGCAAGAAATAATTTACTTAACTCTTCAAAATTAGAAATTGGATGGAAATTCATGATAAAATGGGGCATACAAGTTCTGGAAACAAGAAGCATGGTTAAGATACTATTTATACCATCAAATCTCATCGTCAACGTATCTAGAGCAGGTCTATGTGTTACTCAGTTGTTGCACATAAGTATGATGCTCTTGAGTCTTGATAATGGTGATGATGTATCTTCAAAAATTGATCTATAGATTGATGAGAATCACGATGACAAGGAGCTACATGCATAGGAATCTCCTCATATTGAACCCATATAAAGAGATTTAATGGAAGTGAAAGAATTGACTTATAAAGGGCCCTATTAAAGAGCTAACCTATATTGGTGGAATTTTTCTTTTACCTAGGATATATTCTGGAGCCCCTTTTTCTCTTAAATTATGTTTCATGTGATAGATTTATATTGTAAATATTCTTTCTTTTGAGAGTAAGCTACATTTAATATTTTGAGATTATTCTTAAATGACCACCTCTTTTAATTTTAGTATGTTTCTTTCTTCCCTTTTTTTAAATATTTTCGTATATTTCACTATATATTAGTATTCACATGATATTCATTAAGTATGTTAATATATAATTACTGATTTTCTGTAAATAAAGTTGTATTCTAACTATTGAGCTTCAGAGAAATTTTATAGGATAGGACAAAAATAATTATATGATGATTTGGGATTGTTAAGGGATTGAGAATATTTTTCTTAATTTCTAGATCTACAATTTATGTGTACTTTATGGGCCTACATCATATACTTCTTTTGCATTCTTTAAAGCATGGGTCTCAAGGAGGGGGCTGCTACTCATAGTTTTAATGAGTAGGTGGCCCCATGAAAATTAAAAGGTATGGTAAAAGGAAAGTTTGAGGGATTGAAAAAAGAGGGCGCTGGAGTTTCCCATATGTGCTTTTATTTTGTAGGAAGATATTCTACCAGTTGCTGGAGTTTCTCATATGTGCTTCTATTTTATAGGAAAATATTTTACCAATTGTAAATTATGAATGGATAAAATTTATGTAAAATTTAATTATAAATAAAATAATAATAATTTTAAATATCATCTCTTATAAAATAGCAGCATACACTCAGAATTTTTATTCCATGGGACCACTTTTGCTACATATGCTCCTAAATTCCCTCGGCACTATCCCTAAGAAAATTTAGGAGCCCCCCTCCCATGAGACCACTTCCTAGACAATCGAATGTACTTAAGAGTGAATGAGTTTTGAAAATCCACACTCCCTGCATTTTTTTTAAGAATATTCACAATAGATAAAAGTATAATTTTAGTTTTGAAACATTTTTTTCAGTATTGTCATGTTTGAATGAAAACCTTCATTCTTGAGATGAAGTGAGGGTTTAAACTAATGAACATAGATAAATATGGTTTTTATAATTTCAACATTCATGTAATTATTTTATTCACAGCTTAATTTTAATGTCAATCCTTATTGTTTAGATGGTGCAAAAGTTTTTTATTTAGACCGTTAAGGTATGTGAGAGCTCCTATTCAGACCATGAAAGTAAGAGAGAACTCATATTCATCTTTCAAATTAGATAATAACCGATATTCAAGTTTTATATAGAGCAAAATGTCGTTCTCCATTTTATGACAGGTTAAAACTAAGTGAGAGCTCGTTTATAGTTTTAAAACCAAGTGACAACATGTATTCATGTCTCTAGGTATAGCAAGAGCTCATATTCAATCCTTAGAGTGGGCGATGCTAGCCCTTATTTAGGGTTTAGATTGGGGGAGAGCCCTTATTTATTTTATACACCAAGAAAGAGCTCGTATTCACAAATTGAGATCGAGAGACAACCCTTTATCAGTTGTAAATTAAAAAACGAACAATTTTTTTAAGTTCAAAGATTAGGTGAAAGCCCTTATCCGAAATTTCAAATCAGGCAAGAACCCTTTTTCATATATTTAGATTTGGCGAGAGCCTTTAACCTAATTTTTCAAATTGAGAAATAGCTCATAGGATCTTATATTAAATTGTCTAATCATGCGAGAGCTCATATTTAGATACTTTAAGATTGAATGCTAATTGCTGGATCTGAATCTCTTTAAACCATTTTTTTTTTTCAATTAAAAGAGGTGTTCTACAACAAACACATGGTAATACATTGACAATATGTGATTTTCTGTAACATTTTAGGCATATTGGTTATAGATTTGGTTAGACCGAGGGTACATGTTCCTCCAATTTATGGTTAAGGGGAGGTAGTACTATAAATTTTCTTGCTCTAGTATAATTGATTTTGAAGCCGAAGCACTCTTTTGACAATACCTTAGAAGACATATATAACTATTATGTGTATATCTTATGGTGGGGTACATCTTAATCGCATGTATCATGTACCAGTCGTAACAAGCTAAAGGTCAATACTTATGTTTTAAATAGTGGTGGAAATTATGGAATAAGCCCCTTATAAATGAGGGTCGACACCCTTATCTCTAAAAAGTGAGGTGATGTTTACTTGTACCCAACACTAAATGCAAATCACTCAATATCATTTGTAATGTGTAAAAACAAACATTTTACTAATTTATACATATGACTAAAAGGTCTCCCCATACGAATTGTGTCTTCTATTGTTTCGGTTACCACATATTAGCAATTCCACTAGTATCTCTTGACACCACTAAAATATTAATAAAGAGATTCTCTTCTCATTTCTCTCTCTTTCATTTACAAATTACTGCCAAATATGCAAATCACTCAGTACCATTTGTAATGTGTAAAAACAAACAATTTACTAATTTATACATATAACTAAAAGGTCTCCCCATAAAAATTGTGTCTTCTATTGTTTAGATTACCACATATTAACGATTCCACTCGTATCTCTTGACACCACTAACCACTAAAGTATTAATAAAGAGATTCTCTCCTCATTTTTCTCTCTTTCATTTACAGATTACTGCTAAATATGTTTCGCATGGTGAAGTAGAGCAGCTATTTAACGAGTGCTTTCGTGATGTTTTAAGGCTAGGTATATTGACATATTTTTCCTCATAATTAGGAAGCTTCTCTTATTGAGGCTTGGTGTACACCCCTATCTTCATTGTCAATGTTTTAGGAAGTGAATCGACACAACATTATTCGTCTCAACTTGTTTTACAACTGTTTTATGAGGAAACATATATACTTTCTCAAAAATCCTTTCTCTTTCGATGTCTACTTTCTTAAACTAGACTTATTTTGTGTCAGTAATATTCTCATCATATTTTTTATTGTCATTATTTTGTTTAGCATAAGACTTGACTTGATCAAACTTCATTAACATGAAGTCCATTTTTCGTTGTATCGCTATTTACTTTAAATTTTCCTCTTATTGTATTATAATTCTTATTTATTTGATCCTTATTTATAAATCTTTTTCTCCATATATTCAATTGATTTAAAAAAATCAGTAAGTTATTGTTTGGTTTTTGCCACTATGATTAATTTCTTCTTATTTTTATACATCCTGCCATTTCTTCGCATTAAAAAATATAAAATTTTACCTAACATAAAAATATTGGATGCAAATGCACTTAACCCTAGCATATACTATCCATCAAAACATAAGTAGAGCAAACTTTAAAATAGTTAAATATTGTTAAAATTTAAATGCATAGTTCCACTCTATTATTTACTTTTATTGAGGAAGATTTCTTGATGCTCATAATTTAAAGGTTCAAATTGTCAAAATTGTTCAACAAGGGATCTTTTGATAGAGTGAGCACACAAGAATTTAGTAACAATAATGACCTTATTTGTATTCAGAAATATGCAAGAAGATGTGCAATAATTGTTTGGATTGTATTAAACTGTAATACTTACTAATTGTCTGCTCTTTTACAATAGCCTGGTGAAAAGGAATATATAGAAATAGGGGAAGTGAACTCACATGAGAACTTACCATTGAATTGAGTGTAACTCACTGTGGAACTCATAGGTAAATTCACAGTGGTACTCAATTAAACTCCAAGTGGAACTCAAGGTGGAACTCACCCTCTCACCCACTTAACCTCTTTATTACACCTAAGTAAGCTGAAGCTAAATGTGTAGGGTAATCCATTTAATAAATAAATAAAATAATTAATATCCTACAACAACACTCCCTTAACCATAGCTCAGGTGGGCGGAAAAAAAAAATGGGTCTTGATGAAAAGACTTTATTAGGTACCCATGTACAATACAACTTTCAAAAAGTGGAGTAAAAGGAGAAAACCTAGTGAAAAAAATTCCACCCCCAAAAGAGAGATAAAGAAGAGAAGGTAAGACTAGAAAGCCACACACAAAGCTACAATTACCTGTAGCCACCCTGTATCCTACAAAGTAATCTCCTGGAGTGATCGTGGATCAGAAGTAGATGCAACAAAAAGTGGATCGCCATGAAAAGGTGAATGAATATGCCAATTATTTGAGGGATCTCTAACAGGATAAAAGTCTACACCAACACCTCATGTTAAGGATAGCTTAGGTGGGATGGATAATTGGGCCTCGACAATGAGCCCTGGTGAGGTATCTAATTACATAATGATGATCTCAGTATCCTAAAAAATATGAAGTATGTGTGCCTCTAAAAGAAAAAGAGAGAAGGTAAGTGCAGAATGTCACATGGTGAATGTTGTAATATGCCACTTTGAAACAAATGTTGTCTCATTCTTTTGGAAGAAAGAAACCCCCGATGTCAAATTATTAAATTCCCACTCAAGTGGAATAAAAATAGGAAGCATGATGTAGATCTTTGAAAAATTCTCAAACATTTCCCTACTAATGTTTAAATGTACCAAAGTCTGATTAGGAATGAAAAGCCTAACTGTAGAAAATGGCAATAAAGAAGCATATAATGAAGGGGAGAGAGCAGTAGGGTTTATAAGTACCCTCAATACATCCAAAGAAGATGTGAAAATAATGAAACTTTGATATATTTATTGATCAACATCAGACGATTATATATAGTGAACAAGCAGTTATAACCTTGCAACTACCAATCAACACCTAAGCACCTAAACGGTTACAAAACCGAAGCACCTAACTAAGATTAGTGTAACAGTTTATTACGCTACTCATGTAATAATAATTTTATGCTAACATTCCCCTCTTTATTACATTTTTTTAATAAATTTACCCCCTGAATAGATCAAATTTCACCTTGTCAAGAGACTTGGTGAGTATATCTGCTATCTGTGAATCCGTCAGGGAGTACTGGAGCTAAATGTGGTAGTTCAAGACTTGTTCTCTGATGTAATGACATTGAACCTCAATATGTTTGGTTCATTCATGAAATAATGGATTCTTCACAAGCTTCAACACACCTTGATTGTCGCAAAATAGAATTGGTGGTTGATCTTTAGGAATCTCCATATCAGACAAAATGTGACGTATCTATATTGCTTTGCACACAACTCATGCGGTATGATATTCTACCTTTGTGGATGAGAGAGCAACTACTGATTGTTTTTTTTTATCCACGAAATAGATCCAGATCCAAGATGAAAAATGTACCCTGAAGTAGATTTTCTGTCATCAACAGATCCAGCATAGTCCGAGTTGGTATATCCCTACAAGAACTGACTATTCTTCTTGTATTCTAGACCATACTCAAGTGTACCTCAGACATATCTCAAAACATGTTTTGCTACAACCAAGTGACATTTCTTCAGTTCCTGCATAAATCTGGAGAGATAGCTCACAACAAAACATATGTCTGGTTTGGTGTAGGTCAAGTAGATGAGACTCCCAATGAGATGTTTGTAGAGAGTTGCATCCACTTGAGGGGAATCCTAGAATCGAGATATTTGTAAACCTTTCTCCATTGGTGTTGAAAGAGGTTTACAATCTGACATTCTATACATTTTCAGGAGTATTTTGGCATATTTCATGTGAGAGATAAAAATGTGATTTTATTTCTACCATATCTCTAAGCCAAGACAGTAATGTAGTAGCCCCAAATCAGTGATATCAAAGGATTTCTTCAAGTCATTCTTTACTACATCAACAAGATCATCTGAACTACCAGTGATCACAAGATCATCCACATACAAAACAAGAATGACAATATCTATACCTACCTTCTTGATATACAAATTAGAATCAGAGGGGCTACGAATGAAACCATGTTGCAATAGGTGATCATCTATTTCTATGTACCATGCTTGAGGTGCTTGTTTAAATCCATAAAGTGACTTAATTAGATGACATACCTTTTGTGAATGTTTGTCATCAATGAAACCCTCTGGTTGGGTCATGTATACTTCTTTCAGATCACTATTCAAGAAAGCACTCTTAATGTCCATCTATTGAAGTTTCCATCCATATTGTGTTGCCAGTGCATAAACCATTCTGATGGTTTGATATTCATAGTGGGTATAAAGATCTCCTCATAATCAATGCCTTCTTGCTGAGTATAACCCTTTGAAACAAGTCATGCTTTATGTTTGTCGATGGATCCATCTACCTTGTACTTTGTTTTGAAAATCCACTTGCAGCCAATGAATTTTTTCCCTATAGGCATATCAACAAGTTACCACATCCCATTTTTTATGAGGGCATCATATTCAACATCCATGGCTTTCTTCCACTGAGGTTGACTTAAGGCTTCTCAAATTATCTCTAGTTCGATGTTATCAGCTACTGAACTTGTGAGTGTAAGATTGAATTCATGTCTCCCTTGTCTTCTTGTTCGAACTCCTGATGGAGTGTTTGGAGGAGATCTCAGGGGTGAGTCCTTGATTGTGGAATCTAGCCATTTAGGATGTCGATACAGCTGTTGATTTGATGAAGAACTGCATTGTAGCTTACCAAGATCAATGAACAATTCTCCTTCTTACAACTCACCTTCTTCATGCTCATCATCTAAATGTGGGAAAACTCTATGAGAGGTGGTATAGTCTGTCTCCTTCTATGCCAATGAGTCAAATGATGATTCATCACAGACCACATCATGACTTTCATAAATCTTCTTTGTCTTAGGATCCATGAGATGATATGCTTTGGGGGTAGTGCTATACCCCAAGAAAATACACTGGAGGGTCTTTGGTTCGATCTTCTTCCTCTTTTTATCTGGGACATGTATATAAGAAGTATAACCAAATACTCCAAGATGGGAAATCGATGGCTTACGACCACTCCATACCTCTTTCAGTGTCTTTTCTATCAAGATCTTTGTCAGTGCTCTATTGAGAAGATAGACAGCGATATGTACTGATTCTGTCTAGAATTATGTCATCAACTTTGCAGTGGATAACATGCAATGAGCCATCTCCATGACTAAGTGATTACATCATTCTGCTATTACATTCTGCTAAGGTGTATAGGGAGCAGTCAGGGGTTGCTTGATGCTGTGTTACTTCAGGTACGCTGAGAACTCTTTTGATGTGAATCCCCCCCCTCAATCTGAGTGGAGGAGTTGAAATCACTTCCTGAACTGTGTAATAACATGCTGATGGAAGGCCTTGAAATGTGCAAGGGCTTCACTCTTCTTTTTGAAAAAGAACAACCAAGTCTTGTGAGAAAAATTAACAAACAACTGAAAGTACCTGAATCCTCCAAGGGATGTTGGCAAGGGTCTACACAAATCAATATGCACCATAGCAAGTCATTCTTTGGCATGAGAAGAACTCGGCTCGAATGGAACCTGATGTTGTTTACTCGTAAGACAACCAGAACATATCATCAAAAAATGAGAAAGTTGAGAAATTCCATGAACTATTGCCCTAGAAATGAGCTGGAAGAAGGAACCAACAGATAGATGCCCATAGTGGTAGTGGTAAAGTGCAATAGATTCTATTGTAGAGGCAACGAGTATAACTTCACTGGTTGATACTGCATCTAAAGAAAATAACTGATCCTTCAAGAAGGCTTTAGTAAGAACCTAACCTTCTTGGGAAATGAGATAAGATTTGATGGCTTCTTGGACTAGAAACTCTACTCTCATCTTGTGATTCAAAAGCTGATTGACAGATAAGGATTTATTGTCAAACAAGGGACATAGGTACCTTTGTGAGAACCCATCTTGTCTCGAGAAGATTGGTGACACGTCTAATTCCTTCTACAACATACTCTTTATCGTCAAAAATTTGAACTCGATCTCCAGTTGGGTGAGTTGTCATCGAATCGAAGAGTTCCTTACATCCAATCATGTGCTTGCTGGCACTAGAGTCTATTAACCCAACTTTGCTCACTGTTGTTGAGGTTTGGGAGACTAGTACAAGCTCATCATGGGCTCCATATACTACTTTTTCTACTGCTTCATCATTAGATGCATTCTCCTCTTGCTTTTGTGCTACTACATGCCATTTTTGCTTCCATTGTCGAGGATGTCTCTTAGATTTCTGTGAATCTTCTTTGGAAGAGCCCTCTCGACTGGATTGGCCTTGAGCCAAGGCATTATACCAGCAATGATCAATATCATGCATATGGGTTTTGCAATTGTAACACCACCACTTTGGCTTCTAAGTCTTTTACTATTGTTGTGGCTACTTCGGTGGTCCCTTCTTGAATTTTGGACCCCATTTCTTGGAGATCAGGGCTTTGTCCTTAAATTCTTCATGCACAGATTGAATTGCTTCCTCTTGTTGAAGTAAATTGACTAGTTTTTTGAAAGACACTACTTGCTTGGTAATGTTGAGTGTCATAACAAATGTGCAAAACTGAGATGGGAGAGCTCTCAGCGTGATCAAAACCAACATCTTGTCCTTGATCTTTTCTCCAAGTGCAACAAGTTTTGCTCATAGTTCTGCAACCCTACGTAAGAACTCCTCAACCTTTGCGCCTGATTTCATACTGACTATATGAAGAAACAATTATAGATACAAGATTCTGGTCTAGTTCTTCACCTCATAAATTGTGGATAAAATGTCCCATGCCTCTTTTGATGTTTGTGCATCATGAACATGTGGTTGAACTTCATCAATAATACTAAGAGTTATCAGCATGACTGCTTTAACATTAGACTTATCAAACTTCCTTTGCTTGTTAAGTCTGATAGGATGGGTCATTGTTCCAGTGACGATGCCTCATAATTCTTCAAATTGAAGAATCATCTACATCTTCATCTTTCAAGTGGAAAAATTAGGCCCTTTCAAGAGCTGGGCATCTGATAATAACAACTTGGGTGTAGACATTTTCTAACAATTATAGTGTAACTGTTTCTTCTCAATAAGAGTGGTATGGAACATTCACTGAAGGAATGTCTATATGAAGAGGAGAGTGAGGTTCAACAACCTTCAAAATTGAAGATTGGTGTGCAAATGAAGCACTTAGATCTACAAGATGAATGTCCATAAGAACATATGAGTCATCGATGCTCTCAATGTGTATACTCTTATTAAAATCAGTAGAGTCTTCCAAAATATAACTCTGTGATGGCTCTATAAGAGTAACAATCTACACAGAAATGGATGCAGAATCTGTAATGAGATAACTAAGATCTGACAGAATATCATCTTGTAGTGGGGGCTCAATAGAAAGAAAAGCACTATCCACCATAGATGTGTCATTACAAGAAATAGAAGTAGGAGAAAAGAGTACTATAGTCTCAAAAGAGACAATATGGTCTGATGTAGTCATAGAAGGATCCCCAAAAAGACTCTGACATGTGCACCAAACAATAGAGGGACACATTATGTACTTCACATGGAGGTGTAGATCCTATGAAATGTGCAACAAGTAACCATATGCCATGTCACAAGAGTTGGCATAGTCATCATATTGATCTAGGTTAATTGGAGAAGGAATTTATCCATATAAGAATGGAATAAGTTCTTGATCTGAGAGTGAACATTTCATGTACATATACCATGAAACATAATTGGTTTTTCCAAGAATGAGCATTGGTGTAGACTCAACCCTTCTACAAAGTCTCTCAAATGGAGTCATCATGACTGAGAGAAGATACCAAGGAAGTACAAGACTATATAAGATACTCTACAATGTTGTTAAAATACTACACGAGTATGAATGGGATGTCAGACATAATTATAAATGCATCAAACTAAGCAACCAGTGTAGAAATAAATACAAATAGTGCATGTAAAGAATAGGGATGTTGGGAACAACTAAAAATGCATCCACGTGTGAGTAATTAGTACACAAGTTACAATGCAGAAATCATTAGGGCCCATACCACAACGAATCCCCAAAATATGACACTTTATAACTTTAATGAGTTTTACACTAAAAATAGAAACAATGGGTGGAAAATTAAAAAATGAACTTTTGTAAAAGATGGCACTCAATTTTGAGCTACTGATCAAAAGTTATTACATAATCAATTTCTTTTAAATGGGCATATTTAATGAGTTTTGCACTAAAAGTTTAAATGCTTGAAGGGTTTAAATAACAAACATGTCTTTTAACCACTTTTAGAATCATAATGTAACTACTATCCTCAAATCAACTAAAGAAAAAACCACCTATCCATACACCCCTACGTGCACTTAATTGGGAAAGCTTATAGAAGGTGTTTTAATTGTTAAAAATATACAAAGTTATTTAAAATACAATTAAAACATGCTTTAATGTTTATTATTTTTAGGGCATAATTTAGGTTAAGCTTTGACTTTGCATGGAGAAGAAAGAGATGGTTATTGCCATAGAGAAGATAGGGATGAGCGACAATAATATGGATCAATGCTTTGAGATGCCACAATAGGGAAAATGTCATGTTTTTAAAAAAAATGCATCAATATAAAATGACGATGCCATGGATCTATGCTTACCTCACCTCTTCTTCATTGCTGTTACAAAAACTTGTTGTTTGAATGCTAAAAGAGCCAATAACAGGTTTCAAAAAATGCCATCACAAGTTGGAAATGGTGCAAAATGCCCTTTGCAGGTCTTTCACGACCTTATAAAATGCCATCAATAGGACTTTTATGAGCATAAAGATGCCATCCATAGTATAATGACCCTACATGTATTCAAAAATATGTAATAAAATGTGCAATAATTACATGGATTATATTAAACTGCATTGCTTACCAATTGCCTACTCTATTACAATACCCTGGTGAAGAGAAATATATAGCAGGGGAGTGAACTCACTATGGGACCGAGTGTAACTCACTATGAAACTCATAGGAGAACTCACAGTGGTACTTAATTGAATTCTAAGTGGAACTCTAGGTAGAACTCATCCACTTAACCTCTTTATTAAATCTAATTAAGCTGAAGTTAAATGTGTAAGGATAATCAATGTAATAAATAAATGGAATAATAAATATCCTACACCAACACAGATAACTCTCCCATGAAATTAATGTATTTCCTTTCACCTTCACTATAGAAAAATGCACCTTCACAATTAGTCTAATTAATGAGTTTGAGTTTGAAGATGGTTATATTATTATTAATATAGTACTAATCTTTCATGTTTATGTGAAATATGTTTTATTCTTGATTTTATGATAGTTAATTAACTTGTTTTGGACATGAGTATTATATATAAGAAGAATAAGATTTTTTAACGTCCACAAAGCTAAATAAATACCCTATGAGACAACCAACCCAGTCATATTTGCTTCTGCCCTATATTTCTTCTTCTACTCAAATATAGAGTGAACTCTCCAACTTTCTCCAAAGACACCTCTATAAATAAACTATGCTAAGAAGTTGCTGTCAAAAAGTCCATATATTTTGCCATGATGTCCGTGTAAGCATCACAATCTAAAATAATGAACATGTATCAGCTGCATTGCACAAGATATACAATCTTGTATCATTTCAGGTTCATGGAGATCTCAGATAAATTTTGTACAAAATAAATTGTAATCTCATTTATAATTATAAGAGGTACCTATTTTAGTATACTAAGTAAATATATATAAATAATTAAATAATTTATATTTTATATATATAATATAAAAATAAATTCTAAAATATAACTTTATGTAAAAGATATAAATATACTATTAGATATACTAAGTAAATATATATAAATAATTAAATATTTTATATTTAATATATGTAATATAAAATCTAAATCTAAAATATAACTTTATGAAAAAGATATAAATATACTATTAGATATATGAGTCAAGTGATGAGTTGACCCAGATAAAACACAAATAGAAACCATATTTTGATGTATTGTTTGCTATAGTAGATAACAAGTTTAAAGTAAATGCTGCACAAGTGAAAACAATAGAATCTATAACCAAACACACATAGAAGAAATGCATACAGATGAAGATTATATTAAGTATGCTATAGCCAAAATAGACACCATAGAAATTAAGTTTTTTATTAAGATTCTAATAGATCTTCGTTGCTCATGAGAATACAAACTTGTAGTTTTTCAAAGTTTTACAGGGCTTCCCAGCTTAGAGTAAAACTCAGATTGTAATACAATACATAAATTATTTTTTTGATACAAAACAATTTGAAGTCTCTAGACCTGTTGTCAAAACAAAGAAGACATGAGAGATAAGAGATAAGAACGTCATAAAAGCATTAATTAATTCGTATACACCCAATAGCTAAGGATAGAGATATTTAGATTACAATAATATTTTGCATGGATCTCAAAGCTGTCAAGTACTAACAGAAGTTAAATGCAAGTTAGTGGCTAGTTATAGAATGAAGGACGTGGTAAGAAATATTAAACAGTTGCTAACTAGGTGTCCATGTCTGCCAACACTCCCCTATAATCGTTATTGCCATACATATCAATTATGCCTATGCTTTCTCATAGATGCTCAAACACGTTCTTTGAAAGTAGATTTTTAAAGATGTCTTCTACTTGTTCTTTAGACCTATAAAACTCAAGATCTATATTACCATTTTTTATCAATTCACGAATAAAATGATATCTAGTGTCAATATACTTGACACATTTATGAAAAACATGGTGTTTGGATAATGTAATCGCTGAATTGTTGTCACAATATATCTTCATAACTTTTTATTGAGTATGCATGAAATCTAAAAGTAATATACTCATCCAAATTGCCTGGCAAGTTGCTGATGTGGTTGCAACATATTTCGTTTCGACTGATGAAATTGTCATAATTTGTTGCTTCTTTGATGCTCAAGAGATAGCACCCAATCCAAGATGAAAAACATACCTTGAGGTGTTTTTTCTATCATTTGTGTTATCTCCCCAATTGCTATTTGCATAACCAATCAACTTTAAGTCATCTAAAGATGAATACATTATCCTAAAAATGTTTGTACTAGCTATGCATCTTATAATTCTTTTTCTGACTTTTCAATTGTATTCTTTTGGATTGTTCATGAATCTTGATATAAGACTAACCCCATGCATAATTTTCAATATTATGGCGGTTAGATACATCAGGTTGCCCACTAATCTCTTGAAGAAGGTTGCATCAACATTTGAACTTGTGTCTTCGTTGCTAAGTTTTAAACCCAATGTGATTGGTGTTCGAGCTAAAATGAAATTCGACATCTTGAATCTTTTCAACAAGTCAATATGATACTTAGTTTGAATTATAAAAATACCTTGATTTGATTGATTTACCTCTATGCGAAGAAAGTATCTCATCATGCCCAAATCAGTCATATCAAATTCAATTTTCATGGTTGCCAATAATTCAATTGGTAAGTTTGCGATAAAAATCAAGTCATCCACATACATGCATACTATAGATTTTTTTCTTTAATCATTCCATTTGGCATACAAGGTGGGTTTATTGCCACACTTACTAAACCCATTATTTTCAAAATTAGAATCTATTCTATTAAACCAAGCTCTAGGAGCTTGTTTGAATCCATATAAAGCCTTTTTCAGCTTGTAGACCTTGTGCTCTTCTCCCAAAACTTCATAACCAGGTGGTTGTTTAATATGCACTTCCTCTTCTAAAATGCCATTCAAGATTGAGTATTTGATGTCCATTTGATATAACTTCCAATTGTTTTGAGTTGTAATAGATAACACCATTCTAACAATGTGTAATCTTACTACAAATGCAAATGTTTTGTTGTAATCTATGTCTAGTTATTGTGTGAAGCCCTTAGCTATTAGTTTTGTTTTGTGTTTTTCAACTTTCCCACTTGCATTAAACTTTATTTTGTAAACACATTTTACTCCAATTACATCATTTCCTTTAAGAAGCTCTTCAAGATCCCAAGTTTGATTCTTTTCAATTGATTGAATTTCTTCACCCATAACTGCAATCCAATTGTCATATTTAATTACATCCTCAAAGTAGATTTAATCAGCTTGTGTTAAAAATGCAAAATCAAAATTTAATCAGCTTGTGTTAAAAATGCAAAATCACAACATAAATCCACATTTTCGGCATCTTGTGACTCATCATAAATCTACTTTAGGCTATGTGTTTTCTTTGAAGTGTTTATAAATTGTGGTCTCAATGATACAAGTGTTGGATTAGAAGACTCACTACTGTTATTACATGTTGGAGTGATGGATTTGGAATAGTAGGTGCCTTAGAAGGCATTGTAATAATGTTTACTTATGTGGTAAGATTCACACTTTTAATTTCATTGACCTCATTCTCATGTGGAACACTAGTTGCAATTGTAGTAGTTTTGTCTATGCTACCATCTCAAGATTTTTTTTCAACAAATTATACATCATGGCTGATTATTACCTTCTTTGTAATTGGATTGTATAGATTATATGCTTTGGATTATTCACTATACCTTACAAAGATGCACTTCATGCCTCTATCATCTAACTTCTTAATTCTTGATGTATTAAGGAGTATGCTACACATCCAAAGACTCTCAAGTGTGAGACACTATGCTTCTTTCTGCTCCAAGCTTCTTCTCGTATTTTATTTATCATGAATTTTGTTGGGAACCTATTCAAAATTTATACCATGCATGCAACCACTTCATCCCAATATTTATTTGGTAGGTGCTTAGATTTTATCATGCGTTGGGTCATTTCAATAATTGTCTTATTTTTTCCTTCAGCTGCACCATTTTGTTGAGGTGTATATCTTGTTGTAAATTATTTTCTTATTCCATTTGCCTTACAAAATTTCAAAAATTTATTTGACATGTATTCACCGGCTCGATCAGTTCTTAATATTTTTATATAATATCCACTTTCCTTTTCTACTTGGGCCTTGAACTCCTTAAAAATAACAAACACATGATTTATATTTCAAGAAATAGACCAAAGTTTTTATATTGAAATCATAAATGAATGTCAATAAATATAGATTTTCACTTATGGATGGTGTTTACATCGGTCTACAAATATCTGAATGGACTACTTCAAGTGGAAGCCTTGCCCTATAAGATTTTCCAACTGAAATTTTTTATCTATGTTATTTTCCTAGTATGAAACTTTCACATGATGTTTTAGGTAGATCTATTGGTGGGAATCCATTTACCATTCTCTTCCTATGTAACAACTATAATTCTCCAAAGTTTGGATGCCTCAAGTGCCATATCCAAGATTGACTCTTGTATGAAACATTGAAATTTGCTTCAGTAATTGTTTGGAATCCTTGATGTTCCAAAAATAGTTCATTTTGGATCTTAAAAGAAAACATTCTATTCCTTGTCATTCCAATTTTTACAATTAGCCTATTACTAGGTTTTTTATCCAAAATTACACATTCACCTTTCTTAGAGTATACCCTTTACCTTTTTTGCGCAAATTGACCAACGCTTATAAGATTGTGTTGTAATCTGGGAACATAATATACATTGGAGATATGTTTCTTTTCATCTTGTTTTATTATTATGTTAATTGAACCTTTCTCTATGACTAATACTTTGTGATCGTTTCCCAATTTCACTTCTGATTTTATAGAAACATCCATTATTGTAAACAACTCTTTACTTCCACTCATGTGATTACTACACCCGCTATCTAAGAACCATACTTCTTTTGAGCTCTCTTGTGCAACATTACATGTTATCAGTGTTGTGTTTTGTTCACTAGTGTTGATTTGTAAAAAATTTCTTTTGTTTGTTTCTATTATATTGCCTTTTTCTACATTCAAATGCAAAATTTTCAATTTTTTTACAATAATGACATTGAATGTTGGATTTGTCATACATTTTTCTTTGATGATTGCTACGAAAATCGCTGCTTTCTCTTCCTCCTATTGGTGTGAAAGACATATGTGCGTTTGATGCTAGTTTTCTACTTTCAAATTGAGTAGATTCTCTTTCTCCTTTTGGTGAAAAGTGACCTCTACCTCTGCTGTGATTTGATCTTCCTCTTGTTCTACTAATTGAAAGCTGAATTTTGAATGCCTTTTCCAATGAAGATGCTCCTAAACGGTTTAAACTCTAGTTATGTGATAGAAGTGACCTCATTAATTCATCCACTGACAGTTATGTCAAATCCTTAGAATCATTGATGGCCACTAGTATTGAATCAAATCTTAATGGCAAGCATCTCAAAATATTTTCTACAACCTTCTGATCCTCCATACTCTCACCATGAGTTCTTATTTGATTTATAATGCCCATTATATGTGTAAAGAATGAGTCTATACTCTCAAATTCTTTTATCTGAAAATTCTCAAAAGCCCTTCTAATTATTTTTAATTTCATAGTTTTAACTTTGATTTTACCTTGGTATGATGTTTGTAGGCTTTCTTGTTCTTGCTTTGACCTTATGGCAATTGTAACCCTTGGAAAAATTGACTCCTCCATTGCTTATTGAATGAAGAACAATGCCTTTGCATCTTTCTTTTTATTTTCCTTCTATAGGTCATTCTTTGCTTGTGAGAGGGCTTGGAATGCTTGTTGTTTTGCTAGTTCAAGAAACCCATTTTACACTAAATCCCAAACATCTTGGGAGCAAAATAAGGTTTTCATCTTAATGGTCCAATAATCATAGTTTTTCCCATTGAACATGGGTATATGGGGTTGGGTTATACTTCCACTCACTCCTGACATGACTTTTTTGAATAAAAGCAGACTACTTCTTAGCTCTTTGTTGTTGTATAGAAGGCTATAACTCCGATGTTATGCTTTACTATACATGACTGGATGAAAATAGCTTTGACTAGTCTAATTAAAAGTTGACATAAATCTTTAGATGCTAATATTGGGTGTTAATGTGCTAGTGAAATGATTGTAAAATATATACAATATTGAAGTGTAGATGTTAAAGGTTAGGCATAAAATTTACTTTTCTTGACTTCAAACCATGACCAACTTGATCTCCTTTAACTCCTTTTTATAATTTCAAACTTTGGTTGATGAACACAGGCTACAACCTCAACTTTGCATGGTCCCAAATGATAATAACTTTCTCTAAAGCTATGATAATAAAATGAAGAGTTGACCTAGACAAAACACGAATAGAAACCCTATTTTAACATAGTGTTTGCTACAAGTGAAAATAATAGAATTTATAACTAAACATAGGCATAAGAAATGCATATACATAGAGATTATATTCAATGTGCTATAGCCAAAATAGACACCATAGAAATTATTTTTTTTATTAAGACTCTAACAAATCTTCGTTGCTCATGCAAATACAAACTTGCAGTTTTTTATATTTTTGCAAGGCTTCGCTACTCAGAATAAAACTCAAATTATAATACAATACATGCATTCAAAATAATTTGAAGTCTCTAGAGCTACTACCAGAACCAAGAAGACATTAGAGATAAGATCATCATAAAATCATTAATTAATTCGTATACACCCAACAATGGAAGATAGAGATATTTAGATTAAAATAATATTTTGCGTGGGTCTCCAAATTATCAAGTATTGACAGAAGTTGAATGCAAGTTGGGGGCCAGTTGTAGAATGAGGGGTGTGGCAGGAAAGGTTAAACAGTTGTTGATTAGGTGTCAACGTCCACCAACACTCCCCCATAATCTTTACTGCCATTAATATAAACTATACCTATGCTTTCTCGGAGATGCTGAAACACGTTCTTTGATAGTGGCTTTGTAAAGATGTCTGCTAGTTGTTCTTTAAATCTAAAAAACTCAAGATATATATTACCATTGTTCACCAATTCATGAATAAAATGATATTTAATGTCAATATGCTTGGTGCATTTGTGTAAAACATGGTTTTTGGATAATGCAATCGCTAAATTGTTATCATAATATATCTTCGTATCTTCTCTTTGAGTATGCATCAAATCTAAAAGTACTCTTGTCATCCCAACTACCTATTAAGTTGTTGATATGGCTACAACATATTTTTTTTCAAGTGATGAAGATGTCAAAATTGGTTTCTTCTTTGATGTCCAATAGAGACCACCCGATCTAAGTTGAAAAACATACCTTAAAGTTTTTTTCCTATCATCCATATTACCCCCAATCACTATCCGTATAACCAATTAACTTGAAGTTATCTGAAGGTGTATACATTATCCCAAAATTCATTGTACCAGCTATGTATCTTAAAATTCTTTTTTTGACATTCCAATGAGATTCTTTTGGATTGTCCATGAATCTTTAGGTAAGAGTAACCTTATACATAAGGTATGATCTTGTGGTAGTTAGATACATGAGGCTGCCCACTAATCTATTGAATAAGGTTGCTAAACATTTAAAATTATGTCTTCTTTGCTATGTTTTAAACCCAATTCAACCGATGTTGGAGCTGAATTAACATCAACATCTTGAATTTATTCAACAAGTCAATAGCATACTTAGTTTGACTTATAAAAATGCCTTGTTCAAATTTATTTACCTCTATGCCAATAAAGTATCTCATCATGCCCAAATCAGTCATATCAACTTTATTTTTCATGTATGCCTAAAATGATTCAATTGACAAGTTTTTGGTAAAAATCAAGTCATCCACATACAAGCATACTATCAAAATTTATCATTCATCATTCACTTTGACAAAAAATGGGTTCATTGCCACACTAAACCCATTGTTTATAAAATAAAAATTTACTCTGCTTTACCAGGCTTTAGGAGCTTGTTTCAATTCATATAATGTTTTTTTAGCTTGTAGACCTTGTGCTCTTCTCCCAAAACTTCATAACCAAGTGGTTTTTTAATATAAACTTCTAAAATGCCATTCGAGAATGCCGATTTGACATCCATTTGATAGACATTCTAATTATTTTGGGCTGCAATATATAACACTATTCTAACAATGTCTAATTTTGCTATGGATGTAAATGTTTCATTGTAATATATGCCTAGTTTTTATGTGAATCCCTTTGCTACTAGTCTTGCTTTGTGTTTCTCAACTTTTCCATCTCCATTAAAATTTGTTTTGTAAACCCATTTTACTCCAATTATATCCTTTCCTTTAGGAAGCTCTACAAGATCCCATGTTTGATTCTTTTCAATTGTTTGAATTTATTCATCCATTGTTGCAATCCAATTATCATCTTTAATTACATCCTTAAATTAGATTGAATCAGCTTGTGTTAAAAATGCAAAATCAGAACAGAAATCCATATTTTCAGCATCTTGTGACTCATAATAAATCTCCTTTAGACTATTTGTCTTATTTGAAATGTTTATAAACTGTGATCTCAATGATGTAAGTGTTAAATTAGAAGACTCGCTGTTGTTATTACCTGTTGGAGTATATGGATTTGGAGTAGTAGGTTCCTTAGAAGGAATTGTAGGAACATTTACTTTTGTGGTAGGATTCACACTTTGAATTTCATTGACCTCATTATCATGTGGAGCACTAGCTGTAATTGTAGTAGTTTTATCTTGCTACCATCCCAAACTTCTTATTTAGCAAATTCTACATCACGGATGATTATTACCTTCTTTCTAATTGGATTTTATAGCTTATATGCTTTGGATGTTTTTCTAAACCCCACAAAGATGCATTTCTCATTCTCACCGCTATCATCTAACTTCTTTATTAGTTTTTGAGGTATCAAGGAGTATGCTACACATTCAAAGATTCTCAATTGTGAGACACTATGCTTATTTCCACTCCAATCTTATTGCGGTATTTTATTTATCATGACTTTTATTGGATACTTACTCAAAATGTATACCATGCATACAATCACTTTAGCCCAATATTCATTTGATAGATGCTTAGCTTTTATCATGCTTCAGGTCATTTCTATAATTATCCTATTTTTTCTTTTAGCTATACCATTTTGTTGAGGTATATATCTTGACATAAATTGTTTTCTTATTCTATTTATCTTGCAAAAATTCATAAAATAATTTGATAAATATTTACCACCACGATCGATTCTCAATATTTTGTTATAATATCCACTTTCATTTTCCACTTGGGCCTTCAACCCCTTAAAAATTGTAAATCCATCTGATTTATATTTCAAGAAATAGACCCATTTTTTTTTTGTTAAAATCATCAATAAATTTCAAAAAGTATAAATTTCCACTTATGGATGGTGTTTGCATCGGTCCACAGATCTGAATGGACTATTTCAAGTGGATGCCTTGCCCTATAAGATTTTCCAACTGGAAACTTTTGTCTATGTTGTTTTTCTAATATGTAACTCTCACATATTGTTTTAGGCAGTAATTCATTTACCATTCTCTTCCTATGCAACAACTGCAATCCTTTAAAGTTTAGATGCCCAAATATCAAGTGTCATATTCAAGATTAACTCTTGTATGAAACATTTAAAGTTGCTTTAGCAATTATTTGGAATTCTTGAGGTTCTAAAAATAGTTCACTTTGTATATTAAGAGAAAAAATTATATTCTTTGTTATTTTAATTTTTACAATTACCCTATTGCTAGGTTTCTTATCCAAAATTACACATTCGTCATTTTCAAAGTATATCCTATACCCATTTTTGCGTCAATTGACCAATGCTTATAAAATTGTGTTGCAATCCAGGAACATAGTATACATCAGAGATATGCTTCTTTTCACCTTGTTTTGTTCTTATTTTAATTAAGTCTTTTCCTATGATTGATACTTTGTGATCATTTCCAAATTTCACTTCTGATTTCACAGAATCATCCATTACTATAAATAACTCCTTCCATTCATGTGATTGCTACACCCACTATCTAAGAACCATACTTACTTTGAGCTCTCTTGTGAAACATTACATGTTATCATCATTGTGTTTTATTCATTAGTGTTGGATTGGTTTTCATTTGTAAAATGTGTTTTTTGTTTATTCATATCATATTGCCTTTTTCTACATTCAAATGCAAAATGCCCAAATCTTTTATAGTAATGACATTGAATGTTAGATTTATCATACATTTTTCCTTAATGATGGCTATGAAATTTTTTGTTGCCTCTTCATTTTGTTGGTGTGAAAGACATGTAGGCTTGATGCTAGTTTTTTGATTTCAAATTGAATAGATTCCCTTCTGCCTCTTGGTGAAAAGAGACCTCTAACTCTAATGTTATTTGATCTTCCTCTTGTTCTACTAATCAAAAGTTGATTTTTTAATGTATTTTCCAATAAAGATGCTCCTAAACGGTTTAATCTCTATTCATCCACTGACAGCTATATTAAATCCTTAGATTCCTTAATGGCCCCTACTACTGAATCAAATCTTGCTGGCAGGCTTCTCAAAATATTTTCTACAACTTTTTGATCCTCCATACTTTCACTATGAGTTATTATTTGATTTACAATGCCCATTACATGTGTAAATAATGAGTTTATACTCTCAGAGTCTTTCATTTGAAGATTCTCAAAATTCCTTCTAAGTATATGTAATCTTACAGTTTTAACTTTATTTGTACCTTGGTATGTTGTTTGTAGAATTTCCCATGCTTTTTTGACCTTGCGGCAGCTACAACCCTTGGAAAAATTGACTCTTCCATTGCTTGCTAAATGAAGAACATGTCTTTGCATTTTTATTTTTGTTTTCCTTAAATAGGTCATTCTTTGCTTATGAGAGGGCTTGGAATGCTTGCTGGTTTGTTGGTTTATGAAACCCATTTTTCACTAAATCCCAAGCATCTTGGGAGAAAAACAAGGTTTTCATCCTAATGCTTCAATAGTCATATTTTTTCCTATTGAACATGGGTATTTGGGGTTGAGATATACTTCCACTCACACCTGCCATGACTTTTTTGAATTAAAAAAAATCTTTCCTAGTTTTCTACTACTGTATAGAAGGCTACAACTACATTGTTATGCTTTGCTCTACATGACTGGATGAAAACAACTTTGGTTGGTTTGATTGAATGTTGGCATAAATATTTAGATGTTAAGATTGGGCGCTAATGTGTTGGTGAAATGATTGTAAAATATGCACAATAATGAAGTGCATATGTTGAAGGTTAGACATAATTTTTTTTTTGTTGACTTCAAACCATGAATAACTTTATCTCCTTTCATTCCCTTTTATAATTTTAGACTTCAGCTCACCAACATAGAGTATGGCCTCAACTTTGTAGGTCCTAGATGATAACTTTCTCTAAAGCTCTGATACCAAAATGTGAAAAGTTATAAGGATGTTTTGAATACAGAGAAAAGTTTTGCATACCATAGTAGGAAGGTCAAGAATAAGGGGGAGTGTTAAAATAATAATAATATTATTAGAATTAATGTTAAAATAATAATGTTCCACTTAACAACTACAACCACCAAATAGACATTAATGCAGTGGTTCAAATTTGAAATTTGGGATCCATTTGAATGTTTTGGGGGGAATAATGGTAGTAGGTGTAAGAGTAGTCAAAAGGAGATAAAAGGAAAAAAAACAAAAATTTAGAGCAAAAAACTGATAAGTGATGCAACAACAGTTAGAGGAATAACCACTGTGGAGAAGAAAAGATAGATTTTCTATGCAGAAACAATAGTAAAAAAAAAGACAACCTGGAAAAGATAGAGCAGCAGAGAAGGAAAACCCAACAACAAATTGTGGACAAAGGAGATAAAATAGAAGAGCATCAGTATACAGAGCAAGAGAATGTTTTGCTAACAATAGTTAGACTATAGACAGATTAACATAATAAAAAGGAAAGAAGTCAAAAGCGCAGTTTTTTTTTTGTAAGAGTTTAATATACAACTGTAGCTAGTTATTAAGTGAGTTTAAATCAGTCTATAAAAGAGTTTTTAGAATCATTTAATGTTTGCAAATTCTATGTTTTATGTTTATGATCTACCCATTCTCTGTTTCAGTGTTTTGTTTTATTATTGTGCTATTTGCTTGTTGCCCACTTTGCCCTGCATATTATGTATTTTCTATCAACAACTGGTTTTAGAGCCTTTAGGTTGTAAGACCATTTAGACATGGCAGCAGACGATTTTGGTTCACAAAAATAGCCCCTACATTTGATAGAAATAACTATGATGTTTAGATCATCAGATGAAGATCATATTTAACTCTCAAGAGCTATGTGAGTTGGTTGAAGGTGGATATAATGAGGTTGCAAATTTAACATCCTTCAATGCATTAACCCAAGCACAAAAGGAATGAATTGAAGGAGAATAGGAGGAAGAATGCTAAGGCACTCAGCTATATACAAATGACATTAGTTGATTCAATCTTTCCTAGGATAGTAACAGTTGTCCATTTCAAACAAGCATGGAACATTTTGTAAAATGTCTATCAAGGGAGTGACAAGGTGAAGCTTGTCAAGTTGCAGCTCTTAAGAAGGGACTTTAAGACCCTACAAATGAAAGAGGATGATTCTATCATTGATTTCTTCATAAAGACAATGAATATTGTCAATCAAATGAAGACATGTGGTGATGCCCTTAAATATTATAAGATCATAGAGAAGGTGTTGAGGAGCTTTCCAATCAGATTTGACCCTATAGTGGTTACAATAGAAGAGTTAAAAGATTTAGAGGCAAATGATGGTGGATGAGATAATGGGTTTCTTGCAAACCCATGAACAAAGGATGAATAGATCAACCACCTCCTATGAGCAATCATTCAAGATGATTGTGAATGTGAAAGGAAGGGGAGAGGGTCAAATGATAGTAAGAACTTACAATAGTCAAGAAGGTAAAAGACATGTCCATAAACAATCACATGGAAGAGGAAGAGGAAGGAGTAATAACACTTCTAGAGGAGGATCTACATAAAGGTATGATAATTATAATGTCCAATGTTATTATTTCAAGAAGTATGGAGACTATGTTAGTGAGTGTATAAAAGAGTATGACATGAACAGGCAAAATTCAATTTTTTTCAAAATACAAGAGACCGAACCTAATAGGAATGAGAAAGGTGGAAACTTGCTCATAACATGCAACATTACGGAGCAAAGTGGTAAATAAACATGGTACTTGGATAGTGGTTGTAGCAACCACATGAGTGTGAACAAATAGATGTTCAACAACATTGATGAGTTAATCAAGTCAGAATTAAAAATGGGAATCAATCAAGAGGATCATGTCATGGGCAAAGGAAACATTTCTATCTGCACTAAGTAAAGTGACAAAAGGTAAATTCAAGATGTATACTATGTGCTCGGGTTGAAGCACAAACTTATTAGCATTGGTTATCATGTTCAAAAGGGATACAAATTCAGATTTGAGAATGGAAAATGCATCATCTTTGATAAGACTGGCTGTAATAAATAGATTGCAGCAATCAAGATGACAAACAATCAGATGCTTCCATTAACAATGCAAAGTGAGATCGTAGCAGCGTTTAAAGTAATGATAGTAGATGAGTCTACTGTTTAGCATCTTAGATATGGGCATTTGAGTTTTGGAGGGTTAAACCTTCTTCACAAAAAGCAAATGGTGAGAGGGCTGCCTTTTATAGAACAACCAAACAAAGTGTGTGAAGAATGCATATTGAGAAAGCAGCATAGGAATGCATTTTCCGTGGGTAAAGCATGGAGAGTCAAAGCTCATTTAGAGCTGATCCATTCAAAATTGTGTGGTGGAAAATGAATACCCCTTCCCTATCCAATAATTTCTACTTCATGACATTCATAAATGATTTCAGTCGAAAGATATGGGTATATTTATTGAATAATAAATTAGATGCATTTGAGACCTTCAAGCAGTTCAAGGCCATCGCTGAGAAGCAAAGTGGCCACTACATCAAGATTTTGAGGATAGATAGAGGGGGAGAGTATATCTATAATGATTTCATGAGTTTTTGTAAGGATCATGGCATCAATAAGTAATTTATAGCCAGGTAAACACCATAGCAAAATGGTGTGGCTGAGAGGAAGAATAGGTCCATCTAAGAGATGGCAAAGAGAATGTTAAATGTAAAGGGTTTACCTAATGATTTTTGGGATGAGGATGTAACAATCATATACTTGTATATTTATCCAACAAAGAGTGTTAGGGATATAATCCCTCAAGAAGCATGAAGTAGCCAAATTCTTAGTGTTGAACACCTTAGAGTGTTTGGATGTGTTGCATATGCACACATGCCCAAGCAAAGAAAGAACAAAAGGGATGATAAATGTGAGAAGTGCATTTTCATAGAGTATAGTGATCAATCAAAGGCTTATTGGTTATACAATCCCACCACCAAAGAACTAACAATCAGTCAGGATGTTCGATTCATTAAGCATAAAGCTTAAAAAGAGAGACAAGAAGAAGAGCATGCACAAACAAGGGTTAAAAAACCCTTTATTGAACCTGAACCAGCAGGTCGTACAACCATTTATGCACCATGTTGGACCCCTATTTCACAAAGGGTTAATTCATCTAGTGGCAACAGCCATTAAGGAGGTCAAGAAGTTATTCATGAGTCAACATTATTCTCCTCCAACTCAAGTCAATGCTTAGCAAGAACAAGAAGCTTGCAAGATGTCTATGAGCAATTAAGGTATGAGTAAAATAAAGATGAAAATATGAATTATGTTTTATTTTTATCAGTTGATCCTATCTACTTTGAAGAAGTAGTCAAGGACAATAAGTGGTGTGAGGTAATGGATGAGGAAATGTATGCCATAGAGAAAAATCAGACTCGGGAGCTATTTGACCTACCAAAAAGAAAAGAGGTCATAGGAGTTAAGTGGTGTACAAGACAAAAACCACTCTTGAAGGCAAGATAAAGTGGCATAAGGCAAGAGTAGTCATGAAGGGATACAATCAAAGGCCTGGGCGTGCCTACAATGAGACATTTGCACTTATAACAACGCTAGAGATGGTAAGGATAATCGCATCCATAGCTGCTCAACATAAGTAGAAGGTGCATCAAATGGATGTCAAGTCAACCTTCTCGAATAGAGTGTTAGAAGAAGAGGTTAATGTGGGACAACTCAGATATGAGATTGTCTATTTTGAAAACAAGGTATATAGACTGAAAAAGGTGTTGTATAGATTCAAGCAAGCCCCAAGAACACGATACAACCATATAAACTCTTATTTGTTGAGCAATGGCTTTAGCAAAAGCACTAGTGAGGCCACACTACACATCAAAGTAAGCAAAGGTGATATGTTGATTTTAATATTGTATGTAGATGATCTAATATTCAACAAAAATGCAAATTAGTCAATAGAAGAGTTCAAACAACTATGGAGTTTGAAATGACATATTTAGACTTTTTGAATTACTTCCTTGGGATAGAAGTCAAGCAAATGGATGAAGGAATATTCATATGCCAATTTCAGTATGCAAAGGAGATTTTGAAGTGGTTTAAGATGCTAGACAACAAGCCAGTATTCATACCAACTAAGGAAATCCTAAATTTATGCAAGGATGATTGCAGCAGTAATGTAGGAACCATATGGTACAAGAGCTTAGTGAGAATTTTAATGTATTGACTGTAATTAGGCCGGACATCATGTATGCAGTCAGCCTCATTTATATTCATGGAGATGCCAAAGGAGACACATTGGCAAGTGGGCAAGAGGATATTGAGGTACATGAATGAAAAAAAAGATTATGAAGTTTTATATGTAGCACCAGATGAGTTTCAGCTTGTGGGTTACACAGATAGTGATTGAGTTGGTAGCCTTGATGATCAAAATAGCACTTTGGGGTATGTATTTCATCTTGGATCAGAAGTGATATCTTGAGCTTCAAAGAAACAACCTATAGTTTCACTTTCTACATCTGAAGTGGAGTACATAGCAATGAATGCAACAACATGCCAAGCTATATGATTAAGAAAGATACTTTTAGATTTGCATGAAGAGTAGCAAGGGGATTTTATGGTCTATTAAGACAAGATATCCTTCATAGCATTGTCAAATAACCACGTCTTTCATGGTAGGAGCAAGCAAATTGTAATCAGGGATCACTTCATTCAACATTTAGTTGAGAAATGTGTGATAGAGCTTAGTTTTTATAAGTCAAATCAACAACTACCTAATATTTTTACTAAGTCATTGTCAAAAAACACTTTCATACACTTAAGAGGAAGCTTAGGGGCCATTAATGCAACAACAATGGGCCTACAAGATTTTATGTTAGTTTTGGATTCTTACAGCAGAGCTATAGACTTTGACAACCCAACTTCGGACTCCTACAGTCGAGCTCTACACTCTAATAGTTTAGCTTTGAAATCCTACAACACAACTGAGCTACGAACTTCAATAGAGTAGCTATGGACTTCAACAAGGCAGCTATAGACTCTATCAGTCAAGTCTATAGCACAGCAACGGACGCTGCCAATTGAGTCTGTAGCATAACTACAGACTCTCCTAGTTGAATTTATAGCACAACTACAGAATTTCTCAGTCCAACTATGGACTCTGCTAGTCGAGTCCATAGCACAGCTATGGACTCTATTAGTCCAAATACAAACTCCACTAGCACAGCTACGGACTTCAGTAACATAGTTCTGGACTTGAACAAAAGAGGTGCAGAAGCATTTGGACAGATGAAAATAAATTATAATAATGTTTTGAACACTGAGAAAGTTTCGCAGACCATGGTAGGAAGGTCAAGAATAAAGGGGAGTGTTAAAATAATATTCTTGCCTTCACCTATACCTGCCCCGCTCCACTCAACAACTGCAGCCACCAAACAGAATTTAATGCAATGGTTCAAATTTGAAATTTGGGATTTGTTTGAATGTTTTGGGGGGAATAAAGGTGGTAGGTGGAAGAGTAGTCAGAGGGAGACAAAAGGGAAAAAGACAAACAAAAATTTAGAGCAGAAAGTTGATAAGCTACGCAACAATAGTCAAGAATAACTAGTGGAGAAGAAAAAACAGATTTTCTATGCAGCAGCAATAGTAAAAAAAAGGCAACAGCTTGGAGAAGACAAAGCAGTAGAGAAGAAGAACCCAACAGCAAATTGTGGAGGACAAAGGAGGCAGAATAGAAAAAGAACATCAGTGAACATAGGAAGAGAATGTTTTGCTGACAACAGTTAGACCATAGGCAAATCAACATAATAGAAAGGAAAGAAGTCAAGAGAGCGGATTTTTTTGTAAGAGTTTATATCGCTGTAGTTGGTTATTAAGGGAGTTTAAATCAGTTTGTATAAGATTTTTTAGAATCATTTAATATATACAAATTCTGTTTTTTATATTTATGGTCTGCCCATCACCTGTTTCAATCTTTTGTTTTATTGTTGTGTTATTTATTTGTTGCCCACCTGGACCTACACATGTATTTTATGCCAACAGAATGAAAAGTTGACCCAAACAAAACACAAATAGAAACCTCGTTTTGACGTAGTGTTTGCTACAAAAACTAACAAGTTTAAAGTAAACGCAGCACAAGTGAAAATAATAGAATCTGTAACTAAACATAGGCAGCAGAAATACATATACACAAAGATTAATTCAATATGCTACAGCCAAAATAGACACCATAGAAATTAAGTTTTTTTTGAAGACTCTAACAAAGATTCGTTGCTCATGCGATTACAAACTTGAAGTTCTTAAAACTTTTGCAGGGCTTCGCTGCTCAGAATAAAACCGAGATTGTAACACAATACATACATTACTTTTTTTTAATACAAAACAATTCAAAGTCTTTAGACTTGCTGTCAAAACCAAGAAGACATGAGAGATAAGATCATCATAAAAGCATTAATTAATTCGTATACACCCAACAGAAGTTAAATTCATGTCAGTGTCCAGCTATAGAATGAGGGATGTGGTAGAGAAGATTAAACGGTTGCTGACTAGGTGTCCATGTCCACCAACATCAAGGATGATGTACAAGTTATGAAGTGAGAGGTCACCTCTTTATAACAACGTTTGGTTGTTTCTGATTTTTAATGATTTTTAATTAGGTACATTAATATGCCTTTTCATATTAAAAAGGTTTCGACTTTGAATTGATTAAAAGATGTAACATGAAAATTGATACATGAAAATTATAAGGATTAAATTTAATAGTAGATTTTATTCATCATTATTTTTCAACTATTAATATAATTTATAAAAGTACTTTCCCCAATCGCTTTAAAGGACTCTCCTCACTTCCCTGAAAACATTTCTGGAATCATCAGCGATGCAAAATTGTTACTAAATCATTTCAGAGGAGCTATCATCGAGCATGTCTATAGAGAGGTAACAGGGGACTCGATTGCTTAGCAAACATCAGGTTCCTTAGAAGCAATTATGTCACTTGGCATGTTGGATAATTTTTGGATGACGTCATCCGAATAGTCGAGAACGAAAAATGACACATCACACAAAGGAATGATGTTTAAACTTATGATGCTAAGATCACAGGTTAAGTGAAAGGATTTTCACACATGCAAAGCTCTGATTTCCAAGGCTTTGCACGAGCCACAACCATCATGCTCTCAAACCACGTTCGTGTCTGGTTCCGGCTCCATCTATTGTTATCTTCCTTCTCCGAAAGGCACTATTCAAGCCACTTGCAAAGGTAATACTCAGCCAAAAAAATGGGAGGGGGCAGAGACTGCTTTGAGTCAATTTTCTATTATGATATTTGTTGACGCTGTGGATTACACCTTTGAAAGAAGGCTGGGCTTCTCTCTTCCACGCGGCACAATGGATACTCCCCTCTTGTTGTGGGTCTGGCAAAACTGAGGGGAGAATCTCTAGATAAGGGCTAGCTCCCTTTGATGCATCTCTGAAGTCTTTTACTACTATTGCTAATATTTGGGGGGGCGGGGGCGGGTAAAAAGGGAGAAAGAATAACCAGAACATAAACTAATCTAAGTGGTGATGCACCAAAATGATTTTGATCTAGTCAACAATATCAACACTTCAAACTAAGAGAAGGGCGAACAGACACTTTATCTGACAGAAAAAACCAGACTGTAGGGCGCTTTAACAGGGAGGCTTGGTGAAGATACAAGGAAAAGGAACTTACCACAGGGGCTGCAAAAAACACACTGTCTGATAATTACTCCTCTGTCTCTATGGTCTAGATGAAAGCACTTCCTGTTAACCTGCAGAAATAGTCTTGGCTATACTAGGTGTGTTGGTATCAATCCATGAAAGCATCAAGCTAAAATGACTGAACATAGAGTTGATACGTAGACATACTCAGAAGTATAACCAGTGAAATAGAGGTAAAATGCATTTTTATTGATTCAAAGGTGAAATTTGGCAGGGCTTCACCTTACAAAATGAGAGATCTTTCTCAACTGAGAGGTTACAATATATATAGCATCAAGGAAAAGACTTTGGCACTTTCTAGAATAAGCGGCCCATGCTGCGTTGAATACATTGGAAAGAGGAAATTGTTGAAGGAACCATGTTGTAGGTGTCACCAGTCTTGACTTTGGTGCTCAACCCGTATTAAATGTCACTGCAAGAGCATGGGTTGTATTAAATGTCACTGCAAAAGCATGGGTCATATTAAATGTCACTACGAAAGCATGGGTCGCTGTAAATATCTTCCTGTGCCGATGCTTTTTGTGCCACCTGGACTACTTAATTCGTGTCTGAACTTTGCTGGGTGCATCTTTTGGAACATTCCAAATGTTGTCGTATGTGTGCGTCGCTGTGTTCTGGATTCTCTATTTTATTCCCTCTTTCCTTGCTATTTCTTGTCTCTTTCTGGGAATTTTGAGCTTTTTTATCAGCTGATGCATCCCATCAAAATTGACATCTATGGGCCTGTCACTATTCGAAAACCAACTGCTATTTTGCTGCCTTAAATTTGACGTTCATGTGCCTGTCACCAGACATTTGAACTCCAACGACTAGTTCACTATGTTAAGGTTGACGTGCTCTGGCCCGTCATCCCTTTGGTCATTCCTTCGGCTTTGTGCAACTGAACCTTCGGCCTTTTGCAATTGAACCTTCCCGAAGGGAGGTGCCCCTTCAGAAAATGGAAAGGTCCCATTTTCGATAGCCAAGAGTCCATCGCAAGGGTAATTACCCTTCGGGCTCCCTTGTCTTATCAATTCCTTCAGACAAAATGTCCGAAGGAATTCCTTGAGACATTTTACCTGAAGGAAATCTTTTCTTTAAAGTCTCGGCCATTGTAAATTTCTTCAAAAAAAATGTCTGAAGGAATTCCTTCGGGCATTTTGTCTGAGGGAATTCACCTTTGGTTCCACATGAATTTTCTTCGGACAAAAAGTTTGAAGAAGTCCTTTGTATTATTGCTTTGTCATTTCTTCCGAAGGAAAAACTTCCCTTTTGGCCTTATCTTTGATCTCTTTTCAAAATGTGTTCCCTCCCCTCCGCAAGGCCACTTTGGGTCAAAATGTCCTTCGGACCCTGCTTGAACGGCCCCATTTGGCACCTTCCTGCCCTCTGCAAGGGCACTTGACCTTCGGAGTCTTTGTAAAAGACTTGCATTTTTTTGAAATGACCCATTTATTTGCCAAAAAGGCTTGTCTAAGGCAATTCTCTGAAGCGAAATGAGCCTCCGTATCAACCCAAAAACCTACAAGACTCAAATCACTCGACTCTTTCATAGAACAGGGCTTCGACAAAGGGAAAAAATGACAATTGTAGTAAGGAGAAGATATTAAAGACTGACTAATCAGTCCCCCCAAAGAAAATTCAAAAGGAAGACCGATTTTTGGGACTTGTAGGACCAAAATTTGGTCAACAATATCAAAATGAATGATCATGTCTGGCAAAAAATGGTCAAAGCGAGGCTGGCCCCTTTTATAGAATGTCTGGGGGGCACGATACTTCATTCTCCAAGGATTTTGCTCGAGGCTGAAATAATTGTGAGGTGAGAATGCACGGATTGAAGATTCAGATAACAGAGGCGCTGATAGGAGAGACCACTGGGATGGAATGCCATGAAGTAAAGGCATTCAAAGACAAGCGTCATAAGAAGAAGCTCATGCAGATTTTCTTCAAAAAAGAAAAGGAAAAGTATAGGGCAAAACTCTCATCCAACAAAGGCTTCATGCGTGCTGACCTACGAAGGAAATCGCCGGAGGTATGTCTCCAAATCATGTGATATATCACATTGGAAGGAAAACATAGTATTCTCTATTCACATCATTTCTTGCTCTTGAATCATTTCAAGGGTCATTTTATTAGTATCATGTTTTTTCTGATGCAATTGTTGGAGGTGTCTGTATTGAAATTGAAGAATAATCTCGCTGTGGATTGAATTTACTAGGGCCTCATATTTCTTTTGATCAAATGGGGGGAATTGGTCTGGTCTAAGATCATCTCTGAGGCTATTGACATCAACAGCGAGGAGTCGGAGGAGGGAGTTAATGCCTCTCAATCAGAGCCCGAAGAGAAAAATCAGGTGAAAGATTTTGGGGATTTAAGTGCCCGTGCACATAAAAAACACAAAATTGATTTGGGAAGCCCTTCCTACACCTCTAGAGGAAAAGTCATCTTAGGCTCTGATGTTAACAAGGGTGTTGAGGATTCCTTCCAGAAACTCCACACTCAAATTGCAATCCAAAATCTTTTATGTGGAGAAATCTCGGATGAATTTGAGAGGCTTAGTAATTTTCTCTGTGTTAACAAATTTGTTTTTAATGATGGCAAGATCTCTTAGACCCACACCCCTAGAGATGAGTCTACACAGAAAGATAAAGAGGAGGACCTCTGCGTATTTGAGGAAGATAAAAAAAGATCCCTCCGCTTGGAATCCAAAAGGAAGAAACTGAATAAGGATGAGGCGCAGTGCATTAGAAGCTGGATCAGAGGTAAATGCAATAAAAAAGCCAATGCATAGACTAAGCAACTGATCACTTATTTTGAATCGGACTAACTCTGTTTCTCCCCATTACTTTAGGGTTCTTTTTGGTCTTTTGGATGACTGTTCGCTGATGTTTAGCGCCAGTTTGACTAATCTGTTGGGTTACCCTTTTATCTCACTGAGTTGTTTTGTTTTTAACTGTTTATCTTTCAGTTGTCTTTTGTACTGGGTATGGGCCCTTTCAACCCATCGTTTACCTATCAAATAAAATATATAATTTATAAAATATATGTATATTAAAAATAATTTTTATATTTATTATAATCAATAATATATCTAAAATTTCACTTATGAATTTTAAAAAATTGATTATATTTTATAATTAAAAATAAAAAAACAATCATATGACTATCAAATTTACCCAAACATTAAAATTGGATGAATCGACGAAGCCATCACTTATGATCACAATTTTAACTCCTGGACATTGGCATAAGAGTTCAATAATTTCCAGGCAGCGACAATATCGATAAGGTTCAGTGTTTGGTCACCTTAAAACTTGGTGATCGACATATAATTATTTGTCGTTGTCTATTGAATATCATTTCCAATTTTGGATTTGTTTGTTCAGGGAAGGTTTGAAATTTGATTGGATTTCCTTACTGATAATTGTGTCGCTAACGACCATATCTAGTTCTTGTTTTTACAATTTTTCCTTTAATTGAAAGACGTACACTTAACCTAATTAAGAAAAAAATTATGGTTTCTTAAGGTACGATCTCAATGTCCTACTTTTGGTAAGTTTTGATTTGTTTTTCTTCATTTAAAGGTTTCATTTCAGATTTTCATTTCAGGCTTTTATTTTAATGCTCCGTTGACGATCGCAGATCAACATCTGGGTGTGTGTTTTCAGATGGTCTCGTGTACCATATCTTCTGTCAGTAAGAATAGATAAATGTTGTGATTTCAACCTCTGAGCAAGAGTACAAGATAGCATAGGGATCCATGAACGAAGTATCACTTTCAAAGAATCTTGAGTGACATGGAGAAATCCGTGGATCAACTAATGTCATTTTGTTATAATCAGAGCATCTTGAAGATGGTGAAAGATCTAGTGATACATGAGAGATTGTCTAAACAATTTTTAAGAGAGGTGGTCCCAAATGACGAGATGTAGCTTGAGTATTGGTCCAGTCATGTTCAGAAATGGACTCATTTGAAATATACAATGTATACAATTTAGATATTTAGCCCATGGCATTAAAATATCTAAGAACATCTACCCAACAACTGCCTATGATTTGTTGTAATTTATTGTAGGATTTGTTATTTACTTTAAAGGTGGATTGAACATACCTGATTTTTAGATTGTATATAAACCGTTAAGCGCGGTTAATTAAAAGAATCATGTTGGAATTTTTCACGGTTGTCTTTTATGCATCTTTTCTATTATATTACCTGGTTCATGTGCCACCTAAAAAATGTAGCTGGATTTTTTCCAGAATTGATGAACATGTACATATTCATATGCATACTCTTGGCAATAAATAGAACAGTTGAAGAGACTAGTTAGAAAACGATGTTCAGCCTTTAGAAAAGGTAAAATTTCTTATTTGAAAACATATGTCCTCAACAAGAATCGCTTGAATACAAAGGTTATAAATGAGACCAATGCCGTTCAAGAATAACGGTCGACATGGTGTTGCCAGTTTGAAGTTTGTATGCTTGAAAGAACTAAGACCATATAATGAGTTGAAAGTATATATTGCTATTGTTATCATGGAATGCATGGGAATTTAAACAACGATTCCGACGACAGTAAATTCAAATCGAAGGCCGCCCAATGCGAAAATTGATTGTGACATATTATAGTGTAATGTAGACATAAATCTGAGTAAAGTGTTTTTATTATATATTAATTTTTTTTTTGGGATTTTTACTTATTTGGATCTGAAAATATTTGTTATAAAGGGGAGGGAGAATGATTCTAGTTTTTATTTATTAGAAATTTTTTGTAAGTGTAATATGTAATAAATTATTTTTATTATATAATTATTATTAATGTAGGATTAATATAATTTTAATTTAATCATACAATTTTTTTTTTGGTTTTGTTAAATTGAAGACTTTTATAAATGAAATATTTTTATCAACAAGACTTAACCATATATTTTATTATCTTATCAATTACGTTTTTTTTTTTTTTGTTAATAAATTATAAAATTTGAAAGAAAATTCAGGTGGTTCTCTGTCATGATTCAATTTGGTTTCCTTCTAAATTATTAATTTTTAATAAAAAAATTAAAAGGATACTTCAAACTTATGTTCTTATTCAATAAGAAAATGCTAACAAAACTAATAGACACTTATGACTTATTTTCACCCATCTCAATACAATCATGTATGCTATTCCGAGCTGTGTGAAGAAATACAGTTATATATATAATATGTATAATAATCATTGATGTTTTGAGGACCTACTCTTTATGTGCTCGTAGACGTTACGTTGGGAAGTGGAGAAGCTGCGAAATGAGATGGCACGTTTAGAAAAGAAACACAAGTAAGATTTTTGAATTATATGATGAAATGTTTATTTTATATGTTATAGATTATAAAGTTTAACCCCAAAAAAATAACTATTTTAATTATAAAAACATTACTCGTAATGTAACAGACTTATGATTGGTGAGGACTTGGATTCTCTCAGTTTAAAGAAGCTACAACATTTTGAGAAGCAAATCAATTTGGGTGTTAGAAGAATACGTTCAAAAAAGGCAATTCATGATATCATTTATAATTTACTCAAAATTATATATATATATATATATATATATTTTCGTAGAATTTTTTATTTTTATATTAAAAGTTATTATATTAATTTTTTATCAATATTACATCATATTATTGAGAATATGTTATGCAAACTTTGCAGGGTAAGATCTCACTAGAGCATATTGGGTCTCTAAAAACAAAGGTAGTATATAATTACCCTTTCATCAAAATATTTTATTTCCCAAAAAAAAATATTATAAATAGTATTTATAATAAAAATATCATAGTTAATATTTATAAAATATTTAATTATTTTTTAATTAGTGATAAAAAAAGATTATATAATTTTTTTAGATTAAAATTTTATATAAAGAGAAGATAGTATTTTTAAAATAAGTTTAGTTTAATTTTTTAAAATAAATATTTAGAATACAAATATTATATTATAAAATATATTTTTATTTAAATTTTTTAAATAATAATCGAGTAAAAAAATTTCACATGATAACATATCATAATAAGAATTATTTAGAATGAACAAATTATTAAAATGTGTAATATTTTAATATTTATTTTTCAATTTAAATTATTATTTTTTTGAGTGAATGAAATATTAAAATATATTTTTTAAATATTATATATATGAATATCAATCAATTTAGTTTAAAGGACACTAAATTATCGTTATCAAAAATATACTTATAATAATTCTATATTAAATAAATTATAAAAAATATAAATTAAATGTTTTAAAAAACATAAAAACAGTTATAAAATCAAAATCAAATAATAATAAAATTTACCATAAAGAGAGAAACTATTTACATATTTTACAATAAATAAATTACAAAGTAATTGAAAGTATCATGTTTAATATAACAGAGGCCTGACTAAATTGTTATACTTTTAAAGTATCATACACCCTCACATAAAATTATAATAATAAGATTCTTCTAATTATTTAGAATGTATTTTAATTTTTAAAATTTAAATTCAAATAAAAAATCTATTTTTATATATTAAAGTTAAAATATAATATTTATATTAAAAAAGTTATTATTTAATTAATAAAAATTACTTTATATTATATTATTCATCAAGACACAAAGATTTAATGATATCTAAAATAAATAAAATAAAACAAGAATCATTTAACAACTAGAACACTATACTTAAAGAAATTGACTGTTCACGCACCACCCAATACCAATAGAAAGCACTTTATAGCATCTTCGAAAGAAATTATAGAATTGTGACAATTCTTATTCTTGTGCCTAAGAATACAAGTTGTCTAGAAATGGCATCATTTAGTATGCATTTCATTATTGTATTATGTATTTCCCAAGAGCAATGAACTTTCAATGATTTTCACTCTCAATAATTGTGTTTATCTATTAAAATATTTAATCTTGCCCCCGACTTACCACTGTCAGTTTCTTGTTTGGTTGTAAAAACCTCCAACCATTTGAACTCACCGATTTCATTTAATGAACAATAGTTTAAATTTTAATTTTTTTTTTTTGGCATTGTTTGAAATGAGAGTGAAAGCATGGATAGGTGTAGAACGAGTTAAGAAATATAAAAGTAAAAGAAAACAAAAAAAAATTAAAATGGAAGAGAGCAGAATATGCACAAGAGTAATAGCCTATGAAAAAAATAGAGAAGAGAGGAAAAAGATGAAATGTAAGAAGAAAAAGGGACAATAATCTGAAAAAAGATGTGTAGAGTAAAATAGGAGCACAAAGTACAAAACAACATTGAATAAAGAGAATTTACAATAACATTTTCTAGTGAGAAAGAAGAAGAATGTTTATGGTCAGAACAATAATTTAAAATAATAAAGAAGAATATTAGAATAGAAGTTTGAAGTTTTGTATGTGTATGTGTCAATAATAGTTTTATTAAGTTTTATAAGCATATAATCAATAGTTTGTAACAATTTTTTGAATCAATATAAAATATTGAACAATGTGTGGTTTAGATAAAACTCTAGCTCCTTAGTTTTTTGAAAAAAAATACATCATAAATAGTATTTACAAAATATTTAATTATTTCTTAATTAATTATATAAAAATATTATACACTTTTTCAAGATTAAAATTTTATATGAGGAGATAGTATTTTTAAAATGAGTTTAATTTAGCTTTTTAAAAGAGTTATTTGGAATGCAAATGTTAAATTATAATTTTATTTTATTTTTAATTATTTTTTTTTGTATTTTTAGATAGTTAATAATAAAAAAATATTATTTACAGATTAAATATCTTTAAAAACATAAAAACAACTATACAATTAAAATTAAACAATAATAAAATTTATTATATGGAAACACACTATTTGCATATTTTACAATAAATAAATTACAAAGTAATTGAAAGTATCATATATATTTATATGAAAATCAATTCATTGAGTTTAAAGGATACTAAAAATTATCATCATCAAAAATACACTTATAATAATTCTCTGTTAAATAAATTATAAGAAATAAAAATTAAATATATTAAACAATATAAAAATAAATATAAAATTTAAATTAAACAATAATAAGGTTTATTATAAGGGGAGAAACTATTTGCTTATTTTACAATAAATAAATTATAAAGTAATTGAGAGCTATCATGTTTAATATAGCTTAAGCCCAAATAGTTTGTTATATTTTTAAGGTGTCAAACACCTTCACATAATATTATAATAATGAGATTCTTCTAATTGTTTGGAGCATATTTTACTCTTTAAAATTTAAATTCAAATAAAAAATCTATTTTTATATATTAGAGTTTAAAATATGATATTTATATTAAAAGAGTTGCTATTTAATTAATAAAGATTACTATATACTATATTGTTAGAGTATATTTTTCATACTTGCTAGGTTCTAGTTAGGATTTCCATTTTTTTGTTAGTTTTGTTCTATGTGAAGATTTATCCCACATTGACTAGTTAGGCTTGACTCTTGTTTCTCTTTACCTATTTAAGCAAGGGATCTCCATTATATTGTTCATGTTTTTTATATTTTTTTATGAATAATAATTGATTTGTTGATAGTTGATTTATTCTTTGTGTTAGGTGAATATTTTGTCACCAGCTAACTGATGAGCAAAATAGGTGATTTCAACCACAACATAAGGAGATTGGTCGGCCAAATGTGCAAGTTTACTACATCAAAAGGGGACAAATCTCTCCTCTCATCAAGGGGAGGTTCTCTATAACTATGAGGAGCTATATACTATATATATATGCAGAAAATAACACTCATGGGTATGACAACACCATCCATCTCTTTTTTTTCAGAGATGATGTTCATAGACAAAGGAGAAATCTTGGTGAAATGACAAGAGACACTTCTTTCATAAGTAGCCTACAACTAACAGCAAGAATCCTTTCAGGTAGGTAACAAGTAACTAGTAATAGGGGGCGGTAACCAGCAGAATGAAGTGTAGCACAAAGTCTCCACCTCAACTGCCCAAGAGTAAGATATGAAGGACAATGAGGACACAAAGTCATCCCAAAGTCCTTTACACAGAAACAGAAAATAGACAAACACACTAAAAGTAAGTGTCAGCACAAAGTCTTCCACAGTTGGCTTCAGGACACCTTTTTGATTACTTCCACTAGTTCTGCTTATTTCCTTAAAATGGATAAGAACACATTCAGGAAACAAACATAAGAACAATCTCCTAAATGACACAAGCTATTACATCACAAAGTCTGGAAGTAACCTACTTTCTCATTCATAAAAAGAAATATGATCAACAATCTGAGCTCAAAGTCTTAATAATCGCCTTTCAATTTTGGTAGAGTTTTGTTTTTATATTCGAAAAGATCTCCTTTGCATCAGATAGGAGATTACAATATATAGTAGCCAAGAAAAGCTTGACGCTTTGTTTCATGGAATGGCACATGCTGCATTCAATGCCTTGAATGCATTTTCAGTTTTGTCAAAGAGGGCCATGCTGGAACAGGGCGTCTACCTTAATTGTGGTGTGTCGATTCATCTCAAATGTCTTCTCTTGGGCTTGGGTCATCTGGTCCTTTTCCTGATATCTGCGCAGCTGTCAACTTCGCCTTTACTCCAAGGGAGAAAAATAGGCCGCGCTTTTAATGTTTACAAGCTCTGATGTCCACTTGGTGGACTGTTCCACCTAATGTAAATAACTCCTACAGATATTTTTGGTCTTTCCCTCTTTTCTTGCCATGTATTTTATGTTTTCTCATGATCTGAGCTCGCAGGCTATCTTTTTCCCTTTCTGCTGGTCACTGAGTTCACTCTTGACTTTTGTCCTTTCCTGGCTTTGTCTCTTCCTGATTTTGTCTTTTCCTGGAATTTGAGCTCTCGGGGCTATCTTCCCAGCTTTGTTGGCTCCTTGTGCTTTTCTCTCAGCAGTTCTTCCTTTTGGCCTTAAGGCCTTTGAATGCATTCAGATTCGCGCTCAAGCCTTTAAAGATCAAAAGTTATTTCATTGCCATAAAGTTGACGTTCGCGTGCCCCTCACTATTTAAAGCCAACGGCTAGTTTATTGCCATGAATTTGATGGCTTCGAGGATGTCACCGTACGTCTGGATTCCAACAGCTAGTTCATGGTGCCCAACTTTGACGTCTGCGGGCCCGTCACCCCTTGGTTAATTCCTTCATATTTTCTTTGACCGAGCTTAGTCTTTGAATCTTTCTGAAGGGAAGGTGTCCCTTCGAGACTTGGGGGAGATCCTTTTCCTGGTCGTCGAGAGCTCCCCGCAAGGGTACCTGCCCTTCGGGGTCCTTCGGGTGGCCTTCTTCCTCAAATCCTTTGGACAAAATGTCCAAAGGAATTCCTTCAGACAAATTGTCTGAAGGATTTCTTTCCTTTGCCTTAGTCACTTCCCACTTATTCCCTTGGGCTTTTTTCTTCCGAGCGAATTCCTTCGGACAAAAGTTCGAAGGAATTCCAACTTTTCTGCCTTGTTCACTTTTTCGAAGAAAACCTTACCCTTTCGACCTTTTGCAATGGTCTATTTTGCTCATCACCTGCCCTCTCCAAGGGTTGTTTGATCTCCAAAATTCCCTTTCAAAAAAGTCACAAAGGTCATTTTGGCTCCTAAGTGCCCTCCACAAGGGCACTTGTCCTTTGGGCTCTCTGTCGGGCCTTTGATCATTCCTTTGGGCAAAATGTCTAAAGGATTTTACTTGTAAAATTTTGTCACAGAAAATCCTTTCAAAAGATATCCTTTTGTTCCATTTTCCATCCGCAAGGGTACTTGCCCTGCGAGCTTTGGAACACCTTCTTTTGAACCTTTCGATTAAAATTGCCTAAGTGTTGGGAACTTATTTCTTTATTGCAGAGTTCGTAGAAACAAGCCTGTGGAGTCCATAGAAATAACTATGAAGAGTCCGTAAAAATCAACCTGCAGAGTCCATAGAAATAAGCCTGCAGAGTCCGTAGAAATAAGCCTGCAGAGTCTGTAGAAACAACCCTGCAGAGTTCGTTAGCTAAAAAAGCTTGAATAATGGAAAATTTGAATACTTAGAACAATTTTTTGAGAAGGGGAAAGAGAATTTTGGCCCGCAGGACCAAAATAGTTCATATGTTATCCCAAAAATGAGTGACAGATTTTGGAAACAACAATTGGCTCTAGTTGGAGAACTTCTTTCAGTTGAAATTTTGGAATCGCTGAGGGGAGTAGAAACCAGAATCTCCAGTGTGTTGGTTGAATATTTTGTCGATTAGCGTATTGATAAACAAAATAGGTCTAATCATCCAAAGTAGGAATATTGGTCAGCCAAATGTGTAGTTTTACCACATTAAAAGGGGACTAATCTCTCCTCTCATCAAGGGGAGGTTCTATATATATATATATATATATATATATATATATATATAAACATAAAATAATACTCAAGGGTAGGATAAACTTTCCATCTCTCTTTTTTCAGAAATGATGCATGCAAATCAAAATAAAAATCTTAGATATAATGACAGAAAGCACTCTTCTTTCAGAAGTATTATTCAGCAAACCACAAGAATCTTCTTGGTAGTAATCGTAAAATGTAACCAAGGATGTAATAACCAACAAATCAAGATGTAGCACAAAATCTCCACCTGAATTGCCCAAGAGTGAGATACGAAGGACAATAAGGGCACCAGTCGTCCCAAGGTCTTTTACACAGAAACAAAAAGAAAACACACTAAAGACAATTATGGAGGCACAAAGTCTCTCCACAGTTGGCTTCAGGGCACCTTCTTGACTATTTTCACTAATTCTGCTTGTTGAATTAAATGAACAAAAAATATATTAAGGACAAAGACATAAGAATAGTTTTCCCAACAACAAAGATATCACAGCACAAAGTCTGAAAAGTCACTTGCTTTCTTATTCCAATAACAAAATATGATCAACAATCTGAGCTCAAAGTCTCAGTAATGCTTTTTAATTTGGGTAGAGTTTTGTTTCTGATAATTAGAGAGAGAGATCCCCTATAGATAAAAGAGAATCCCTTATATAGCCTCTTCAAGAAGGACTTGGGAACAGTAACACATCATGTTGCATTGAATTTTGTTAAGAAGACATGCTGGAATTTAGGGGCATTTACCCATTTGCTTTTCTCAATGCAGAGAAACGGGTCACGTTATTGAAAGTTTGCATCTTTCAATATCCATCTGACGGTATACGTCTAGAAACATATCTGATGCACAAATGTTTCTAGTCATTTCTCATTTTTTGGTTATTTGAATTGGGTTCTCGATTTAGTTCAATGCTCTGTTCCTTAGTTGCTCCCTGCTGGTCTTTTGAGAAGCCTGCGGAAGATGACACTTGGCAGCTTCCACTGCATTTGATACTGTCTCAATAGATGACACGTGGTGGCTTCCGTTGTGACTTTGAAGATAACACGTGGCAGCATAGCGGGTTTTCTGTTTCTTCAGACTTTTCTTTCAGAGGAAAAAGTCTGAAGGAATTCTTTCAGACAATTTGTCCGAAGGAATTGTCTTTGTTACTTTTGCTAGGGGAACATTTCCGAAGGAAATCCCTTTGCTCTTTTGGCCTTTGAATTGGTCTATTTGCCCCCTTCCTGCCCTCTGCAAGGGCTGTTTGAGCTCCAAATTAACCTTTCAAGTTTTTGCAATGGTTCACTTCAGCTTCTGAGTGTCCTCTGAAAGGGTTGTTTGTCCCTTGGAAATTTGCCGTAGTTGATTTTATGAATATCAAATTGTGACACGTGGCAGCATCCGCTAAGTTCTGTCGGGTTATTTGTTTCCTTCCTTAGTCACTTTTGCCACAAAAATTCCCTCTGCAAGGGCACTTGTGTCTTTGACACTTGGGGCACTCCTTTGAACTTGTCGCTTGAACTGACCGATTGAACCAACTTTGGTTCAACGGTTCAATAGTTCATTCCCTTGTTTCTATTGACCGCTTAAACCAAGATTCTTTGAAACAAGCCTCGTTGAACCCGTTGAACCTTGAACCCATTGAACCTTTTGAACCTTGAACCCATTGAACCCTTTGGTTCAAGGTTCAACGGTTCAATCGGTTCATTCTTTTTATTTGGCTAAGTCCTTTTGATCTTTTTGAACCAAATGCGTTGAACCATTTGGTTGTTGAACCTATTGAACCATTGAACCCGTTGAACCTTTGAACCAAAGTGGTTCAATGGTTCAATGGTGCAAGCATTCTTCTCTTTGATAAGTGTTTTGAAGCCGTTGAACCTTGAAGCGGTTGAACTTTGAACCATTGACCAATGCGCTTAACTTTTGCTGCTGATGTAGAACCTTGAACCCATTGAACCAAAATGGTTCAAGGTTCAACGGTTCAATGGTTTAATCTTTGCTTAGAAGCTTGCTGATAAACTCTTTTGGTTGAACCTTATCGTTGAACCAACTTTGAAATTGCCTAAGTGTTGAGAGCTTACTTCTTTCTTGTAGAGTCCGTAGAAATCAACCTGTGAAGCCCGTAGAACTTGGCCTACAGAATCCGTAGATTTTCTTTCTAAAGAGTCTATAGATTCAAGTCTGTAGAGTCCATAGATTTTTGAGAATTTGAAAAATGAGAAATTTGAATGCTCAGAACAAATTTTGAGAAGGGAAGAAATTATTTTGGTCTATTGAATCAAAATAGTTCACATGTCCCAAAAATGAGAAGTCTATTTTTAGGGACAACACAGTGCCTTCAAGTATGCCATTGGGCTACGGAGTCATGCTACCCAAAAAAGAAAGGCACCAAAAAATGAAAAATGAAAAGCACAAAAAAGAGCTAAAGACTATACAAATATACATATGTACAGACGGCTTTATCTGATGCTTCAAGAATTGAAGTGCTTCAGATGCCACCTACTGTGAGACAATAAAAATGGCATTTCGTCTTGATAAACTAGCAAGAAACCATTTTCTCTCCAGAATCGGTGATGAGTGAATGGAACTCTCCACCAAGAATCACATTTTTTATGCACTCCTTTTGGTTCTCTCTTCTTGCTCCATGACAAGACGTGGTGTCCAATCTGAAAACCATAAATCCTTACTCTCTTGGCAAAGAGCTCCTTTTCTTGACTTTGGCGTGCATCAGTATAGTCCACTACCATAGCTTGTTATTCTTCTGGTTCAGTCCAGCACATGATTTGATTGTCAGCATCAAACACCTATCAATGGTTAGCTTTATCAGGTACACTTGGTCAAAAGACCAGTTTGATAGTGTGTCTATTATCTTTGAAATTGGGGTGAAGAACCATGAAGGTTGTAGGGACAGCGAATGAATTTGCACAATTATGAAGCTCTCTAGGCACTGCAAAAATATTGAAAGCTTAAAAACTTTCAAGGCAGTCCCATCCCAGATTGTGGTAATGGCGCAATCTTTTGTTCTTGGTTTGACACAAGTTTCTCACCTGACAAACCACCAGTTCGACATCTCTTTTGGCTTGAAGGAGCTTGACACCTCTATTTTGGGCTGCTTTCAACTCGAGTAATAGAGATTCATATTCAACAGTGTTGTGAACTGCAACTTGTATGAAGAAGAAAAAATCTCCTTGAGCGGATATCAACACGGTCCCGGCTCCATCACCAGTAGGAGAATTGCTACCATCGAATTCTAGAATCCAAACATCATCAAAAATTGATCTTCTATCAGATTTTTCTTCATAAGAGATGGAAGATCCTTTTTCATCTGTACTGCATCCTACCAATTCTTGTGATGTCTTGTTTGAATCAATTCTTGGATTGCCAGCTACAGGGCTTTCATCTGCAAAAATATGAACATCCTCTGTAGACAAAAATTAATTACCCCTCCCTGAAGACTCAAACAGAATTTGGGTTTCAGGTGTTGATGTTTGAGTGACAACATATTTTGCCTCCTTTTCAGGGAGTAGTCTCTGTATAACGCATTTGACTGAGATCCTTGCCTCAGATAGTTCCATACTCAATTCTCCTCCAACATCCTTACAAAAATTTCGCCCAAGAAGGATGCCGTATGAGGCTTGGATGTCAGCGACCAAGACTGTTATTTTGATTCTCTTTTTTGGAAAGGCGGCAAATACAAATTGGGCATCTTTGATTTGTTCCAGCAATGGCACTTGTTTGTTCTCCATGGAGAAACATCTCCCAAATGTCTTGGTCAGTGTGAGACCAAGAGATTCTGCCACTTTGGCAGGCATGACGTTATCTGAAGCTCCAAAATCAATGATGCAGTTGCTCAGCGTGTGACCGTTTATCAACAGGGAAACATAGAAAGGCTCTATTTTTCCAAGGGCAGTAGGAGTAATGACAAGATTGTTTGGGATGGACATGTTCCTTGGGGGATCATGAGTTACCTTCTTAACATCTTGTCCTGCAGGGACGACTTTATTTTTCACACACTCAACCAACTTGTCTAACTGCTCAGGGTTGGCTTGTAGGAATTCAAATTCAGACATTTGAATTTTGGTTTTCTTGACATGGTCGATTATGTCAAATGTCTGAAATGAATTAGGAACAAGGGAAGGCAGTTCATCCTTTTGATTTTTATGAGGGGGAGGACTGATCTGCGAAATTGAAGTTGAAGGTGCAGAAATGTTTGGGGTACTTACTTTTTTAGCAATCACTAGGTCCTTTGGCTGGAAAGGTAGAGAAGTTCCTCATTTGACAATTGAAATTGTAGGCTGATATTCTTCCCTTGTTTTTCCTTTATCAACTTGTTGGGCTGACTGGTGATGGGATTGGGTGAACACAACGTATGATCCCTCAACTGCTTTATCTTCACTTCTGGGTTCATCTTGATAATTTAAAAAACCAATGTTGGAGTCGCCAACTGATTCTTCTTGGTTTTCTGCAAAGAAATCAGCGTCATTTTCTTGATCAAACTTAGGTTGGAAAGAGAAATCATGTTCTGTTTTCATATATCCAACTGCTGAGTTGGCTAGTGCTGCTTCAATGGCAAGTTTTTTCTGTGGGGGAGGCAGAGGATTTAGTTGCCCTTGACTTCTGACAGTATTGCCTTGATATGACTGGTTCTGAAATGTCCTCTTTGGGATATCCCGATAAGGAGGAGCAAACATACCTTGGGCCACTTGTCTTTTCAAGGCTAACAGTTTATTTTCCAGCTTTTACACCATTTGATCAGTGGTGCCTGTAGATGAATTCTCAGAAGATGAAGATTTACCTCTGTTAGGATCTCTATTTATCTTTCCCGCCAAGATGAGATCATCTTCCATCTCAGTGGCCAAATCTTGAGCAGCAGCAAGGTCTATGTGGCCAGCCCGTCTCAGCAGAAAACTCACTTCAGGTAGCTGAGAATTGATGAAGAAGCATTTGAGATTCTCAGCGATTCGCTGAGCAATTGTAGGAATCCTCTTTCTCAGCTTGTCGAACTTAGCTACGAAGTCCCTCATAGGTTCATGAGGTTCTTTCTTCATCCGTGTGCTCTGGGCCAGCAGGGCATGCGCATCTTCTGCAAGCTTGAACCTTGCTTCGAATTTGGCTTTGAGAGTGTCCCAGTCAGTGATTGACCAAGCCTGCAGATGGTAGAACCAGTTTGCAGCAGCGCCTTGTAGTGTTTCCATAAATACCCTGATTGCTACGTCCTCATACTCCACGCCTATCACACCGCAGGTTATGCTGAAGGCCACAATATGTTCATCAGGGTGAGCTCTTCCATCACCAAAGAATTTGGGAAAGTTCTTTCTTGAACTGCGTGGTAACTCATGTAGAGGTGGAGTTAAATTGAGTGGGCCAAAAGAGTTATCCCAGAGGCCTTGAGCTACCATTGCATGATTATGAAAAGGGGGAATAACAAATCTGGGTGGAGTATGTATAGGCAAAGATCTGCTAATAGCAGAAAAAGAAGTTTTGCCTTGTATTGGTGACCTGATATTGGTAGGAGGAAGACTCCTAGTTCATTGAATTTGAAGTTGTGGAGGAAACAAATCGAAATTGCCCTGCTGCACCAACTCAAAAACATGGTCAACAACACCTTGGGCTCTCTAGCTTCTAGTATAGCGTGGAGTTGTTGGATTGTAGAATAAAAATGGAAAAAAACTAGCCCTGTTTCAACTTGAAGCTTGAGGCTTTAAACTGCGCGTTCTTCCCCAGCGTCTCTGGTTTTGCAGCCCAGAGTATATAATGGAAATGGATAAGGCTATAATGATAATGAATAAGACACAGGGGATGCTTTAATCTAAAGCTTGAGGCTTCAAATTACGCAAAATCGATGTCCTTAGCGGAGTCGCCAAAACTTTGTATGTATGTTGAAGTACTCGTGATTGTGGTAAATAGTATGTTAGAGAGATCTTGGTTGAAGAGTGTTGTGGACTTTTTCATGATACTAGAGCCACCCTCCAACAATCATTACTCAATTTTAGGTTTTTCTTATTACAAATCCACCATTATTTTATTGATTGAACCCTTTTTTATAGTTATTTTCATAGCCTTTTGAGCCACTTTTTAAAATCAACTATTTTATGGTGCATTTTAGGTCTTCTAACCTGCACCATTGATTCTAGAAGCCCTCAAAATGCTAGGATCCCCTATCAATTTATTAAAAATAGATAATTTTGCAAAAGGTCATTTTTAGAGATCTTTTTTAGCATTTTGGGGACAAATCCATATAACAAATTTCTTTAAATTTTGTCAATTTTTTTTTAATCTTTAGTGGGTCTTCAAAAATTTCTTCCCCTACCACTCTTGTGACATATTTGGTGAGCCGTATGTTTTTGAAGGTTTTTCAACGAATTTTTTTTTTTGCTAGTTATGGCTTATTTTGGCAGGTCGCGGGATGCGACCACATCTTGGCTCTCTGCGGACATGGATCTTGACACAGAGAAGATTGAAGAAGTTGGGCTCGAGGTGCTTCGTTGCCTTTCGCTACATTCCCAAGTCCGTTCGTTGTCCACGACCTCTCCTGCTCATTCAGAGATCTTCACAGTGCCTGCATGCTGTGTTTTTCACATTACGGACGTACCCTGATCCAAGCCGCTCTTCATTAAGGAGGAAACATGGTTTTGTGGATGAGGATGGTTGCGTATAGATAACTCACCCTTGAATATAAAGCCCTGCCTCTAAGTTTCCCCTGCTCAGAGTTCTCCAACGGCTCTTGCGTATGATTACCAATCCTTGTTTCGCACTAGTGTGGCGGTTGTTCCTTCTTCTAGTCCTCACCAATATTACGTGTTTCATCGCTCTTTATGTTCCTCCCTTACCTAGTTCCCACCGTTTCTCCAAAACCACTTTAATACCGATTCGTGGTATTCAACTTTATAGGTATTGGCAAGCTACGTTTTTTTTGAAAGTAGGTTTACGTAATGTCCATGTCATTATAATTGTTCAAAAGCTTTCGATAAAAGCTTAAATGGCAGACAAATGATAAATAAAGTTGGGGGGGTCTAAATCCTTGTAAGTGGTCGATTTATTGTGATGTGGAGAATGTTTTGAAAGAAAGGGCCATTTTGTTTTTGTGGGGGACATTTATGTGGGATGATTGCTCTATGCATGTGGGGCGAAGAGGGGTAGGGCAAACACCTTTTAAAGTGGCATTATTATCACTTTTATGTGGGGTCAATTTTGACGTCGGCAAACAAATTTATGTGGGGTTATAATTTTTTAATTATTTTTTATAAAAACAATATTGAGAGTTTTTATATTGTGGGCAATTATTGTTAGGAGAGAACATTTTTTTAATTTACAATCTCGTTTGTTGAAGATCGGGGGTTGAAGCTCAGTTTGGCAGGTGGTCAAACCTCTTCATAAGTAAATAAATTATTTTTCTCCTTATTTTTTGCTCTCTCGTTACAATATTAGATGCATTTTCAGCTACGATCGACTTTCTATTAGAATGAGATTTGGCCCACGTTACTCTTTCTTGGTCCACGTTGTACTGCTTATGCCACTATTGTACTTTGCATTATCTTAGATGCATTTTTGGTTTACTGTGAGATTCTTTGCATGTGCTTTTATAGGTTGTCATTTTTTTGGTTGTTGATCATTTCAGTGGTGTTTTTCATATATGATGGATTTTTTTTGCTATTTGCCACACTCTTCCATCAACCCACGACATGCATTGGTATTTTGACACACTAGTAGTTTGTGTCATGTCTCAATCAAGGCCCTTTGCTTACTGTTTTGCCTTCTTCTATGAAGACATTTTTTCGCACTTATTTTTTGGAGCATTTCTTATGATTCTTGATGGCTTATTCGACAGGTCAATAGTCTCCGTATTTGGATCTATTCTAGTGAAGCCTAATGTCTTCATTGTTTTTATTTGGTTTTTTTTGTATGAGTTATATTATACTCACACTGATTTATAAAGTGTTATGGGAGTTTGTTGATTTAGCCTTGTCTACTTCATGCATTTGTGTACCTTATTCTGAGCACCTTTTCACTTCTTCAGTTGCTTGTCTTTTCCATCACCATCATGAGCCATCATATTTAAGAGACATTATCTGTATTTTCAACATCACTTTCACGACTGTTGACAGTCTCCCATAGCTTGAAGTATAGCTATTTTGGTGAGTCCTAATGTCATCTTATCTTATTTGATAGTTCGACAATCACTTTCAGTGTGATATGGAGTTATTTTGGTGCATATAATGTCAGCGTATTCAGTGTTCAAGTAGTGGATTCAAACTACTTGTGTAGACCTTTTTTTGTCACTCCACCTAGTCAGCAGTATAGGGGTGTGGTCTACATTCTACTTCTTAGGTGTTGAGCATTCCTTGCATATGCAATAATCTTTTGTATATTAGTCACCGTTCACAGTCTTCTTGATTGAAGTTACTCTGGTGAAGCCCAGTGTTAGTTGTTTTTGTGATAGAGTAGTGGATTCAAACCACTTATACAGATTGAGTTCCTTTGTGAATTACGAATACTTGGAGTGCAGACTACTTTACCATTATCTTTGGGGGGATTTTTAGCTCTCTTCTTTTTTCTCTTTTGAGAAAAGTTTTTCCTACGAGTTTTCTCTCTTTTATCCACTTTATGATAATTATATGTATAATTTACATTTTTGTGAGTGTTTTCTAGATTTTTTCTTTGTACATGGGTGTTTTATTCAAGCACTTTGTTTGTCGAAAACTATATGAGGATTTTTTACTTGACTCGATGACTTTCTTGGTGATTCTTATAGTGACACCAGTGTGGCAGCCCCACCAGTCTTTGTGCTCACTTCTCACCATCTTATTAGAGGGTATTCAAGCAATGTTTCCTTGGGTTCATCATTCTACTTAATATTCTAGAGTGTAGTGTTCATGTTCAGTGATCCTCATATTCAACACCATTCATACTTTTATTTAGTAGTTATAATGACTCGACATCCATGTACTCCAACAAAATAGATTACTGTCTATAGGAACATGGATTCACATTGCATCATTTATTTTTATCCCCTAGCTTCACTTGAGGGGGGGTGTTAGAGTATATTTCTCATGCTTGCTAGGTTTTCAGTAGGATTTTTGACCTTTTACTAGTTTTATCCTATGTGAAGATTTATCCTACATTGACTAGTTAGGCTTGAGTCTTATTTCTCCTTGCCTATTTAAGTAAGGGATATCTATTATATTATACATTATTTTGATATACTTTTTGTGAATAACAATTGATTTGTTGAAAGTTGGTTTATTCCTTGTGTGTATGCTAAAGTACTCATCGCTATGGTAATTGTGTGTTGGGGAGATCTTGGTTGAAGAGTGTTGTAAACTCTTTCATATATTGCATTATTTAATAAGACACAATTCTTTAGAAATATCTAAAATAAAAAATAAAATTAGATTCATTTAACAACTAAAACATTATACTTAAAGAAATTGATTGTTCTTGCACCACCCAATGCCAATAAATACTACACTTATAAAACTATTATGAAAGGAAATTGTTGCTATTTAAAGAAACAATCAAGCACTTTGTAGCATCTTCGAGAGAAATTATAGATTTGTGTCAATTTTTATTCTTGTGCCTAAGAATCTAAGTTGTCTATAAATGACATCGTTTAGTATACATTTCATTATTATATTATGTATTTCACAAGAGCAATATGAACTTTCAATGATTTTCATTCTCAATAATAGTTTTATCTATTAAAATATTTAATCTTTCCCCCACCTACCACTATCAGTCTTTTGTTTGGTCACAAAAACCTCAAACCATTTTAACTCACCAACTTCATTTAATGAACAACAATTTAAATTTTATTTTATTTTAGAATTGTTTGAAATGAGAGGGAGAGCATGGGTAGGTGGAAAATTGGTTAACAAATATCGAAGTAGAAAAAGAAATAGAAGAGATAAGAATATGCAAAAAAAGTAACAGCGTGTGGAAAAAAGAAAAGAGAGGAAAATGACAAAATGCAAGAAGAAAAAGGGACAATGGTTTGAATAAAGAAGTATGCGTGGATAAAAATAGGAGCATGAAGTACAAAACAACATTGAATAAAGAGAATTTACAATAAAATTTTGCAGTGAGAAAAGAAGAAGAATGTTCATGGTCAGAACAACAGTCTAAAACAACAAAGAAGAATGCTAAAATAAAAGTTTGAAGTTTTGTAAGTGTGTAAGTAACCATAATAGTTGTATTACGTTAAATAAGAGTGTAATCAGTAGCTTTTAACAATTTTTTGAATTAATTTAAGGATATTCAATAGTATGTGTTTTAGAATAAACTATGCCTCTAATTTTTTTGTAAACCCTATTATATTATGCATTTATTATTTCAATCTCTAGCTTTAGAGATTCAAGAGCCAACCACTTAGGTGCTCAAACTTCACCTTTCTCACACTTGGTTTTGAGTGCTGTATATTTGGCCTTTTTTGCCAATAATTGGTATTAAAGCCTTAAGTTTTTAGGACATATTGAATATAGCAACCAGTAATAGTAATTCATGTCAACAACCTCCTACATTTGATGGTAAGAACTATGACGTCTGGAGAATTAAGATGAATACTATTTTTAACTCTGAATAACTATGTGATATGATTGAAGGTGGTTATACTGATGTTGCAAACCAACACGTATTCAATTCTCTAACCTTAGCACAAAATAATTTGTTGAAGGAGAATAAAAAGAAGGATGTCAAGGCTGTAAGATATATTCAAATTACATTGGTTGATTCTGTCTTTTCAAGGATAGCAACAACTATTCATTCCAATCAATTTTGTGACATTTTATAAAATGGCTATCAAGGTAGTGACAAGGTGAAGCTTGTCAAGTTATAATTATTGAGAAGGGACTTTGAGATCTTGCAGATGAGATAAAATGAGTTAATCAATGACTTATTCACAATAAAAATGAGCATAGTCCATCAAATTAGGACAAATGAATATTATCTTGAAAATCATAAAATAATTAACATGTTGAGCAACCTGCTAATTAGGTTTGATCCCATAGTGGTAGAAATAGAAGAGTCTAAGGACTTAAGATAAATGGTGGTTGATGAGTTAATGGTTTCCTTACAAACCCAATAACATCAATTGAATAGGTTAGCCACCTCTTCCCTTGAACAAAATTTCAAAATAAATGTGAATGTGAGAGGTAGGGGGAGATGAACAAACAATAAAGGTAGAGGAAGAACTTGTATCAACCAAGTTGGTGGAAGACATAACCATCAAGAATCACATGGAAGAGGAAGATGAAGGAACAAAAACACATCAATAGGTGGTTCTACATGAAAAATATGATAAGTCTAACGTATAATGCTATTATTGTAGGACGTATGGACATTATGCTAGTGAATGTAGAAATAAAGAGTATTATTTGAATAAGAAAACTCAAATTTATTCAAGGCAAAATAGGTTGAATGTGATATGATTGAAAAAGGTGGAAATTTTTTATAACATGCAATATAGCAGAGCCAAGTAGTAGAGAAATATTATATCTTGATAGTGGCTATAGCAATTATATGAGTGGGAACAAATAAATATTCAATAACATTGATGAGTCATTAAAATTTGAGGTGTATATGGAAAATAATGATAAGGTCCCCATCATGGGCAAAGGCAACATTTCTATCCATACCAAGTAAGTTCTTATGAGAGGAAAAAAACAAAATGCACGAAGAAAAAGGGACAACAGTTTGAACAAAGAAGTATGTGTGGATAAAAGTAGGAGCATGAAGTACAAAACAAAATTAAATATAGAGAGTTTACAACAAAATTCTACAATGAGAAAAGAAGAAGAATGTTCATGGTCAGAACATCAGTATAAAATTGCAAAAGAGAATGTTAAAATAGAAGTTTGAAGTTTTGTAAGTGTGTAAGTAACAACAATAGTTATATTAAGTTTTATAAAGATGTAATCAATAGTTTTTAATAATTTTTTGAATCAATATAAGTATATTCAATAGTGTGTGTTTTAGAACAAACTCTACCTCCTCTAATTTTTCTTGTAAACCCTATTATATTGTGTATTTATTGTTTTAATTGTAGCTCTAGAGATTCAGGAGCCAACCAATTAGGTGCTCGAGCTTCACATTTCTCACACTTGGTTTTGAGTGCTATATATTTGGCCTCTTTTTCCAACAATCAGTATTAAATCTTTAGGTTTTTAGGGCATATTGAATAAAACAACCAATAGTATTAATTCATGGCAACAACCTCCTACATTTAATGGTAAGAACTATGACGTCTGGAGAATTAAGATGAATATTATTTTTAACTCTGAAGAGACATGTGAACTAGTTGAAGGTGGTTATACTAAGGTTGCAGACCAACAAGCATTCAATGCTCTAACCAAAGCATAAAAGAATTTATTGAAGGAGAATAGAAAGAAGGATGCCAAGGTTGTAAGCTATATTCAGATTACATTGGCTGATTTTGTCTTTTCAAGGATAACAACTATTCAGTTCAAATAAGCTTGTGACATTTTACAAAATATGCTACAAGGTAGTGACAAGGTGAATCTTTTCAAGTTGCAGATGTTGAGAAGGGACTTTGAGATCTTGAAGATGAGATAAAATAAAAGAATCAATGACTTCTTCACAAGGAAAATGAGCATAGTCAATCAAATTAAGTCAAATGAAGATGCTCTTAAAGATCATAGAATAATTAAGGTGTTGAGGATCCTTCTATTTAGGTTTGAGACAAATGGTGGTTGATGAGCTAATGGGTTCCTTACAAACCTAAGAACATCAACTGAATAGGTTAGCCACCTCTTCCCATGAACAACATTTCAAGATAAATGTGAATGTGAGAGGTAGGGGGAGAGGAAAAAACAATAGAGGTAGAGTAAGAACTTGCATCAGTGAAGATGGTGGAAGACATAACCATCAAGAGTGACATGGAAGAGGAAAAGGAAAGAGCAACAACACATCAAGAGGTGGTTCTACATAAAAAAATATGATAAGTCTAATGTACAATGTTATTATTGCAAGAAGTATGGACATTATGCTAGTGAGTGTAAAAATAAATAGAATGATTTGAATAGGAAAAACTCAAATTTCTCTAAGGCAAAAGAGGTTAAATGTGATATGATTGAAAAAGGTGGAAAATTATTTATAACATGCAATATAGCAGAGCAAAATAGTAGAGAAATATTATATCTTGATAGTGGCTATAGAAATCATATGAGTGAGAACAAATAAATATTTAATAACATTAATGAGTCATTAAAACTAGAGGTGAAGATGTGAGCCAATGGGAAGGTCCCCATCATGGGAAAAGGTAGCATTTTTATCCACACCAATTAAGTTCATAAGAGACAAATTCAAGATGTTTATATGTGCTTGGGTTAAAACACAACCTAATCAACATTGAAATCTTATCCAAAAATGATATAAAGGGAGATTTGAAGATAGTGAATGCATAATTTATGATAAAAGTGGAAGTGACATGTAGGTTGCAGCAGTCAAGATGATAAGCAATAGAATGTTTGTTTTGAGAATGCAAAGTGAGTTAAGAGTAGCATTTAAGATAGTCATAGTGGATGAATCCACTTTTTAGCACCTAAGGTATGGTCATTTGAGTTTTAGTGGGATGAAACTTCTTGATAATAATCAAATGGTGAGAGGGTTTCCCCTAAAATAACAACGAAATAAAGTGTGTGAAGTCTGCATATTATGGAAGCAACATAGATATGCCTTTCCCTGGGCAGTTCTTAGAGACCAAGAGCTCATCTTGAGCTGATACATTATGACATATATGGTCCCATGAAGACCCCATCCTTATCCAAGAATGAGTACTTCATCACTTCCATAGATGACTTCATTATAAAGATGTGGGTTTGTTTTCTAAAACATAAATCAAAGACATTTGAATTCTTCAAGCAATTTAAGGCCATGGTTAAGAAGCAAAGTGACTATTACATAAAGACCTTGAGAACGGATAGAGGGAGGAATATATCTCAAATCAGTTTATGAACTTTTCAAGGATAATTAGATCAAGAAGCAATTTAGAATGAGGTATACACCGTAATAACATGGTGTAGTGGAGAGGAAGAACCAAACCATCCAAGAAATGATAAGAAGCATGTTGAAGGCCAAAGGATTATCTAATGAGTTTTGAGCTGAAACTATAGCAACAACAATATACTTGACCAATATTTTTCCTACTAAGAGTGTTATGGATATGATCACTCAATAAGCATAAAACAACCAAAAACCAAGTGTTGAACACGTTAGAGTGTTTGGATGTGTGGCATATGCACATCAAAGTGGGATGACATAAATTAGAAATGCACTTTCATTGTATATAGTGAGCAATCAAAAGCTTACCAATTATATAATCCAGTTACCAAGGGGCTAGTAATCAACAAGTATGTTCATTTTATAGAGGATTCAACATTGGTTGATAGATAAAAATATTAACAAGTACAATCAAGGGCTAGTGGAGCCTTTTTTAAAACTGAACCAACAAGTGGTAAAACCACTCATATACCAAGTTAAAGTCCCATTTCACATAGGGTTGATTCATCTAGTGGTAATAACCAATAATAATCTCAAGGAGTACCTCATGAGAAAACATCATTATCCTCCAAAAATGATTCGTGCACAACAAAACAATCTCCTAACTTATTTCTCTACACATAACTCACACTCCTCATCATGAAACTTGCTTATAGACTTGTGCATAATTCATGCATGTGTTTGAAAATTTCCACACTCAGATCACACTCATCCACACTAATCCCCCCTCAAATCAATCTTCAAGTTTGAATGAATTTATTAATAAGTGCCTAGAAATATGTATGCTCATTAGGTATAGAGATGCAGATGTAGAAGAAAAAGCAAGTAATTTATAACCTCTCAACATCTAAATCATTCTAAATCATCATAAAAAAATGTAAAAGGATTCTCAACATTTGAACATTTTTCAAACTTACCAATATATTTTATTCATAATCTAGACAACCCTATAGGAATTCCAAGGCTTTAATACCTCTTGGAGATTGAGACATAAGGGTAAATATAGGTAAAAATGGTAAAATTGGGCCTCCTAATAAATCCTAGAAGTAAAAGAAGTTGTCTTGTATTTATGAATTAAATTAAGAAAAAAAAAATCACCTAACTACACAAATTGAAAGGGACCATGTATTTAATGGTAACTCCTAAATATAATTTATCAATCATTTATTTATTTTATATAATTTATTTATTTTAAAATTTAAACTTCAACCTACATAATAAAAATATATCCTTTATAATTTATAGAACTGAAGTAAATGTTATATTTTTCATTATTTTATTTTTCTCTCAAACAATTTAATTATTTAAAGTAAAGATTCTATTTTTAGTTTCATATTACTTTTATTTCTAAAGTTACTAAACTTTATAGTTTCTTGCTTTGAATTAAATGTTTGAGTTTCCATTATAATTTTTTTTTGTAAAGTTTAACTTATTTAGTTTCATGTTTCTCTCTCTAAAAAGTTAGTACTTTCTATTTTGTAGCTCAAAGATATGTTAACGATGAGTAAAATACGTAAAGTCTAGTTAACTATGGTGAGTTACTTTCTAGGATTTAGTAAGTTTATTATATTAAATAAAATTATAATATTTAATTTTTAGATGATGCCACCATAATATATAATGTCATATTTAAAGTAATCTACTATATATTTAAGATATATATCCCACAATTTAATCAATCTTTTGGTAGATAGTTTCATGTAAAAGTTTACTGTAATGAACATCATCATGTATGCAATTGCATAGACCAAGCATATCAATAACTTGATACAAGAGTTGGAATTTCAAAAATTGATCATCCATTATCATTAATGAGTTAGTGGTGTAACCTTATTAATTAATCTCACATCATTGAAGTGTTGGTCTCCCATAAACTAAAACAATGACCATTAATAAGAACTACTTATGGCATTTAGATATCAAATAAGTTGTATTGAGTGTAGAAATGGGTTTGTACATATAAAAAACCTAAAAATACGTAAAATATATAAGATCATTTTGTATCCAAATTATAATAATGTTATCCCACAAAGCCCCTGGAGATATAGACAAGGGTTATGTAGAAATCAGGTTGGTGTGGATCTAGGAAATGGGATCCATACATACAATCTATATTTATAGGATGGTAGAGGACCCTACTAGATTATAGGTGTCATTATAAGGTAAAGGAAAAGCTTTGGTTATTACGTAAATAATTGTTGTAAAAACAAGAGTAATAATAATAATAATAATAATAATAATAATAATAATAATAATAATAATGTAGATTACAATAAGCATACACTATAATATAGAATAAATAAAACATACAATATTCATAGAATGACCATGTAAAAATAAATGGGACAATGCTAGGGATTATTATAGTGAATTGAATTTTTGGTGCATTAATTTCCTTCTTATCATTGCACACGTTATGGGGGATGGTTGTAGGTGATGTCAAGATGGGTAAGAGAAACCACAAGTAGACAATAGTTTGGGACTTAAAATGCTTACTATACCTCATCAACATAGCTCTTATTCTTAAGTATTCAATGCCTCTTTATAACTTATCTTCCTTTCGTTAATCTCCTTAACCCTAATTCTTCTTATTGTTATATATGGGATTTATGTGTACAAGAAGAGTATTTTATTTCTTGAATTTAGAAATGATTAAAGAAACCCTATAAATAGTTTTATGGATACGTAAAAATAAGATATAGTTCTAGCCAGCGTCATGAGCCTAGTTGAAGACATTGAGATAATTGAAACAATATAAGACCTGAGAGTGTTTAACCCTAAAATGTAGATATGAGGAATTTAGGGATAAAGGGGGGAGATATAGCATAGTGTACAAGGATAATAGACTATCTCTAAAATTGAACAATTATTTGTAAAACTAATATAAATATGTACTAAATTTATTATACTAAGATATACTAAAGATATAAAGTAGAGTTAATGTTAATATTAAAATGATAATCAAAACAAGACACTTAGCTTGTTCTGAAGATAATATAGATCTAGATCTAGAACAAGTAAAAAATAGACTAGATCTAGATTCTGGATTAGTTTCATGATTCTAAAAATTCTACCTATTTAGCTGTAGATGTTGATGTTGACTTGGGATGGTTATGTTGATGCTATTTAGATCGGATATGTGTCCAATATAAAATAATACTAAAACTAAATGTGATCAACTAGATGCTTTTGAATTCTATCGCTTTCACTTTGGTGTATTTAGATTTAGGTCATGGATTGTCGCTCTTTGTCAAAAAAACTTAGCTCTTCATCTTCATAGTGTATACAAAGGAAAATGCATTTGACCTATCAGTCAATCCTAGATTGGAGAAGATAAATCATACTTACACTTCTGATTGTTGATACATTAGATATTTAGGGTCATGACCAAGAAGGATCTTTTAGACCTAACCAATGGATCTCTTACCACAATATCACTAAAAAGGGTTCCAAAGTCTCTAGTCAAGTAACACCATGAAATAATCGTAAGTCCTATATTTTCATATTCAATAAGTAAATACAAAGTAAAGTAAAATCTAATCTAGTGCTCACCAAAGCTTATGGCAAAAAACGTGGGTAATAAACATAAAAAGTAAACATACAGAGGAAAATCCTAATTAAGCTATGTATAGACAAAACTTTAATGCATGGAGAGAGCAATGTATTCAAAATCCATAACTTATACTAATTTAATCTACTAAAATAGATGAGTAAAGTTGAAGATACTTACCTTGAAGATGAACCCGTCGAGATTCAATTTCTCCCTTGGCTAAAGGTGTTTCACAAGAGGTTGTTGTGGTTTGTAAGGATCACTAAGAAAGGCCTAATCATCCAAAACTTTTTTACAAGATAAGATTCTTCTCCAAGTACAAATCCTAAGTAATAACTCCTAAAGTAGAATGGTTGAAGAGCATATTTTAAAGAAGTGAAAATGAATAATTAACTCTGTTCTCCCTAAGAAATGGTGAAAAAAATGTGCATATATAGCTGAATCTAACCCTAAGCCTTTTCAAAAGTTTAGTTGACAGTGTCGGTCCAATTCATATTTTTATCATTATTTTATAGAAACAAGTTAGGCCTCGATCTAATTAAATACAGGGTAGGCCTAGGTTGATAGTGTATTGTAAACTGTCAAAAAGTGTTTTAAGTTTAGGTAGGGGCTAAGTAAAGTGGTGAATTTATTGGAGGAATGTGTAAGATAGGAGGTAAGGCTTAGAGAAGTGTATAGGATAAGGTTGTATTGATAGCATGTGGTGGTATAGGGGACAACAATCCTGCAAAGTACCAATGGTCTTACCACCCCTTTTCTAGTGTACCCTGTAAGGTGTGCACTCAAAGAGATTGAGATTCAATGGATTCCTAAAAGAGAGAAAGCATCAGTAGTTGATAAAGTTTGAAAATATTATGTGTATACATATGTCCCACTTGAATTTCATCACGTATCACTAAGGTACAACATGGGATGGTGCTTCGAGAAAAGAAAATAATAACACACAACCCTAAAGTTAAATAAATTGCAGTATTTTAAAGCATGAAATAATTAAAAGTTATTGGCTGAAATGAAATAACTAAAATAAAAGTAATGTATGCATACCTTGACTTACCTTTATTACGAGATGATTTTCTATTGTGTTTGTGGTTTTGATCATGAAGGGTGCAAAGATTGCTTTGGACAAACCTAATGATACAAAACTAAAGAGCTAAAACAAAAAAACACAGAAAAGTCAAAGTAACTGATGTAGTGTAGGCATGATGTAATTAAAAATTTGGTAAGCTGAGGTGACAAATGCTATGTTAAGACCAAATGATCAAGTTAAAAAATTTAGAGTAAATTAGGTAACTGGAAAGCCAAGGCTACTAAATGATCGAGAAACTCAAACAAGTAAACCTTAAGTAAGAAAGATAAATAAACAAAGTCAAACTAAGGATATAAGTCAAAATGGTAATCAAACATCAATGTAAAAGTAGTAACAATCATTACTTAAACAAATATGGGTGAAAAATGGTAAAACAACATTGATGAGTCAGTGTTAATAATTCTTACTCAATCATCAATGGTAAAAGTGCATAAAAATGAAATCAACATTGGTGAGTGAGAAGTAACAAGCCAACCTCACTCAAAAATGAAAAAAGTACTAAAAAATAGAAATGGATGTACCTGTTTGAAAAAAAAGGAAGTACAACAATGAAAAACTTTCAATCTAAGCAATTTTATTTTAGAAATGTAAAGCAATGGTGTAAAGAAGATAATCCCTAGTCACTTGAGTATATTGTTTTATTTTTAGAGATAGATAAAACCGAAACAAAGTAGTGCTAAAATGTTTTTAAGACGTGAAGAAAGAATATAGAAGTCGAAAAATAGATTTAGAATCAAACTTACCTGTCAAGAGGGGAAATAAAATGGGTGGTGGGGGAAATGTAGGAAAAAACAACGTAAAGAAACTCTTTATCAAAGTCAAGACACTTAAATTATGTTTTTCAAAATAAGAGGACTTTCGATATTAAGGACTCTAAACTTTTCGAAACCAAAAAAATCTTAAGTTGTCAAATGAAATATGAAAATCATCCCATGAAGGTTTATATGCATGAAAAAGTAAAATAAACCTACTTTGCCATAACTCCCCACTCCTCAAGACTGTTTATAGAGCCATCATGTAATGTTCCCATTTTCACATCACACATGGAGAGGTTTGAAGACCTTTAGTCTATTTCCCCATAGACCAGAGGGTTCCTTTTGGGGATTGTATTTTATTAATTATTTCATTAATTACTCAAATAGTGATTTTTATCATTTGATGTTTTAAGGCAAATAATTATTTAATTAATAGAATATGTTGAAGATTTGATTATTCAGCTTCAAGTGATCAAAAGAGAAAGAAGAATTAAAAGGAAAGTTCACAAAAAGTTGGGTTTAATGAAGCTTTACTTTCACCAAATGATTCACCCCACTTGGAAGGGTATATTGGCTAGTTGGAGGACTCTTCTTATGCATGTGTGAATTCAAGTTGTTGCTCTTCATACATGAAGGGAACTATTGGGATATATGCCTAATAGTAATTTCTCTTGTGATCTATCTATAATGGTGTTTTTTGACACCACATTACAAAAGAAATTATTTATTGATGCCCTAGACGACTAGCGATCTGCTTGTGGAGGTCTAGCATAGGGTTTTGAGCTTATTTTTGAATGTGACATGCTTTGGTAATTTTTTGCTAATTATTCTAAGTGTGGGGACTTATATTGGAGGTGATTTGTAGGGGATTTTGGGGTCAAAAATGCCAAATAAACATTCTAAAATTTATTTCTAATTTTATGTTTATTAGTGTTTGGGTTTTGAGATGATTTGTGGATGTTTGAGACTTGAAATTAATGCAAAACCTTCTAATAATTTTATAGTATTTTTCCTTGACCCTAGCAAGTTGGGCAATTCATCTTGAGGGTTGCAAGGGTCATTTCTTGGCTCAATAAGTGCACTGTAATTTTCCTCATAATTTTTTGATTATTGTGGCTATTTATGACAAGGGTTTGAAGTGAAAAATCAGTCAAAAAGCAAGTGTAAGTGTAGAAGAAAAATAAGAGTTTAAAAGTTATTTGCAAGTGGCAGTTGGGCTTCACAAAAATAAAGAAAAAATGTACATATTTATAATTTCAGCTTGGTACTTATTTTGGCATAATTTGTGATGAATTGTAAATCAATTAGTTGTTGAAAATTGCTTACAACACCTTTGAAGTGTGATGCCTAAGGTTTGAAGGGAAAATTTATTATTGGATAAATATTTTGGAGCTAGGGTTGGCTGAATTTGTTTATTTTAGATTTCATTTTATTGTGGATTTAAGGCATAAACAAATTTATATCCAAATATCCCCTTTTGAGAAATTACAGTGGTATCAGAGCCATCTTTCCTATGATTCTGTGAGGTTGTAGTTAATGCAATCAGGTAACAAGACTTTATTCTATCAGAGAAGGGAAAATATCAGGGGTAATCAAGAGCCTAAAGAGTTTTCTACAAAATAGGTGAAGTTTTTACAGGGTTTGATTAAGGATAGTCACAGGGATCTTCAACATACTCTGGGTATGCAATTTACAGATGTGTTGAGAGCCACACAACAAGGAAAGGAAAATCATCATTCAGATGATGATAGTTTGAATAGTCATGAGAGGGTTTCTATTGACCCCCCTCATAAGTTCTTCAAGGGCACATTTTTGTAAAAAGAACCAATTATGGAGGTTGAAGCATCAAAGGATAATCACTTTGAAATTCACCAAAAGGAGTATGCAACCCTGAGTTAAGAGACACAAGCTCTTCTATCTTTTTAGGACTATTTTGAAATGAAATAGAGATCCAAACCAAAGGTTCATAATATGAAACCCCATAGAGATTTGCAACAAAGGTTGGGTAAGATTTCCCTTTTTAATTTTGATGGTACTAATAAAATTCTTATGAGATCATGGTTGCAGAAATTAGAAACATATTTATCTCTTAATCATATGTATGAAGAATAAGCTCTAAAATTTCTCATCTTACATATGGAGGGTATTGCTCATGAGTAGTGGTTTCATGGCCTTATCACATAAGGTCATGGGCCTATTACCACTTTAGAGGATTTTAGTAAAAGGATCATGGAGAGATTTGATAGGAGAGATCTGGAAGTACACTTTCATGAGTTGGCCCAACTCAAATAAACACATGATGTGGAAAGGCATGTTACTAATTTTCAAAGTATTTGAGTTATGGTTTCAGATGTTAATGAAAGAAGATTGGTTGCTCTATTTGTTGAAGGATCGATTGAATCCTTGAGGGGTTTGGTCAAGGCTTTTAATCCTCTTTCATTACAAGATGTAATCACTAAGGCATTATATTTGGAGTTTTCATCTTACAAGTGCCATGAAGGGTCAAAAGGACGACCAAATGTAACCACCTATTCATTGCCAAAAGGGGGAAATAGTGGATAACCAAGGTCTGATTTTTATGGGCAGTCAAAGTCACCTCAATTGCAACCTAAAATACCACTTATTGAGCAACAAAAGAAAGCTTTCTCACCTTATATGCCACCTCATAGATCACTGCCCCCTAACGGCAATATGAAGGATGAGAGGGATGAATCAAGGAGAAAGGGATTATGTTTCACTTGCAAAGATCCATGAACCAAGGCCCATCATTGCATGGGCAAGGGACATATCCACTACATTGAGGTAATTGATGATGATTTTGATTTTGTTATTATTGATACTAATGTTGAACAAATTGAGAATGTTGATGAGCATGTGAATGAGGACACACAAGAATTAGGAAGTATACTTGCTTTACTTTCAGGAGCTCTCAAATATCATGCTTTCAGAATAAAGGGTAAATTGAAGGGCCAAGGAGTGATCACATTAATTGACAGTAGGGCTACTCATAACTTCATTAATGGAGGATCGGTTAAGAAGATGGCATTATAAACTACAAATTGCACAGTTCAATGTCACTATGGCGGATGGATTCACTATCCCTTGTTCTAAGAAAATATGTCATCTTCCTCTCATTTTTAGGAAATATAAGGTAATTTATGATTTTTATGTTATTGATATTGGAGATATTGATATTGTGTTGGGTGTCCAATGGTTACATTCATTAGCTGAATTCACTCAATATTTTAAAACCATGGACCTAAAATTCTTCAGAGAAGGCAAGGAAATAGTCCTCAAAGGTTTAGCGAATGGTTCCCCTTAGGAGGTATCTATGAAAATGATGGAAAGGGAATTTATGAGAGGTCAAATTGTTTGGGTAGCAAGCTACCTTATTGATTTGGAAAATTCAGGGGACAATTCAGGTGACGTGTCTATCCCAATTGATGATGGAACTTCTAGGAGCCATAACTTTTTCACTGTAGCTCCAATTGATTCACCATTTGAATTGTTAGAAAGCTAAGAATGAGGAGAACACGGTGAGATGGCATTAAGCTCCACTCAATGAAGTTTGACCTTAGAAAACTCAATGGAAGTGTCCCAAATTTCAATTTTAGTAGTACAGTCTAAAAATAGTAAGTTTCTAAAAATAATAATTCCTCGAATTCTATATTGTTGTAAATCATGGAAGTTGAACCAATTCATCTCTCTCAAGATTGGTGACCTTCCACATCCTCCCCCCACCTTCAAAACATGTATAAATGAAGATGTAACCTAAAATGGAAATAAAACATCTATTCTCAGAGATAATCATATGTTTGGGTCTGCAAATTTGATCAATAAAACATCTCTTCTCAGAGATAGCATTATTTGAATTGTCTTGTTCTGGTTTCTTGAATTATCTTTCAAGTTTTGGATAAGTGGTATTAGAGTGGTTTGTCTTTAGAGTTTATGATCCCGAGGATGAGGTCAAATTACAGGAAGCTTGGGTGGAAAATAAAATCAGCAAACTATCCACCTATTCACTCCAAATGACTTCAAATGGCGGACAACACTGAGACATCCAATCCTTTCAAATAAATGGTGAATGGAGCCCTCCAATAGTAGAAAGTGTAGATGCTACAAAAATTCAGTCAAATTCTCTAACAAATCTTGATGATAAATTATGGCTTTTCATCCGCACCCCCACATCCTTTCAGTGCCCCAACACCCTTCAAAGTTTAGGTGAATTTTGATATCCCTACATTTGAAGGTAAAATCAATGTTGATGCAGTAGAAAATTGGTTGGATCAATTGTCATCTTATTTTTCTGTAAATAAATTCACCGATAAAGAGAAGATCACTTTTGCTTTTTTGAAAGCATCATTGCCTGTCAAAAATTGGTGGAAAGTGTACAAAAAGAGATTCAGTGTAGATGATATTGGCCTTGAGTTGGAACCTACCTGGGATGATTTCATAGAAGCTGTAAAGAAAAAATACTACCTCATTGGAACATATGACAGTTTGTATATAGAGTGGCAACAACTTTGCCAAGGTAAGGAATAGTCTGCTCAAGATTACACTGACATTTTTCATTCTCTATTTGCGAGATTGGGCATCCAAGAAAGTGAGAAACACAAGGTTCTCAAATACCATGGTGGAATACAATGGTACATATGGGGAGAAATGGAACTCTTCAATTTAGAAACCCTTGGTGAAGCGTAGAAGTTTGTAGTGAAGATTGAGCAGAAGCATGGAAGAATGAATACGAAGAGTCAGCGTTCAAAATGGAAAAATGACAAAGAAGGTCAAACACGAGGCCAAAACTGGAAGCAAAAGGAAGGAAAGATTGGGAAGTGGTGTGATTATCACAAATCTAGAACTCACTCTAAAGAAGAATGTCGAGCCATCAAGTCTTTGCTTTCTGAGTCACAATCATCAACATCCACTACTCTGCCTCATACAGACCCTACAGTTGAAGAGGTTGAAGAAGAGATTATAGATGCTAAGCCTGAAGCCATTGTTGCTTCATCACAGACCCATAAGGAGAGGCTAGATAACAAGGAAAGGTTGTTTCACTCTAAGTTATGGGTGAAAGGTAAGCCTCTGCATTTCATTCTTGATAGTGGAAGTCAAAAAAATATAATCTCTACTAATGTTGTGAAAAGCCTAAATCTGTCCATGAAGCCTCACCCAAAGCCATACAGTATTGGATGGCTCAGTCCAGGGAGAAACCTCTGTGTTACCCACCAATGTCTTCTCTCATATGCAATAAACCTTTCCAAGATGAGGTCTTATGTGATGTGGTCAATCTAGATGTTTGTGATGTACTATTTGGTCAGCCATTCATGTATGATCTACATGACATCTATGAATCAAGAACTTGAAGGATTACTCTCACTCTTAGAACACGACGCTATAGGGTACCAGAGGTACCACCTTCAACATCTGTCTCTCTGATTAGTGCCAAAAAATTTGTTCTCATAGTGGTCAAGCTACATGAATCCAAAAGGGTTGATGTTGTAGCCATAAATACACAAACAACACAACAACAAAAGCAAATAGATACCGAGCTGAAGAAGTTCATGGCCTTCTATCCATAGACTGATGGTCAAATAGAAATGGTGAACAATTGAACCTTGCACAGTTCCATAAATCACAGTCCATTCCAAGTTTGCATCGGGAATCAAATCAAAGTACAACTACCACACTTGATGACAAATCTTGATGCATTGGGGACCATTGCTTCTCAAGGAGGGAGGAATGATTCGGGCAACAATTCAAGTGACAATTCAAGGGACGGGTCTATCCCAATTGATGACAAAACTTTTGGGAGCCATAACTTTTGCACCGTAGCTCCAATTGACTTACCATTTGAACCATTAGAAAGATAAAAATGAGGAGAACATGGTGAGATGGCATTGAGCTCTGTTCAATGAAGTTTGACCTTTGAAAACCCAATGGAAGTGCCCCAAATTTCAATTTTAGTAGTGCAGTCTAAAAATAGTAAGTTTTTAAAATAGTAATTTTTTGAATTCTGTATTGTTGTAAATCATGGAAGTCAAACCAATTAATCTTTCTTAATATTTATGACCTTACACATCCTCCTCCCACCTTCAAAACATGTATAAATGAAGATGTAACCCAAAATGGAAATCAGACATCTCTTTTCAGAGATAAGCATATGTTTGGGTCTGCAAATTTGATCAATAAAACATCTCTTCTCAGAGATAGCATTATTTGAATTGTCTTGTTCTGGTTTCTTGAATTATCTTTCAAGTTTTGGATCACTTATTACAGTAAAAAAAATTACATCATTCCTCTCATGGTGAGTTACAAGTTGTTTTAGATAAGCATGCTCATGTTTTTGATGATTTACCTTATGGTTTACCATCAGATAGAGGTTTTGAGCATAATATAGAGTTGGAAATGGGTACCAAGCCTATTATTATCACTCCTTACCATCATCCAAGGGCCTTCAAGGAAGAAATTGAAAAGACAATCAAAGAGTTACTTGATATGAGACACATAAGGTCTAGCTCAAGTCCTTTTGCTTCTTCCATTGTTCTAGTGAAGAAGAAGGATGGTACGATGAATTACATGGAGCTACCTATTTTTCCAAGATTGATTTGAGCTCCAGTTACCACAAAATCAAGATAAGAAAAGAAGATGTTTTTAAAACTTCTTTTAGATGTCACTTTGGGCACTTTGATTTTTTATTTTGGATTGACTAATGCTCCATCTAATTTTCAATCATATATGAATCATATGTTTAGCAATTATCTAAGGAAGTTTGTGGTAGTATTCTTTGATGACATCCTTGTGTATAACAAAACTTTAGAGGAGCATTTGAGGCATTTAGACCTTATTTTAAGCATTTTGGAGCAACATTTTTTTTGGTCAAAAGATCAAGATACGAGTTTGGGTTAACAAAGATTCTATATTTGGGACACATCATAAATGCAAAAGGTGTGCAAGTGGATAAACAGAAAATTGCAGCCTTCATGGATTGGTTAGTTCCTTCCACTCTCACACATTTAAGAGGGTTTTTTGGTCTTTGTAGCTATTATCAAAGATTTATGAAGGGCATCTCTCAAATTTCCACCCCTTTGACTGATTTGACTAAAAAGGGGGCTTTCAAATGGTCCAATTCAGCACGTGTAGCTTTTGAAAAGCTTAAGGAGGTAATGAGTTCTTACCCAGTTCTTGCTATTCTGGATTTTTCTTTTCCTTTTGTGATTGAGTGTGATGTTTCAGGTGAAGGGATAGGGGTTGTTTTAATTTAGAATGGGCATCCTATTGATTTTGAAAGTAGGAAAATAAAAAATTCAAAAAAAACTTATTCAATATATGACAAAGAGATGTTGGCGGTAATGCATTCATTTGAGTAAGTTTCGACAATAGTTAATTGGTGGCATATTTGTCATAAAATCATATCATAACAGTTTAAAATACTTCCTCAACCAAAGGGAATTGAATGATAGGCAACAAAAGTGGGTGAACAAGGTACAAGCTTATGATTTTGATATTGAGTATGTGAAGGGTAAGAGTAATGTGGTAGCAGATGCTTTATCAAGGAAATATTGCTTAAAATTGCTTGAGGGCAAGCGGTTGTGGGAAGGGGAGACTGTAATGTCCCCATTTTCACATCACACATGAGGAGGTTTGAAGATGTTTAGTCTATTTCCCCATAGACTATAGGGTTCTTTTTGGGGATTGTATTTTATTAATTATTTAATTATTTTCTCAAACAGTGATTTTTATCATTTGATGCTTTAAGGCAATTAATTATTTAATTAATAGAATATGATGAAGTTTTGATTATTCAGATTCAAGTTATCAAAAGAGAAATAAGAATTAAAAATAAATTCGATAAAAGGTTGGGTTTAATGAAGCATTACTCTCTCCAAGTGATTCACCCCACTTGGAAGGGTATATTGGCTAGTTGGAGGACTCTTCTTGCGCATGTGTGAATTCAAGTTATTTATCTTCATGCATGAAGGGAACTATTGGGATGTATCAATAATAATAATTTCTCTTATGATCTATCTATAACAGTGTCTTTTGATGCCACCTTGCAAAGGAAATTATTTGTCGATGCCCTATAAGACTAGTGATTTTCTAGTGGAAGTGTAGCGTAGGGTTTTGAGTTTATTTTTTAATGTGACATGCTTTGTTAATTTTCCTCTAATTATTCCAAGTGTGACAACTTGTATTGGAGGTGATTTTTAGGTGATTTCAGGGTCAAAAGGCTAAATAAACATTTTAAAATTTATTGCTATTTTTTTGCCTATTAGCATTAGGGTTTTGACGTGATTTGCAGATGTTTGAGTCTTGAAATTAATGAAAAACTTTCTAATAATTTTTTGGTATTTTTCCATGACCTTGGGAAGTTTGATAGTTCATATTGAGGGTTGCAGGGGTCATTTAATGGCTCAATAAGTTCACTATAATTTTTCTCATAATTTTTTGGTTATTGTGGCTGTTTATGACAAGGGTTTGAAGTGAAAAATCAATAAAAAAGAAAGTGTAAGTGTGGAAGAAAAATAAGAATTTAAGGGTTATTTGCAAGTCGCTGTTGGGCTTCACAAAAATAAGGAAAAAATGTACATATTCATAATTTTATCTTGGTACTTATCTTGGCATAATTTGTGATGAATTGTAAATCAATTAGTTGCTAAATATTGCTTACAACACCCTTGAAGTGTGACGCCTAGGGTTTGAAGTGAAAATTTATTATTGGATAAATATTTGGGAGCTAGGGTTGGCTGAATTTTTTTATTTTAGATTTAATTTTATTATGGATTTAAGGCATAAATAATTTTATATCCAAATATCCCCTTTTGGGATATTACACGTCAATCTAATGTGAGGATTGGGTACTTTTACGAGAAAGTAGGTAGCACCATATTTTTTTTTTGAATTCTCCTATTCCAATCTATTGGCCTACTGTACCCCAGTGGACCTTAACTCTATCATGAAACCAATTGTGGAGTTTGAGATTCTATTAGAGATAGGGGATGTGCTATGAATCACTTTTTTGGTGTGATTTTGACTTTTGACTTTGTATTTTACCTTTTGATCATTGTTTTTTATTTTAAAAGATTTGGATTTTAACTTTTGATGGCTTTTTCTATTCATCCTCTGTATGAATTCAGTGAACCAAACATGGGTGTTAAAAATGACTATCATTTGAAAACTTTAGACTTGGTTGCTAAGAAAGAGAATGTAGAGAGCATGGTGTTTAAGAGTCTTGTTTATTCATATGAAATAAAAGTTCTATCTTGACTTCTACCTTGTTTTTATCTAAAGTGGAATGAAAGGAAAATAAATCAAGGGGAATGAACATGAAACAATTTAATTTACTTCAAATAGTAAAAAATGTGACAAAAATGAAAAGGGATACAATGACAGTAAAGTCTGATTCTTTATCATAAGAATGTTGTAAATGTAGAGAAACATGCTAACATAGTTTGTTGTACAAGTTCTAAGTACAAAAGAAACTAAAACCAAAGCGAAGAACAAGGGATCACAAATTTGTAACCATTTTTTAACATTCTAGAAAAGGAAAATACTTGGTTGAACAAAGGGTATTTTAAAATAAAATGGTGATTTAATGAGGAGATCATGGTCCTATCTATGGTCTTACGCTGCACCTCATAAAATGAAAACTCAAGAGGACACAATAAAGGCAAAAATGGTATTTGTGAGGAGGACCTAGTCCTATTCATGGTCTTACACTGCAACTCACAAAAGAGAAACCCAAGAGGGTGTAAGAAGCATTAGAATCTAACAAATCAATAAAAGTGAAAGGAATTCATGAGGAAGATTGGGTCCTATCCACAGTATTACAATGCAAATCATGAGAAAAAGAAACCACATGACCAAAAAAAGGATCTAAGATTTGTGGAAAGAGAAACTACTGCAAAGGGTGAGACCCATGTAGAAATCCTGCAAAAAGTGTTAGGATAGGAATATGATAATAAGGGAAATATCTAAGGAAAATATTTCTTTAAAGATTGTGAATTTGTGGGCTCTTTAAAAACATGGCCTTTGTTAGTTTGGAGGTGATAAGTGCTAAGACTAAGAATATCTTTCACTAAATAAGGGCACCACCATTTTTGGGCGTATTTAACTTCTTTATCATGGGTATAGTTTAATTTAAGGACTAGATCACCAATATTGAAAGTGCAGACTTTAACCTTTTTATTATGTTGCTTGTCGATATGAGCTTTATATTTGTGATTATGTTTTAGAGTGACTAAACGATGTTCATCAAGAAAATCAAGAGCATGAAGGTGGGCTTCATGTAATTCCTCATTAGGTATGATACTATGAAGAGATACATGTAAGAAGGGAAGTTCAACTTCTAATGGGTGGACAGATTCAGAACCATAGACTAGCGAGAATGGTGTTACCCTAGTGGTAGTACAGATCCTAGTACGATAGGACCAAAGTGTAGGATATAAATGAAGATGTCAATCCGTGTAGGTTTTACGAATGGTATTTTGAAGGATTTTATTGAGAATTTTATTAGTGGCCTCAGCTTGGCCCTTTCATTGTGGATGATAAGATGTGAAAAATTTGTGAGATATTTCTTATTTAGCACATAACTACTCATCCTTGTTCTTGAAATTACCACTATTGTCAGAAATGATAGTATGGGGAATTCTAAAATGATAAATTCATTCACTACATGATTTAAATATTGAAAGGTATCATGTGGATCAATGTAGTGTTTAACCTAATAAATATCAACCATATAATGTCCCCTTCCCATGACTCAGAGGCCAAATTGGCCTAGTTCATCCCTTCCTTTATTATTCTCTTAGGGAAGTGGGGCATAGGATAAATAAAGGGAATATCATGACCGTTATGAGCACTTAATGTTATGTTTTAATTATGAGGTATTTTATTAAGGGTGTTATTTCCCCTATGGACGTTAGACCCTTTTTAATAAGTATTTATTACTTATTATTCATATTTTATTTTAAAAAGAAGGTGAATGCATTTGTAGGTTGGAGTTGGTTTATATGGATGGGGAAAAGGTAAAAATGGATTATCATGACATTCATTCTATTTTGCTCTGGAAGAAGTGAAATTGCATGTTCATGTTTATTACTCAAGAGTAAATTCCTTGGGATCCCTAGTTTTGGTGCAAGGGTAACTTTGTTCCCTAGCTGGAGGGACTATTTTGGTGAGAGGAATCACATTCTCAATCCTTAGTAGGAGTTTTACAGGTTTTGAAGGTTTATAGTGCCTTATACAATTGCTTCAGGTTCTCATTGCTGGTAGGGTGTTCGTAATAGTATTTGAAGGGTGTAGAAAGGAGACTATTGAAAGAGCGAATATGATTAAAGGAGAGGTTCGTGTGGTAGAAATATAATCTAGACCACTATTTTTTGTTTCCAGGTCCTTGTCTTAGTGTGAAATAGTCTGTTGCTTCCATAAAAGCTAGACACCAAGGTTGGAGGGGCTTCCATGTACCATTTCCCACTTAGATATTCCCATGCGTGTGAAGGGTACACCAGACTGTCCAAGGTGGACACACAAGAGGTTGTGATAGACATCAGCATATAGTCATACAAAATTAGGTTATTGGTTTTCCTTAATATGCTATGTAAGCAATTGGTATAAGCATTATGATATAAGGTACTCTCTATAACTATATTAATAACCATGTTATGTTTGATTATAATCTTCTATATATTTTCCAATGTCTGTTGAATGTTCTATGATGACTAAAATGGGCATAAACTATGAATCTTGTATGAAAAAAACACCCGAAGTGTTTGATAAAATGCTAAAGTAAGAGGATAGTTAGAAAACATCAATTGTTAGTCTAAAAGTGTAGTTGGTAATTGTAAGTGAAGTGTTTGACAAAATTCCTAAGCCAACAAGTAAGAAATAGTGAAAACTTGTCTTTTAGGTTGGGCTAGGATACTTTAGTGGTATCAAAGTTAGTCTTTCTACCAGCGAGTGAGTTTGGATAACCTTATGCTAGGATGAGTGTTCACATGCAACCAAATATAGGTACCCATCTGTTGAACACACAATCTACTGAGAGGGGGGTGAATCAGTAGATTAGTTAAAACCTAGTTCTTAAAACTTTTAAACAAGATACTTAACGTATATGCAAAGTAAATAATAGAATAAAGATCACACACATACACAAGAATGCTCAACACTAGATTTTAACATGAAAACCCAGAGGGAAAAACCATGGTGAGAAAAGCTGCTAGAAGTTACTGTTCTAATCCAGCCTCATAGAAAAATGTCTCACAGACAAACCTCACTAGTTACATTCAAGAGCACCCACTCTAAGGAAGCGTAAGCTTCCTAACTGAGCACCAACTCAGTTTTTATGATGGCACCAATTTATCAGAGAAATGAAGCTACAACTTTAAAAAAATTATAGAAGTGATTCAAAATGAATCTTGTACACTTTTATGTTATAGGTATGGTCTGTAACTACCCCTTAACTGTGTCTTCTTAGCTTCTTTGTCTTTATCTCTTTGTGTCTGGATAACTTCTAACTTGACACACCTTATTTCCTTTGCCCCTTTCATGTTGTCTGCATATGTTCTTTTTTGACAATTTTGAGTTAAAAATCTAATGATTTTTTTCAGCAACAATAAAAAAGATAGTAGCATTCAAATGATCTATTTGTAGCATATATAGATAGATACATATTAGGGTTGTCTCTCTATAAAGTGTTCACACTTCAACTTAACCAGTTCAAGCTTTTGATCTATATTTAATGCGATTTTGACTTTATGTCTCGATTCATGCTTCAAATGACAACATTGAAATTTCTTTACTATTTTTGGCATCTTTACTTCTATTGCACTTACTTGTGCCACTTCCTTGATCACTTCTGGTCTATATGTAATGTGACTTTGACTTCATGTCTTGATTCATGCTTCAAATGACAACGTTCAAAATGCCTTAACTATCGTAGGCATCTACACTTCTACTCAATTACGTCACTTGCTCGATCACTTCGATTGAAATATCTCAAGCTCTATGAAGATATATTGAGTTCAACCCCGGTTCTAGTTGTTCCTATATAGACAGTTGAAAGACATTTATTGTGGGACTTTTTAAATTCCTTTGTCGCACCAAGTTCATGTTCTTTTCCTTGTTGAATCTTTTCTTATGACCTTTTGACACCTATCAAATGTACATGTTTGAGATTACTATCCCATTAACCATCGAGCTATTTTTCTTCCCTTTTTATATCTCGTTACTTTCTATACCTTGGGCTCACTTTCGCTCTTTTAGATTATCCTCGATATGCTTGATCTTTATCCTTTGTTTTTAGTGTTAAACTTCGGCATGTTGACGTGATCTCATTTTCTTTAGCATCTTTGTAATGCTTTTGCACCGTTGATTCTTGTAGACTTGCTCAATCTTTAACATGCCTTGTCCCTTTGAGAATGCCCTATAAGAATTCCACACTTTGTCTTTGACAAAGTTGCAATTGACCTCTCTTTAGACAATTTGTTGCGGGCTTTTTGTCAAAAGCCTTTTGAGATAATTTTTGCAAAGCATTTCTTCAGACTTTTTGTCTACAAGCCTGTCCTTTGCAACGTTCAAAAGATACCTTTTAGACTTTTTACAATCTACCCTCTGGCTTCTCTGCAAGTGTCCACTTGTCCTTCAAAACTTTTGCAATGGTCCACATACCCTTCAACATTTTTGAAAAGATCCCTTTGTAAGCTTTGAATGGTCCACTTACCCTTCTAAAATTTTGAAAAGATCCCTTCAGAAGCTTTGAACGGTCCACTTACCCTTCAAAACTTTTGAAAAGATCCCTTCAAAAGCTTTGAACGGTCCACTTACCCTTCAAAACTTTTGAAAAGATCCCTTTAAAAGCTTGAAATAGTCCACTTACCCTTTGGAACTTTTGAAAAGATCCCTTTAGAAGCTTTGAATGGTCCACTTACACTTTAGAACTTTTGTTAGGGACAATTTATCCGAATGAATTCTCCAAGACACTTTCTCCGAAAGAATTCCAAGTGGTGCTCATTTCCTTCGCAAGCTTTGTTGTGGACAATTTGTCTGACGGCTTAGTCCATTTTTTTGATAAAATTGCCTTTAGCATTTTCCCGAAAGAATTCCTTTTATTAGCTGTGGGCAGTTTGTCCAAGAAAAAAAAGGTCTTTATCAATATTTTTGAAAGAAATCCCTCATTCAAATCTGCTCAACTCAAGTCTTCTCGACTTAACTTAATTGCATTTTCTAAGTAAAAGTACTTCACAAACATGATTTACATCATAGTTCTGCTCAACTCAACCTTTGGCATTAATGAATGATCAGTTTCAATCTTAATGACATCAATGACAATTTCTTGCTATCAACGTCACCTGGCTCAAATTTCTAACACCATCAATATTATTTGAGAAGAAAAAAATCTATTCCAAACCTTGAGGATCAACCCGTGATTGAGGAAATGGCTGAGGGTAGAGGTAAAGAGGAATTTGTAGAGGACCTAGATGGAAAATTCATGAAAAAGGTACTCATTAATATGGTTAAATAATAGGAATAGACAAATTTGTACTTGAGTCAGCTAACACATCATTCAGGGGTACATAATAATGAAGGTGTTGAAACCGTAAATGGAGAGATAAGCCATAATACCCTCCATATGAATAGCTCACCCCATGTTCCATAGAGACCATTGATGCCTACGTTCTTATAGGAGGTAATACCAGAGAGACTAGAACAACCACAAGAACTAGAGGAGGTGGTGTTTTGGAGAGCATACTAGAAGATGAATGTTTTTTAGGTAGCTAGACCTTTCCTAGATTACTGTTGGTGGAAATCTAATGCTAGGATTTGACATGATAGAGGTGGGCCTAGCCAGGATATGCGGAGATGTTTGGGAAGCTTAGTCTTCCAAACTTTGATGGTGGGTGAAAGTGCATAGCAAGGGCATGGGTTCAAAAGCTTGACACTACTTGGAGTTGAATCCCATTCAGAAGATAGATGTGGTTAAATTTTCTACCTTTCATCTAGATAGGGAGGCACATGATTGATGGCACCATGGGTTGGTAATCCAAGGGCATAGGTATATTAACACATATGGATAATTCATGTAGAGGTTGATAGATAGGTTAGATAAGAAGGATCTTGGGGCCTTTTTTTGAGAACTGACACACTTTAGACAAATTGGGCTGATTGACAATTACATTGTGGATTCTAGAGGTTATCACTCATGGTTTCTAATATTTTCGAGGGACTTATGACATCCTTATTTATCGAGGTACTGATAGAGCCTTTATGGGGTTGGGTGAAGGCATTTGGTCCACCTTTGCTATAAGATGCTATTCATGTTAAATTATAATCTCTCCTATCTCTAACCGTTTATGATTTGTCAGTTAAGTAGGATTTCACATTGTTGACACCAGTTAGCTATTAGGAGTCTCTAGTTTAGCTGAGTACGTGTCCTAATTTTTAGTAATTTTAGTTTCATAGTTAATACTGAACTGTGTATTGTAATCTATATATGTTTTTGGTTAATGATGAGAAGCAAGTGTTGTTGCCTTATTTTTGTTTCATGCCCCTATTTTTCATATCTATTTCTTCTCCATAAATTTTCATGGTATAAGAGTAGGCTTAAGCCTCTTCACAGAGTGGAGAGCAGATCGATCTAAAAGCTGGCATCAAGACTCTTTAGAAATCTGAGTCAAAGGAGAATAAAAAGAGAATACTCTCCCTATAGACCAGTGTTGAATGTTTGTTTGGAAAGGGGTGACCAAAAGGGCTTGGAGTTTAAATGGCATGCACCAACAATTTATGGCAAATGCAAGGGCCCATGTTAACAAGCAAAAACTATGAATTTTGGTCTATCAGAATGAAGACATTTCTGCAAGTTCAAGAATGTTGGGAAATGGTAGAGAGTGGCTTCAAAGAACCTGATCAAGCTACTCTAACAACTATGAATAATACTCAGAAGAATGCTCTCGAAGCATGAAGGAGAAAGGAGACACATGAAAAATTCTTGATCCAGAGTTCAGTGGAAGATGCAATATTTACAAAAATCACAGGCACATCTAGTGCAAAAGAGGCTTGGGATACTCTGGCTTTGGCATATCAAGGCAATGCAAAAGTCAAAATAGTTTGACTTTAGACTCTTAGGATAGAGTTTGAAAACTTGAAGATGAAAGAAACTAAGAATATTGATTAGTTTATGACCAAGGTGCTTGGAATTGTGAATCAACTCAAGATTCATGCTGAGGATATAATAGATCAAAAGATTGTTGAGAAAGTGTTGTGATGCTTAACCAAGAAATTTACCATGATTGTTATAGCCATAGAAGAGTCAAAATATCTATCCAAAATGACTGTTGATGAACTAATGGGTTCTCTTCTATCTCATGAATTAAGGCTCATCATGGAGGAAGAGTCCTTGGAAAATGCCTTCTAGACTCAGGGTTCCTCAAATAGAGGCCGAGGCAGAAGAGGTAGAGGCAGAGGCCAGAGAGGATGAGGTTTTCATCACACTGAAGAGAGTTTAGCTCTTGAACAGTCAGGACAATCAGACCAATAAGGACATTCTCATAGTCAGATAGGAAGAGGGAAAAAATGGACAGACAAGTCCAATGTTCAATGCTTCTATTGCAAGAAGTATGGACATTATGAAAGTGAATGTAGGAAGAAGCAATCAGATCAGAATAAAGGCAGAGCCAATGTCTCCAACACTGAAGAAGGGACATCTGAGGTAATGTTCCTCCCATGCTAGATTACTGAAGATCACAATAAGGATCTTTGGTTGCTGGATAGTGGCTACAACAATCATATGACAGGTAAAAAATATTTGTTTTTCAGCATAGACAGTTCATCCACATCAAAAATTAAGCTAGGAAATGACTCTCAAGTTCAAGCCCAAGGTAAAGGTATTGTGGCTATCCTAACTAAACAAAATGAACTGAAATCAATTCATGATGTTTTCTATGTTCCACATCATAAGCATAATCTGATCAGTGTAGGACAGTTAAGTGAAAATGGATTTGATGTCAGATTCAAGGGCTCTACTTGCATCATTTTAGATAAGCCACTTAGTAAGAGACTCGTAGCTAAGGTAGAGATGGCCAAAAATAGAATGTTCCCTCTGAATATGAGAAGTTTCACTTAGTCACAATCATATGCACACCACATCTCAAGCACAGATGAAACTTGGTTATGGCATTGTAGGTATGGTCATTTACCCTTTAAGAGTCTTAGTCTTTGACAAAATTAGTCAATGGTCAAGGGATTGCCAATGATGAATGAACAGTCCAATCCATGTGAAAATTGTATTCTAGGAAAGCATCACAGGGATAACTTTCTGATTGCCTCCTCTAGAGCAAAAGAGAATCTAGAACTAGTCCATACAGACCTCTATGGTCCCATGCAAACCCAATCCATTGGTGGAAGTTTTTACTTTCTAACTTTTATTGATGATTAGTAGGAAATTCTGGGTTTATTTTCTCAAGAAAAAATCTAAAACTTTTTCAAAGTTCAGAGAATTCAAAGCTCTAGCTAAAAAGTAGAGTGGAAAATGCATCAAGGTGCTCAGGTGAGATGGAGGAGGTGAATATGATTCACATGAATTTACTAGTTTTTGTAAGGAACAAGGGATCAAGAGGTAGTTCACAACTAGGTACACTCCACAACAGAATGGAGTAGTTGAAAGGAAAAATAGGATGATCATGAATATGGCTAGAAGTATGCTCAAAGCTAAGAATCTGCCTAATGATTGTTGGGCTGAAGTAGTTGCATGTTTAGTATACATACTAAACAGATCTCCTACAATGAGATTGAAGGACAAGGTTCCTCAAGAAGCATGGAGTGGCACTAAATCTAGTGTTTCCCATTTCAAAGTTTTTGGATGCATTGCATATACCCATGTACCAGAGGAATTGAAAAGAAAGCTTGATGATGGGAGTGGGAAGTGTATTTTTACTAGATATAATGAACAGTCCAAAGCCTATAGACTATACAATCCAGTCTCTAAGAAGTTTGTGGTGAGCAAGGATGTCAAGTTCCTAGAAGATAGATCTTGAAGTGACAAAGAAAATGATCCATCAAATAGTGAACAAGAGGAAAGCTTAGGACAACTAGCTTCTTCAATTTCACTGCCAAGATTACAGGTGCAGGGACAAGAAGAACTACCAACAAATAGTTCTTCTAGCAGTCAGACAAATTCTTCTCCAAGAAATTAGAGAACAAAGAATTTAAGAGATATCTATGAAGTAAATAGTGACATGGATCAACAAGTTCACTTTGCCTTCTTGTCTTATCAAGCTACATATTTTGAAGAAGCCGTGAAAGAAGAGTATTAGGTGTAGGCCATGAATGAAGAAATTGATGCAATTCAGAGAAATAAGACATGGGATCTTGTTGAACTTCCTATAGATAAAACCAGCATTGGTGTCTAGTGGGTTTACAAGACAAAGTTGAATGAGAAAGGACAAGTAGAGAAGCATAAGGCAAGGCTTGTTGCCAAAGGTTTTTCTCAGCAACCTGGGGTTGACTATGGTGAAACCTTTACTCCAGTAGCAAGATTAGATACCATTCGAGCCGTTTTAGACATTGCAGCCCATAATAAATGGCCAGTGTTTCAAATGGATGTAAAGTTAGCCTTTCTCAATGGCATATTAGAGGAAGAGGTTTATGTCAATCAGCCACCAAGGTTTGAAATTAAAGGCCAACAGTCCAAAGTCTACAGATTGAAGAAGGCCTTGTATGGTCTGAAACAAGCTCCTAGAGCTTGGTATAGTAGAATTGACTCTTACTTGATCAATAATGGGTTCAAAAGGAGTAGCAATGAGCCCACTCTCTACACAAAAAATAGATAAACAAGGTAGCATACTTATTGTTTATCTTTATGTTGATAACATGATCTATACTAGAAATCTCATATTAGATGAACTTAAAACAGTCATGAAAAAAGATTTTGAGATGACTGATCTTGGTCTCACGAAGTATTTTTTGGGAATAAAAGTTGAGCAATCAGCTCAAGGAATTTTTATATGTCAGCATAAGTATGCTACATACATCTTAAAGAGGTTCAGGATGGACAAATCTAAACCAACAGAAACACCTATTGCTATAGGAACAAAATTGAGTAGATAGGATGATGGACTAAAAGTTGATTCAACACTGTATAAGAGACTTGTAGGCAGTCTCATGTGCCTTACTGCAACAAGACCTGATTTAATGTATCCAGTCAGTTTTATTTCTAGATTTATGGAGTCTCCCAAGGACTCTCACTAGAAAGTTGGAAAACAAATTTTGAGATATGTTGCAAGTACAATTGATTATGGATTGTGGTACACACATTCTGAAGACAACACACTTACAGGATACATAGATAGTGATTTTGCAGGTAGCCTTGATGATAGGAAAATAACTTATGGATATGCTTTTCACTTAGGGACAAATATGATTTCATGGACTTCCAAGAAGCATCCCATTGTCAGCATTTCATCTGCAGATGCTGAGTATGTAGCAAAAACTACAGTAGCATGCCATGCAGTTTAGCTACAAAGACTTTTAATGGATCTTGCACACGTGGAAAAGGAGCCAACTACTATCTATTGTGATAATAGCTCAACAATAGCATTACCTAAAAACCATGTATTTCATAAGAAGAGTAAACATATTGACACTCACTATCATTTCATTCGTGAGCTTGTCAACAATGGTGAAATCACACTTCAGTTTGTGGATCTAAGGATCAACTAGCAGATATCTTCACTAAATCATTGGGAAGAGTTGTGTTTGAATTTTAGAGATAGCACTTAGGCAGCATTAGTGCTAAAGAATGTAACAGTTGAGATTAAGAGGGAGTGTTAAATTATAATCTCTCCTGTCTCTAACTATTTGTGATCTGTTAGTTAAGTAGGATTTCACATTGATGACACCAGTTAGCTATTAAAAGTCTCTAGTTTAGCTGAGTACGTGCCCTGATTTTTAGTAATTTCAATTTCACAATTAATACTAAATTGTGTATTATAATTTATTTATGTTTTTGGTTAATGATGAGAAGCAAGCGTTGTTGCCCTATTTTTGTTTCAAGCCCCTATTTTTCATATCCATTTCTGAGCCATAAATTTTGTCAATTCGGAGGGTATGATACTTGGAGTTTTTTGTTCCCAAGCCAAAGTTTCCATCAAAGCTCCCTATTAGGCCTTTTCCTCAGAAACAAGACAAGGGATCTGAATTGCCAAAAAAGCCTTTCATAATGAATGAGGCTAGGGATGAGTTGAGGAGGAAGAAGGGATGTTTCGCATGCAAGGACCCATGGGAATTAGGACACAGGTACAAGGGGAGGAAAAAAATGCACTACATTACAATATTTTTGGAAGAAGATAGTGAAGATTCAAATAGTGATGTATCGGATGACCATAGTGAGCAAAGTGAGCATGAGGAGTTGTAACCTACTCATGTACAAGAACCTACATTGGGTGGTACAATTACTACTTTGTCTAGCACTATCAAATATAATGCATTCAGGGTTCAGGGTGTGCTTCAGGGGTAGCTGGTGTCAGTGTTGATTGATAGTGGGGTAACCCACAAATTCATTGACGAGGTATTAATTATATAGTGGGGATTATAGGTTGAGGAATTTGAGGGATTCAACATGGTTGTTTCAGATGGTTTCGATATGGCATGCATCAAACGAGTTCTACAACTTAGTATTACATTAGGTAAACATACAGTGACCAATGATTTTTATGTGGTTGGTATGGGTAATAACAACATGGTTTTAGGTGTTCAGTGGTTACAATCACTTGGGGAGTTCACTCAGAACTTCCAGACTATGGAGCTGAAATTTCAAGCAAATGGGAAGTAGGTGATTCTACGAAAAATGTCCAATGGTGCTCCAAGGGTAGTTATGGCCAAGAAAGGCATGGTGATGTGGATTGGGCAGTTCATTGCTTCATTTTAATGAAGAATACAGTAGGTGGTAAGCAAGATTACCACATTGACATATAATCGCTATTGGATAAACATGGTGGGGTTTTTGGTGAGATACCTCTAGGGAGACCACCTAATAGGGGATTTGAGCATGTCATAAAAATTAAGGGGGCTAAACCAGTTATTACTACTCCTTATGATCATCCTCAACATTTTAAGGAAGAAATCGATAAGACTATAAAAGAACTGCTTGACATGGGACACATCAAACCTATCTCTAGTCTGTTTGCTTTCTCAGTGGTATTGGTTAAGAAGAAAGATGGGACTTTCATGATGTGCATTGACTATAGGGAACTCAATAAGAAAACTATTATGAACCGATATCCCATCCTCAGGATCAATGGGTTACTTGATGAGTTGTATGGAGCAGAGTACTCTAAAATTAATCTCCATTCAGGGTACCATCAGATTAGTGTATGGGAGTAAGACGTACATAAAATAGCTTTTAGGTGCCATTATGGACACTACGAGTTCTTGGTGATGCCATTTGGGTTGACTAACACCCCATCTACATTCCAGTCCTATATGAACCATGTGTTCAACCATCACTTGTGTAAATTTGCCCTAGTATTCTTTGATGATATACTAGTATACAACAAAAGATGGAAGGACCATCTTAGACATTTGGATGAGGTATTGTCTATCATGGGAGCACAATTGCTTTATGCGAAAGCTTCCAAATGTGAGTTTGGGATGAGATAAGTCCTCTATTTGGGATATGTAATCAGAGCGAGAGCAGTCAAAGTGGATCAAATGAAGATACAAACAATTATTGATTGGCCACGACTGAGGACTCTGACTCATTTAAGAGGCTTCTTAGGACTTTGTTGCTATTACAGGAGGTGTGTGAAAGGGTACTCTCAATTGATAGCACCATTAATAGACTTGAATAAGAAGTGGGCATTTACTTAGATAATTCATAGTATGTATTTGATCACCTTAAGAAGGTGATGAGTATATGTCCCATGTTAGCATTACCAGACTTTTCTGAGCCATTTATCCTCAAATGTGATGCTTCGAGAGTGGGTATTGGTGCAGTACTTATGCTAAATAGGTATCCCATTACCTATGAGAGTCTAAAGCTGGGTATAATGGAGTGCAGGTACTCTTCTTATGATAAGGAGATGCTGGCTATTTATCATGCCTTGGTCAAATTCTAATAATATTTGGTGGGCAACAAGTTTATGGTTTAGATGGATCACAATAACTTGAGGTATTTCATGGAGCAAAAAGACCTCAATGATGTCCAACAAAAGTGGGTAAGCAAGATACAAACTTATGATTCTAATATAGAGTATGTGAAGGGAAAGAACAATGTGGTAGCTGATGCTTCATCCAGGCAGCCTTCCCTTTGTTCCCTATCAAAAATTTCAGCCAACTAGAAGGATCACATCTTGGTTGAGTATTCCAAGAATCAGTTTGCTTGTGAGGTCATGGATGGATTGATATAGGATGACAGGTATAACGTTGTTGACTATATGATATACTACAAGGATAGGGTGTACCTTGTGCCTGAATCAAGGATGAAGAAGAAAATCTTAAATGTCATACATGACACACCATTGGCAAGACATCCAGGATACTTTAATACATATAGGTTTGTACAGGAGACATTGCATGGAAGGGTTTAAAGTATGATGTCCTTAACCATATTATGGAGTGTGTGGTTTATCAACAAAGCAAATCTGCGCATTCATTCCCTACAAGTTTACTTTAATCATTACCCATTTCAGATAAGAAATGGGAGAGTATATCGATGGAATTCATTACAGGCTTACCCAAGTTCAAGGTAAGAATTGCATCTTTGTGGTGGTCAATAGGTTGACCAAGTATGCTCACTTATTTGTGATATTGTTTTAGTATAGTGCTTCACAGGTAGCATCCCTATTCTTTGAAGAGGATTTTAGGTTACATGGATTGCCTAAAAACATAGTTATTGGTCGAGATAGAATATTCATGAGTATATTTTGGAAGGTATTGTCTAGGTTAGTTGACACATAGTTGATGCTTAGTACCATTTATCACCCACAGACTAATGGTCAAACCAAGATCATGAAAAATGGGTAGATGTTTACTTACGAAGTTATGTGGTAGGGCACCATAAGGCATGGGTGAAGTGGTTGTACTTGGGTGAACACTACTATAATATAACCTATCATATGAGAATTGGCATGACACCTTTATGAGCATAATATGGGTATGATGCTTCCTCATTTGTTGACTTGGTTATGTCAGATAGTCCAGCTCCCAAAACTTATGACTTGATTCAGGAAAACCAAGAACCATGAATATTTTTAAGGAGAATATACAACAAGCACAAAAATAATAGATGTATGCATATATACACAGAGTGGAGAGATCCTTTGATATTGGGGATTTAGTGTTCCTTCGCTTGCAACCTTATAGGCAATCTTATTTGAAGAAGAGTGGTGCAAAAAAAATTGAACCCATGGTTCTATTGACCTTATAGGATTCTAAGGCAGATTGGGGAGGTTGCATATGAGTTAGAATTATTTGAGCATAGCAGGATCCACAATGTTGTCTATGTATCTTGCCTCAAAAAGGCACTTGGATAGCATATTGATCCATCTACTGAGTTTCCACCATTAGATGAAGAGGGAAAGTTGATTCTAATCCTGAAATTAATTATTGAGGTGTTGGAAAAGAGACTATGGAACTAGGCCATCACATAATATCTAATATGGTGGAAGGCTTTACCAGTAGAGGATGCCACGTGGGAAGGTGAACATATTTTATAGGTTCTTAATTTACAATTTCTTGAGGACAAGTAATCTTGGGAAGGGAGGATTGTAATATCCCCTTCCCATGACTCAAAGGGGAAAACTTGATTTGCACTGTGCTCTCAAAAACCTAAAGTTGTCACTACTAGAAAACCCAAAGTTTTCCCAAAGACTTGCCATTTTATTTCTTGAAAGATCCCTTTTTCGTACTTAGGCAAATTTTGATATGTGGGCCAAAAAAGGCCAACAGGTGCACCAAACTATCCAAAGCGGATGTGCAGGGGGCTGTGATAGACATCTACATATAATCATACATAATTAGGTTGTTGGTTTTCCTTAATATGTTATGTTAGCAACTGGTCTGAGCATTGTGATGTAAGGTACTCACTATAATTGTCTTAATAACCATGTTATGTTTGATTATGAGCATCTATATATTTGTGAATGTCTGTTTAATGTCTTATGATGACCTAACTGGGCATCAACTATGAATCTTGTATTGAACCTTGACTAAAATAGAAGCATGCAAACTTTTTGATAAAATTCTAAAGTAAGATGATAGGCATAAAATAATAATTATTGGTATAAAAGTGTAGTGGGCAATTGCAAGTGAAGTGTTTAATACAATTATTAAGCAAACAACAAGTAGGAAATAGTGAGAACTTGACTGTTAGGTTGGGTTGGGATACTCCAATAAATGTGTGAAGGAAATTTTCATTTATATACATGCCATGGATGTTATTTGTGTTTATGAAAATAACATTTGAGAATAACCAATGGAAGATCACATAAACAATCATCTCTTGAATAAAAAATATGTAAAGAATGAGTTTTAAGATAAAGAGCATCTTTTTATAATAGTTTGTAATTTTAATGATCTCTTTAATTTTCTTTGATGTATTCCCCTTGTTATAAAATTCACATTGGAGAAGAGTTGATTCACTAGAGAGAAATTGGAGGATTTCATTCACCTCTCCCCATCATATTTATTAGTAAACTCATCATACAAAGGAAGGGAATCATCAAACATAGGTTTAAAAAATCATCGTCACACATGGGGGAATATTCAAAGATGATTAAAAAAATTAAACTCATCCATCTAGAATTAGTATTCATACTATTTTACATGGTTATCCTTCAAATCTATCCATGCATCTATTTTCATTTCATATTCGGATATTTGTTGGTAGAAGAATTCAGATTGTAAAGCTATGTAGGATATTTGTTTGATATTTATGCATTATGTACTCATTTTGTCACTGTATAAGTCTATTTTATCTTCTATTCATGACTTGTAATAGGCTATAGTATGAATAGACTCTAATTGTGGCACCAAGTATGAGAATAATATGAACAATCATAGACTAGAAACATCTATATATACTTTTGTTTGTAAGAAGAAGAGGGTTCCACTTTTGAAGAGATCAATAGATATTCATTTAGTTATGGTTACCTATGTGATTTCTTATTATATTCCTTGCGTGTGTTCTTGTGTGTAATGTTTTGGCTACTTTATGTCTAATTAATCTGAATGCTTTATTTGTTATGAAACAATGGTTGTTTTTAATTTCTAAATGATGTAGGATAATTAATGCTTATAAGTTTTTGTTATCCAAACCCCTGTATGAATACAATACGTTATTCTACACACATGAATTATATCATATCTATCTTCATCTTTAACATGTTCTAATGCTTCAAGAACCTCTGCTAACAATGGTGCAGTGAGTGTGGAACTCCTTTTTGGAGGGAATTATGCTAAGATGTTTATTAGGGCAAAGAGATATTGAGATATGGCTAGACCAAAAGATATGTAATTTTGTGGAAGAAGAATCAAAATGGACTGGTCTTACCAAATAGGAAATCATTCGAGAGCATATTTATTTAGAGATTTATGAAATTTTCTGGTGCAAATTACCTGAATTGCTAGCTAATTCACTAGCACTGTTGAAATATTATTGCTTTAATCAAAGGACGGAAGAAACTATAATCTGGATTAAAGAAAAGATAGATCGGTTGCAGAGATTGGAAACCGACTGGACAAGAGCAATAGATTATTAGGTTACTAATATAGTATACAAATATATAACTTAGTTTGTAGTACAAGGATACATAGTTTTCAAATCTACGAAGGATTGGTTTGTCATAGGAATTCGAGAGAATTTTTACAAAAACTAGTTATCCTTGTGAAGATGTTGGTTATAGACAAGGCCATGGTACCTATTCTGACCAATATGGAGCAGTTGCTTCAGGCATATGGGGATGTGTATGACATGATAGTAAATGATGATTAGATGAGTAGATAAATATTGAACTTGAATCCAGAATGGAGACATGAGGGAATGAGTGAGAAGAAAATTCTAGATTCAAAATGAGAGTTGTGACAATAGAATAGATGGAGTAAATAGAAAAATACCCAAGTAGCTATGAGTAGAGTTAAGAGTAGAAGTAAAATATATGATAAATGAACAAGAATATGGGATGAATGATAAGAAAGAGATGAAGGATGAAAAATGATGAGCTGGAAGAAGAAGATGAATGCTAATAGAAAGAAGTGACAAAAAATGAGAAGAAGAAGAGATTTTCGAAGAAGGCAAAAATAGTGTAGAAGCAGGTCAGTTAGATGATAAATGTAGTACAAAACTACAAGAATGGGTATTATTATAAGGACATGAAGTATTAAGAAAATTATCAATACAAAATCATAGAGTAATCACAGGTTTAATCTTAGAAGAAGTCATTAGAAAGAATCATGCATCAGAGGAGCACATGTCCTCGTAGCCCAATTTATTATATTCTAATAGAAGTTTTCAATGAGATGATCAGGCAGATAGTAGCTGGGAAGGTTCATTTTTAGAACAAGTGGATTGTTGGGGTTCTAAAATTGAAATAACATCAATTTGTAAGGCTTTGAAGTCCATAAGGTTTGTTGAAACCAAGCATATAAAAGTAGAAAACATAGAAAAATAGAGTGCACATATTAAATTTCCTAATGCACAAGTAAATCTTTGTAGTGCTTAAATAGGATCACACATAACATAGCCTTCCATTCTAATAGTTGTGCAATAGATCTCCTTGACACTAATTTATAAAATGGGCATTGTAGGAGCATTTATAACCCTGGCAACGTATGATGAGTCTGCAAACCCTGAGTAATATTTATTAACATGTGAGATGAGATGGCAAGTTAAGGGTATTACTGATGAGGCTATAAAGTAGTGCAAGTTAATAGGGGCACTGAATGAAAGATCACTTGAGTTTATGTACTATAGAGAAATTACCATGCAAGTCTACAATAGGTTAAAGAATCGCTTATCAAAGAATTTAAGATAAAGAAATGTACAAGTCAGACTATTCAAGACCTAAAAGAGATTAGAAATAAGTTGGGAGAATCAGTGTACGATTATGATTACAAGTTCTTAGATGTTATGAATAAGGTGGAATTTGACTTAGTAGATAAAGGTAAAGCTACGTGGTTTATCAAAGGACTGCATTATAGAATCAGATTTGCTATAGCGCAGACTCAATATGTTACTAAGGCAAATGCTAGTGCTGCTACTCTATGAGTGGAGCAAATTGATGACTATGGGGAAGCTTCCATAGTGGGTTCTAAGATTGAAAATACATTACAATATTTAATAAAGAGGATGAAACAATATTGTGAAGTAGATAAACCTAAGCTAAATCTATGGTGCATGGAGTGTGGGAAAAAGGACATCACATGAGCGATTGTCTTAAGATCAAGACAGAGTTTTGTGAAATATGTAGAGTAGTAGGGCATGCAAAAACACAGTGCCATCTTATACAATAGCATGTCAAAATCCCACATAGTTTATATTGTAATTTTTGTAAGTCGCACAATCATGATGAAAAGAATTGTAGGGCTTTACAGGGGTTCAAAGAAGACATTATAAAGAATGTATTTTCCATCATTGTACATCAAGTATCCTTGATGAAGCAGATGATTCTAGGATCAGAGGTCTATATGGGTTGTGCAAACCAAGCAAGGCCATAATGGATTCCAAGTTTGCCTCATTATCATCCTCAAAGTCTAGCCAGATGGACCCCTCCACCAAGTTGGACACCAACATCACCGCAATACCAATATATAGCACCTTAGAATCCGGTAATAGCCAAACAACAACAAACTAGTTGGACCCCACTAATTGCACAACAATAATTTAGAATTGGATATAATACTGAGTCGCATCAACACTGGAATACAACATAATAACAAGGAGGTTATTAGTCAAATGGAGGAGGATCTATGGGTGGATACAGATGTAACAATCCTTTCCCAATCTGTGCTTAATCATCTCAATTTGTTGCCTTGTAATTTTTTCAAACACTTTGTATGCAAAGTGCTTCTTGCTGGTTTTTGTCACAGTTTGATGATTTATTTTGAATGACAATGGATTAAAGCTTCAAGTGTTTATATAACAATGCAAGAATGATAATGCTAAGTTCTAGATGCAAGAATGACTTCTTTTTTTGTTCTTTTTTATGCAATTAGATGAATTCACAAAGCAAACTAATCACCTACAACCAATGGACATTTAGTCAAACAGTTGGCATGTAACCTACTATCTCAATTCAAATGCTCAAAAGATAACTATAAATGACCAGTAACTTGCGATTCTTATTTATATTAATGATTTGATACAATGCTTCACTAGACTAGCTAGGACTCTTAGCATACACAAGAAATACAATTATATGGTATGCTGGTATGAAAGATGCAACCTATAGCTGAAAATATAAACTATACTAAAGGATGAATTGTATGCAATGAACCCTGGTTGAATTGAGGTGCCCTTGAGAATAGATGAAGGAGCAAGCAATTTCCAAGTGAAAGGATGATCTCCCAAGCCAAATTGAATTTTTCAAGTCAGCCACCCCTATTCTGGTTTGATCTCAAATTTAAAATAATATGTAATGAATATGAATTGTCTCAAGCATCTAATATCATCTCCATGCTCCAAGAAAGTGGGTGCAACAAGCTAAGTAAAGAATCGATGAAAATTGGAACCCCCACAAGCAAAAACGTCCCTCCTAATCGCATCTTTCCTTGACTGTAAATATCTGATTTTTATATCATATTTCTCTACAATGCAATCTTCTCTCTTAACCAAGGAAAATCGATGCCAAGCTATAGAGAAACCAACACCAAAAGATAGCCATACAACCTCCACAAATTCACCAAATTGATTTCTCCAAAATTGGCCAATGGCCATAAATTTTCCTCCAATTGAGATGACTGAAATATCACCTCCAAAATGCAATCCTTCAAGAGATATTTCACTCCCTCAGTTATGCTATCAATGGGATTTATCCTTCCCAAAGACAAATTGATTCACTGTAGAAAACTCTAGGCTCCACAAGCATGCCACAACAAAGACAACATCAAATCTGGATTATTCATAATGGCAGCCCACACCTCCCTTTATACTTTTTTTTTTCTTTCATTCATTTGTGAAGCTTCTAGAAACATCATAATATTTTATTATTAATTTTCCCTTTTAATATATTATATTTGAATTTTAATATAAAATAATGAATTATAACAAAAAGTACAAATATAACATCATTTTGTAACATGAGGTTTCTAAAAATAGAAACATTCTAATAAATCATTAGAAAACCTCCTAAATATGTCAAAACTTCCCCAAAGAAACCAACTACCATTTGGGTAACTATAGAGAAGACCCTCTAACCATGTCATATTAGCCTATGAGGGCCACTGATAGGCTAATCATGCTAAAAGTATAATGTCTAGCTAGAAGTGTACATTACAGTCTACCCCTCCTAAAATTGCTTGTCCCCAAGCAATCTTAAATTTGGATACTGTAGAATCTCCTCACTTTCCCAAGTAGTATCCTCAACTGGCAAGTCTCTCTATTTAATTAAGTATTCCCTGATGACTTGTCTCCACAAAGTCCTCTCTCAAACATCCAAGATGGCTTCGAGCACCAGTATCAATTTACCCTCATCATCCAGTGCTGGCAAAGTCATGGAAGGAACCACATGATGTCCTAACACCTTCTTGAGGCATGACACATGGAAGACATTGTGTACTCTGCTATCAACTAGTAATTCTAACTCATAAGCCACCTCACCCACTTTTTTGACAATCTTAAATGGCCCATAGTATCATGGCTTAAGCTTCTCGGCTTCACTTTTCTGAAGAGAAGACTGTTTGTGTGGCTGTAGCATCAAATACACCATATCACCAACCTCAAACGAGCATTCAACTCACTTCTAATCTACATACTACTTTTTTTAGTTCTGGGCCTTCTGTATGTTTTCCCACAATGCTCTCACAATGTCCTAGTTCTCCTACAATAGATCACCAGCACTAGGCACTCGGCTATCGCTAAATAACAAATCTAGAAAGCTCGATGCATCATACCCATATAATATCATGAATGGTGTCATCTGAATAGAGATATGTTAAGTGGTATTGTAACAATACTCACATAAATATAACCACTTAATTCAACCCTTCTGCTGCCCTGCTATGTAGTTCCTGAGGTAGCCTTCCACCCATTTATGTACAATCTTCGTCTACCCATCGGTCTGCAGGTGGTAAGTAGTACTCAGAGTGAGTTCTGTCCCACATACCCTGAATAGCTCCTACCCAAAATGACTCATAAACTGGTTATCTCTGTCACTAACTAGGCTCTAAGGTAACCCATGTAACCTAAATGCCTCATGGAAGAATAATTCTGCCACCTATGTAGCTGAGTAAGTAGCTGAGATCAGAAGGAAGTGAGCATATTTAGTCAAATTATCCACAACCACATATATGCAATCCCATCCCTGAGCTCTAGGTAATCTAGTAATGAAATCCATAGATAAACATTCCCACTTCCTATCAGAATTGAAAGTGGTTGAATTAAACCTATTGGATATGTGTTCCTATTTATTTTGCTAACAAACAGGACACTCTCTGACATATCGTAGAACATCTGATTTGAGGCCCTTCCAAGTGAACCTCTCCTAAATCTTCCTGTAAGTCTTGAAATACCTGGGATGACCTACCATGGGTGTATCATGAAAGGTCCTCAAAATAATGTTCTTCATCTCCAATCCTGGGGTCAAATAGATTCTTCCTTTGTAAATGATTAAATCATTTACAACTGTATATCTGGCATCCTGTACTGACCCCTCAACAATACCTGCAACCCAACTATCCTTGGTATACTTTGCCATTATCAAGTGTTACCAATCATCTACTATCCCAGTAATAGAACTCAAGTGTGGATGTCGAGATAAAGCATCAACAACCACATTTTGTGTCCCTTTGATAAAGGCGATGTCAAAATCATGATTTCAGCTTGTTGACCCATTTCTACTATCGATCATTAAGATCTCTTTGTCCAAGGAAATGCCTCAAACTGTTATGGTCTATTTTCTCCACAAACTTTCTGCCTACCAAATACTACCTGAATTTGGCCAATGCATACATGATGGCCAACATCTCCTTGTCATATATGTTGTACCCTCTCTCTAGACTATGAAGCTTCAAACTCTCAAAAGCAATCAGATGCTTATCCTACATAAGGACTGCACCTATCCCCTCACTTTATGCATCACACTGTAGCTCAAAGGGTTTGGAGAAATTTGACAATGCAAGAACTAGGCAAGAGGTCAAAATTAATTTGAACATCTCAAAATAATCCTGTGCCTCAGGAGTCCACACAAATGCCCCTTCATCAAATCAGTGAGTGGTACTGCATGCCATGAATATCCATTAACAAACCTACGGTAGAAACCACACAATCCCAAAAATCCTCTAAGATGAGTAAGGTTCTCAGGAGTAGGCCATTCAACAATGACCTTGATCTTCTCTAGGTCCATACGTACCCCCTCAGAACTGATGATGTGCCTAAGATACAATAATTTTGTCATTCCTAAGTCACACTTAGATTCCTTGGCATACAAGGATTCACCTCCAAGAATACCCAAAACCACATCAAGATGTGCAATGTGATGCACCCATGTTCTGTTATATACCAAGATATCATCAAAGAATACCAACACATACCTCTTTAACTGTGAATGGAAGACACTGTTCATCGTAGATTGAAATGTCATTGGAGCATTAGTTAGCCCAAATGGCATTACCATGAACTCAAAAAGTACACAATGGCACTTGAAAGCCATCTTCTCTATGTCCTGCTCCCTGACATGAATCTGATGATACCTCAACTGCAAGTCAATTTTGGAGAAGTAGCAGGCACCATGTAACTCATCTATCAACTCATCAATTTTAGGGATAGGGTGTAATGGTTCTTAATTATTCTTTTAGTCAAGAGCCTATAATCAATACACATCCAGAATGTACCATCCTTTTTCTTGACCAAGACTACTGATGATGCAAAAGGTGACTTACTTGGTCTAATGTGTCCCATGGCCAACAACTCCTTAATAGTTTTCTCTATTTCATCCTACAGCCTCATGGGGTGCCTATATGGGGTGACCATCATGGGCTTAGTGCCCTCCTCCAACTCAATGATATGCTCAATCCCTCTGTTTGGTGTTCTTCCTAGTGGAATATCACTCAATACCTTAGTGTGCTTAATTCTTATTTCTTGAATGTCTGGATGGTAAATTGGCTTCTGCTGCTCACCTTGTGTAGGCATCAAAACACACTAAGTTTCCCACTCAACCATGTCATACCTCATAAGTCTCTCCATCCTCCTAAAAGAAATCATCCTAAATCTGGAATCTCAAATAGCCCTGAGGACATGAATTTTTCCATCTACCTAGAATGTCATTTCCATCTCTCTAAGATCTAGGGTGAATTTCCCTATGTCATGTAACCATCTCATGCCAAGTACCATATCTGTATCACCCATATTCACCACATAGAATTCAGTCTTGAACTCATAGTTTTTCAAATGCATAATCAAATCTGATATCCTCCTTTCACACTTGAGGGTATAACCATCTACCACATTAACTCTTATTCCCTCAAACTCCTCAAACCTGATTCCATACCTCTCAACCAATCAGGCATCAATAAAATTATGAGTTGCCCCTGTGTCAAGACGAGTGATAATCTTTTGCCCTGCTAGAGCTCCACACATTCTAAATGATCCCTCCTACTAGATGCTAGTGATGTGCGCATCACATTGCCTTGCTGCCCCTTCATGCTCTCCTTCACTTCATGCTTATCTTCCTTGTGCAACATACCTAAATCCTCTGGATCAGATTGTTGCTCTGATTTCTCTGACTTAGAGTCCTCATAATATGCCCACATCACTCTATTAGATTTTCCTTTAGGTCTTAAGGGATAATCATGGTTTGCATCATAGGTCCCCTTGCAGTATAAACATAACTTCTTGCACAAATCATTAAGTGTATCCCTATCTAGAGGTGTTGATGATTTGCCCTTAAAATCTAGTTTGTTCTTTTTAGAGAAAAATTTATTGTCTCGATATGAAGAAGATCCCTTTAATGAGTTATTTCTTTACAGGGCTGCAAGTTCCCTACTCCTAGCCTTCTTCATTGCCTCCTAAAGTGTGGGAGGATCAAATGCTTTAATCCATCCTCGCATAAGCTCCAATAACCCCTCAATGATTAGCACCACCAATTGTCTCTCTAAGATGTTGGGCACCATAGTTGATAGTTTTTGGCAGTCTCTAATATAGCTTTCCAAACTACCAACTTGCTTGAGCTAGGCCAAATCCCTGAAGTATGATTCTAGATCCTTCCTATTGAAATGCTTAATCAATCTATCCACAAACTCCTGGTAAGATGTGATCTGACTGTGTTGCAATATAACTAGTCCATGATACCACCATTCGTGTGCTGCTCTTTCTAGATACAAAGTGGCATAATTGATAGCTTCCTCTTCTGTCATGGGTTAAAGATTTAAGAAGGTATCCAACTTATGAATCCATGACTGTGTCGTAGTCTTGTCACTACCAGCAAACATGGGTAATGTAAGATTATTAGTATCATGCTTGAGTTATTTTTATTCCTAGGTATTCTCTCCTACCGATACCTATAGTAATCCATCCTTGACTATACAAACTGATCAAAATGCATAAGCTCTTGTATTTCAGGTGTCAATTACTACCATTCATCATGGGTAGCCATATCTGCATCAACATAGGCTAGATTCTCAACCTCTTCAATATTCTCCTCATCTGGTTCATTTCTCAGGAATGTGGGTTGAGTAGGCCTATCTGCAGTGTGGGAGGGTACCCTATGCACCCTTTGGGACCCAGCTACACTCCTATCATCTTCTTGGACCTGAGGTTGTCTTCTAGGTAAATTCAACTACTGTAAAGTATTTGCCAACTACTGTAAGGCCCCAGCTACCTGCTGCTGACCAACTCATAAATCTCCCAGAGTGTCTCACTTCTATGTCACCATTTCTATCATTGTCTCTTCTCTCATCTTTGTGTGGACCCACGTCTGCTCTGTCACCCATTTCAGCCAAAGGCACCTCTATAAATGGCTTTTCTTCTTGCCAATTCGCTTCCCATTTTGCTCTTATATGGGTATAGTACCTGTGATGACCTCTCATGTGATATTTTAACCCTCTAGGATGGTAGGATCAGGGCTCTGATACGACTGTAACAATCCTTTCCCAATCTACCCTTAATCATCTCAATTTACTGCCAGTAATTTTTTCAAACACTTTGTATGCAAAGTGCTTCTTACTGGTTTTTGTCACAGTTTGATGATTTTTTTTGAATGACGATAGATTAAAGCTTTAAATGTTTATCAAATAATGTAAGAATGACAATGCTATGTTCTAGATGCAAGAATGACTTCTTTTTTGTTCTTTTCTATGCAATTAGATGAATTCACAAAGAAAACTAATCACCTACAGCCAATAGACATTTAGTCGAATAGTTGGCATGCAACCTACTATCTCAATTCAAATACTCAAAAGATAACTATAAATGACTAACAACTTGTGATTCTTATTTGTATTGATAATTTGATACAATGCTCCACTAGACTAGCCAAGACTCTTGGCATAAACAAGAATTACAATTATATGGTATGCTGGTATGAAAGATGCACACCTATAGCTGAAAATATAAAATATACTAAAGGATGAATTATATGCGATGAACCCTAGTTGGATTGAGGCGCCCTTGAGAATAGATGAAGGAGGAAGTAATTTCCAAGTGAAAGGATGATCTCCCAAGCCAAATCAAAATTTCCAAGCTAGCCACCCCTATTCTGGTCTGATCTCAAATTTAAAATAATATGCAATGAATATGTGTGGTCTCAAGCATCTAATATCATATCCATGCTCCAAAGAATTGGGTGTACCAAGCCAAGCAAATAATTGATGAAAATTGGAACCCCCACAAGCAAAAACGTCCCTCCTAATCGCATCTTTCCTTGACTATAAATATTTGATTTTTATATCAGATTTCTCTACAATGTAATCTGATCTCTTAACCAATAAAAATTGATGCCAAGCTATATAGAAACCAACACCAAAATATAGCTATGCAACCTCCACAAATTCACCAAATCGATTTCTCCAAAATTAACCAATGGCCACAAATTTTGCTCTAATTGAGATGACTGAAATTTCACCTTCAAAATGCAACCCTTCAAGAGATATTTCACTCCCTCAGTTATGCTATCAATGGAAGTTATCATTCCCAAAGACAAATTGATTAATTGTAGAAAACTCTAGGCTCCACAAGCATACCACAACAAAGACAAAATCAAATCTAGATTATTCATAATGGCAGCCCACACCTCCCTTTATACTTTTTTTTTCTTTCGTTCATTTGGGAAGCTTCTAGAAATATCATAATATTTTATTATTAATTTTCCCTTTTAATATATTATATTTGCATTTTAATATAAAATAATGAATTATAACATAAAGTACAAATATGACATCATTTTGTAACATGAGGTTTCTAAAAATAGAAACATTCTAATAAATCATTAGAAAACCTCCTAAATATGTCAAAAATTCCCCAAAGAAACCAACTGCCATTTGGGTAACTATGAAGAAGACCCTCTAACCATGTCGTATTAGCCTACGAGGGCCACTGATTGGCTAATCATGCTGAAAGTACAATGTCTAGCTAGAAGGGGACATTACAACAGAGGAGGTTACCAAGGTGGCATAGGAAATAATTATCAATGCCCTCCTTTGCAATGTTGCTTGTGTGGAGAGTATAATCATGTGCAACACAATTACCTTTTGAATCCCCAAAGAAAATCTTGCTATGTATATTGTAGAGTATATGAGCAGTACGAGACAAAAGACTATCCTATTTTAGAAAAATAGAGAAAGGAAAAGGCCATCAAGAATGTTAACATGGTAAATGCAAATCCTAAGGAGGATGCATTTATCGTTACAAGACACTAGCACATAGAGAGAGGATTGACTCCTCTCAAAATGCCTCAGGTCTAAGGAATCCAAAAAGTAAAACAAGACAAATACCCAAACCCAACTATAGAAAAGGGGCTAAGGTAGTAAGTTGCGCAGATGTTAAAAAATATTCAACACTAAGAAACCACTGAATGAGATGTTGTAGTAATAGATACCCAAATGTATGGATAGATTGTACGCATTATGCATCAGGATGGAGTTGTTATTGTAATGACATATTTACTAAAGCTTTTAAGTATATTACACAATGAAGACATTTCCCAGAAAATCACAAATTTACAACATAATTTACTGAAGTGTACATAACAAGGGGAACAAAAGACATAAAAACTTGTTTGGTATGTAAAAACAAAGAATCCATAGGATGTAGATGCATGAATCGACATTGAAGTTGTAGTTTATGAAATTCCAAATGTTGTATTTGATTTTGGTAGTACGGTCAACATGATCCCCAAGTTTAAATGGAAGGCAATTGGATGACCAGTTCTATGTTATAGCTTAGTGACTCTTAGCTTATAAGACTATGGAAGATTTGAGCCCATTGGCAGATTAGGAGACATTGAGATCAAAGTTGCAGAATTGAGCCTATAAGGTGACTTTGAAGTCATCGATATAAAGATAACAGTAACTCATTACCCTACACTGATTGACAAGAAATGGGCATATGATGGTCAAATGACTATACTATGCAAAATCAACTAGAGGTGCATCAAAAAGATAAGATTATTATCATTCCTCTGAATAAGGCACACATACCCTACATCATTTTGGTTAAACTAGACTCCCTTTATGTTGTACAAGAAACTAGCAAGATGAAGGTAAACTCTTAAGAGAACTCCAAAGCTCTGTGTGCAATTTCTTGTGTGAGTATACTAAACTTCAGGTACAATCTTTACTCACTCAATAATTTAAGACATTTGAACAATTGAATCCCAAATCAGTAGTTACTCATCCATTGACAACTCAGTTTAACATAGAGGATTATGTGTCCATGTCTGCTAAATCCTCTACTTGATCAAAAGTTGATTTTATCTATCAAGCAAATGATCATATGCGATATTATATAGAGCTAACTAGAGAAGTCACTTTATGATGGGAAATAGCCTCATCTATTAGTGGAGGCTCAGATATGCATCTACTCAACTAGGCTCGTGGTGATCATGAACTTTGACCTATGAGAATGGTCTTCACCCATGAGAGACAACTTCCTTCGTATTATGCGACTGATGATATCAATCAATTTATTATGTGCTTATAATTTCATGTAGCTACCATTAGTTAGTGGGTTAATGCCTTGAATTATGTTTTGAAGGGAGTTATAGTGACATGGTGGGCAATCCATAAAAATGATCAACTAGATTGGGATGATGCGTGTGAACTTATGATTAGCAAATTTCAACTATGGTAGGCCATCAAAATTACTTAGTCTTTATTTTAGGAAGGTGATTTACCTAAAATATATACCCACAAATGTGTTGAGGTTTAGAATGAAGAATGTGTGGTACCAAAGTACTAGGTTCACATATTTCATTACACACTTGCCCCATTATGATCATCATAGTATATGCATCAAGAAGATTTAGCATTGGGCACAGGTGCAGAGCGACTTCATACAGACTTTTGTCTTTGAAGATGAGAATCCTCTGGTTCATAAGGCATTGTTAAAAATCAAACATTTCCTATGCCATGGGTGTGAAGAAGATTTAAGCACCATGATAGAATCTACTATGCAGAAGAATGCAACCTGTGATCTAAATACAACATTACAAAGATATAAATCTAACAAGATGGAAGAATAATCTCTTATGTATTTGTGCCACCGAATATAGGATGAAGATGAGGAAATTAAAGATTCATATATTGATGGTGATATTGATCTGATTGATTTGTTTGAACTTGAATGCCCAGTAGAACCATTAAAGGACTTAGTCACAGGACCCACTAAAGAAGATAAGTTATACAACATACAGATCCTAGAATAGGAAGGGAAATGATTGCTACAAGAATCTATTGTTGAGGAAAATCGTAAGATTTATTAGCAACCTATTAAAAAGCATATTGGAAACATTGGAAGTGAGGAGATTCCTAAACTGGCACATATAGATGACTATTGAACTGAATCCGATGTTTCAGTAGCTATGCAACTTTTGCGAGATTATTAAGATGTGTTTCCCACTAAATTTTCAGAGGTTAGAGGAGTCGATCCATCTCTAAGAAAAATTCATATCAAACTCAAAGAGTGCGCATGACCCATAAATAAATGACCATACAAGTTGAATCCAAAAACGAAGTTGAAAGTAAAGGTTGAACTAGATAGAATGTAAGATGCAGGTATAATTTATCCCATAGAAAAGGTAGATTGGGTTAAATCTATGGTAGTGTAGCCTAAGAAAATGGGGGAGATTAAAGTATGTGGTGATTATCTAATTTAGAGCAACGTATGTGTGAATGATCCATTCATGATTCCCTTCACAGGGGAAGTATACTCTTTCATAGATGAATTTAGTGATTTATATAAAAAAACTTTTACCATGGAATGTAGATCCATTGCATACAAGGTAATGCCTTTTGGCCTCAAGAATGCACCTGTAATTTTTTCTCGAGTAATAATGACTGCATTTAAAGATTTTATTCAGAACTTCTTGGATGTGTATCTCAATGATTGGGCAGTCTTTTCTTTATTTAAAGAACATTTTTCCAAGCTTTGCCTCATGTTATAATGATACTGAGCTCTGTGAATTGATTTGAATTTGAAAAATGCTTATTTTTTACACCTTTTGGTGTCCTACTAGGTCATGTAGTGTGTAGTGAAGGGATTTTGGTAGACTAGGCCAAAATTGTAGTCATTCTTAGATGCCTCCACCAATTAGATCCATAGAAGTGTGATATTTTCTTGGCCATATAGGTTACTATAAGAAGTTTATTAAGGGATATGCAGCCATTTCATCTCCATTGGAGTATTTACTGTGCTAAGGTGTGAAGTTTGTTTGGACTTCTGAGTGTCAAGCAACTTTCATAGAATTGAAGCAGAGACTGGTCACTACACCTATTCTCATATTTCTCAATTGGAGAAAGCCCTTTTATTTCATGTCGATGCTTCTGGTATCACAATTAGTGTTGTGCTTGCACAACTAGAAGATGGTAGACTAGAAAACCATATATATTTTGTAAGCTGAAAGTTATCTAACATAGAAAAGAATTACACAACTAAAAGATAAGTACTGGCCATAGTGTTCACACTACATAAATTCTGACACTATCATCTTACGACACCATTTAAAGTTTTCATGGATCATCAAGTTCTAGGGTACTTTGCTAATAAGCCTATGCTTGAAGGACATACTTAGAGATGGTTGATGTTATTTCAAGAATTCTAATTTCACATCAACATCAAATTAGGTAGATAAAATGTTGTACCAAATCATCTTAGTCACATCTAAAATGGTGAAGAACCAAAATAACTATAAGAACATTCTCATGATGCCCATCTCTTTCACATTTTTATGATCCCCAAAAAATTTGAGGAAATTGCTAATTTCCTAGAACAAGGAGTCTTCCCTGTGCACTACCAAGAAAGAGATAAGAGGCAGTTTGTCACTAGAACTTTGCCATATACTATTATAAATGGGCTCTTGTATCATTTGGGGAAAGATGAAGTACTGCGTAGGGTAGTTTTAGAACATGAACAACCATAGCTCTTACAAGAGGCACACCAAGGAATAACAGAAGGTCATTTTGCTAGAGAAGCTATTGCAAGAAAATTATTATAGTGGGTTATTGTGGCCAAACCTTTTTCAAGATACACATAGAGTAGCGTAGCATTACAACATATGTCAATGCATGGGTAAGCCACTCTAAAAGGATGAAATTATTTTGCAGCCTTTGTTAGTTGAACAAACTTTTGAATAGTGGGCCATTGATTTTATAAGACCTATCAATCCCCAGAGTAAATGCAACAAAGTAAGGTATATTATCATTATGACAGATTACTTTATCAAATGGGTCGAAGCTACTATGACACCCAGCTATGACACAAATGATGAGACAAAGTTCCTTAATGAGAATATCATTACAAGGTTTGGATGCCCCATCAAGGTCATTAAAGATTGAGGGACACACTTCCTAAATAATACCATCAAGTTCTTACTAAAGAATTCATTATTTCTCATCATAAAAGTATTGTGTACCATCCAAAGCTAATGGCCAAGATGAGGCTTTTAATAAATTGTTGGGCATGATGTTGACAAAGATCTGTGATGTCAATTGATATTATTGGGAAGATCACATTCCTACGATTCTTTAGGCATATCACATGCACTATAAGAGGTATATAAGTTTTACTCTATTTTAGTTGGTATATAGGCTTGATGCAGTGATGTCGATGGAATACTTAGTACCCAATCTACATATTACAATGGTCATGAGACTAGGGGATCATGATTATCCCACTAATAGGCTTCACGAATTGAATAGGATGGATGAGTATCAATGTAGAGCATCTTGGGAACAAAAAGCTCACAAGTAGAGCCAGAAAGCATGGCATGACAAGAATCTGCACCATAAAGAATTTCACAAAGATCAACTAGTTTTGTTATATGATAGTCATTTCAGAGTATTTTTGGGTAAATTACATAATATATGGAAAGGGCCTTATGTTATACATGAATATCACAACAAAGAACCATTAATTTGAGAGATCTGTAAAGAACTATTTTGCTAAGATGGGTGAATGGCTGTAGGATTAAGCCTTACCACCAATAGTCTTAATTGATCTCATTCTAATAAATGAGTGGGTATTGAGTAAGACCAAGTAGATTAGGATTTTCCATTTCTGTATGTTTTCCTCTATATTTCTTTTATTTTGTGTGTAAATATGTTTATAGATGATCTCTTTAGTAGATTTTAGGAACTAGGATAACAAGTATAGCATATGCCAACCATGTATATAAGAATTCAGGTGTGCCATTATTGATGTTAGAAGGAATGAAAGAAAGCACTTAAGTTTGGGAAATGTATGGTCAAGTCACATTAGTCAAGATCTTCACAGTATAATGGTCATCCCCAAGCAGTTAGTACTAAATCTAAGGTTTGATTGATCTAATCTTCAACAAATCAATAGATGGTCAACATCATCGTTCATACTCTCGTATAGATAAAAAAACATAACATATCTTGATACATGTGCCAATGACTAACTACCTTAATTACCAGATCAGATAAGATTTTCCATATCAACATTCACATTGATATTGAACGGATAGCTCAGTGTTGAATTTACATGAAAACTAATAGGTATGAAATCTATAAAGGCATAAGGTTTTGAATCAAGTCTAAATTTCATTCTTGTAAATATTTTAATGAGCTAAAGTTTTAAGAGCCAAATTAATTTCTACTACGCATAAATCAAAAAGTTTTTCAATTTCACTACTTAGAGAGAGTGGATCATTCGCAACTCATTCAGAGTTTGACAGATTCTCAAAAGGAAGCAATGGGCATCAACCTTGTACTTCATTAGAAAAAAATCATTGTTCCAAAGCCATTTGATTACCTCCAAGTGACAGAGTAAAAACTCCTCTAACCAAATCCCATAGATGTTTTGCAACCACTAGCTCTTGTAGTCCCACATCAATTCCAGAATGCAGACATCAAACACCTACTTTGCATGCCCACTTTCGATGACTTGGAGGAGATTTGCAAATCTCCCTCAGATGCTACAATGATGGAAACATTTACATTGGCTTGTATACCATGATAGTCATCAACATAGAAGAAATGGCCCAAGCTTTGGGCATGCCTATGCGAGGTGATTCTCTTTCTCTATACAAGATAAGAATACATCCTATCTTGTAGGAGGTCATATATTTATATGTTTGGGGGTCTCAAGAAATCCCAATTGAATAAATCCGAGATGAACCAGTGTGTATCCTGGTTGAATGCATCACAAAGAGATTTTGGCAAACCACCAAGTATGCAAAACAAATTCCAAAAGGGGAGGTGGACATTACACATCACATGATCCACTACAATAAGTAATTCAATTGGCCTGAATACTTTATTTAAGAGCTACTTACAGACATTGATAAGTGCTACATAACTTCTAAGTAAACCTTCCAGTACTAGTTTCTCATCTTTCTATTGTGTTTCACCTAATGGAAGTCCCTTGAAGGAGAGGTGCACCCCGACACCAACTTTTAGCTAGTGTAACATTTCTGTAACTTGATATGGACACTTGAGCATGGTGTCCTAGCACATGAGGGTAAATTCAAAACATGGTGGGAGGACTGTTTAGAGCTGATCATCACATATCCTTGGGTGCTACCAAACATCATGCAATACCTGGGACAACATGTTATTATCACCTTTCTCCCAAAATTTGTGTTCATGCACATTCACAAGTTGACAAGGTCATCATTTGTACCCCTAATATTCTTTATTACCATGGCCATGGTGTAGGTTGAGTCACCAGGCAAAAAGCCTATGCAACTAAGTATGTAACACCGCTCCAAACCATACCACCTAACATAATAGTCCCTTTAGTACAGTAATAACTGAAAGCCACAACTTTGTAATCGCAAAAAAGAGAACATAAGCTCTCTGTCAAGTAACCACCATCATCTCTTTCACTAAAGTGTAAGACAAGTAGCACCACAACCTGGCTAGATGACCCTAAAGTTCCCTAGATTACAAGCTTTTGAGACCAACCTCAAATGGGAACAAATAAATAGGAGGTCTACCAAGTAATGGTCACAGATATGGTAAGAGACTTCTATGACAAGGAGGAGGAGAAAGAATTCTTTTGGAAGGCAGTGTGCATGGTCCAAGTGTATAAGAAGGTTCGTCCAAGTCTTTGGGTAGAACTAACACCATGCCCTGCATCTATTGTGGTCAATACTATGTATGAATAAGTTAAGTAGATGAAATAAAGGGTTGACTTCTTCCAATAGAAACTTTATACCACCTTCGCAGTCATCGACATCTTTGTGCCACTACCAAAAAGTCCATATGAGTCTCTGGTGTATAGACCTAGAACTTGGTGAGAGGCTAGGGTTTCTCCTACCCTCAAAGAATGCACATTTGGTAGGATAACTATGGTGTAGGAAGTACAACCTTCTTTGTCTTTAACTTCACTGCCACCCAAACATAGGTTGGTTACTTTGGGATGCAAAAAAAGCACATGTCTCTAGCTCTATGGTCCAGCTAAGTGATTTTCCACCTTCACAATAAGCCCTAGAGGTTAAAGAGCTTACAACAGAATAACCTATAACTAAATAATAACATGCTTCATAGGAGGAAGTAGCTCATGCAGTAGTATGATGAATCAGACAAGAGGAAAAGAAATTCTAGGAGCAGGCCCAACAACAACAAGCTCAATAAGTTGGTAAGCTGAAGAAGTTGAGGCCACACAAAAGGACCAAGACATAGAAGCTGACTAACAAAAGGCTCTTGAGGTGGATAAACAGGCACAAGGACGTATCAATGCAACAAAGTAGGCATAGGAAACACATCAGAAGATGGATGAAGAGTAGAAGAACAAATATGCTACGCTCACTACCAAGGCAAAGGCCAAAGAAGATAATCAATAATAGGACGCACCAACACAAACCAAGAAGGCTCTAAAAGATGTCCCTCATGCATATTAGCAAGCTAAAGAAGCTATGAATAAGAAAGAAGAAGAAGATAAAGCCCTATGCAAATACTAGGTCCAAGTGTATGAATAAGCCAGTATAGCCAAGGCACATGCTGACTTAGTAATATAAGCATAGGCTAAATGTGAACAAGCTAAGGCTATTGCACTTGAGGAAGAGAAAAAAGGAAGAAGGGCATGTTAGAATATGTAGGGAAAGGAACAATAAAAAAAGAAAACTATAGAGGATGAGCTCAACATGAAGGTAAGAGAAGAAGCTAAGAAAAAATAAGATGAAGATGTTGTGCAACATTTGAAGCCTATAGAAGAGGCTATGACATAACAAAAATAAGTGTATGAGTAACAACAAACTAGTTCGGAGCATCTAGACCAACAAGAAGACCAACTCACAACTCCAACAAGTGTCCAACAATTGAAATTACCTTTGGGAGGAGTCTGACTATGGGACATTCTAGTTATGGGTGCTCGACGCACCATAATCTCTCTTTCACTTACAACCATGCCATGACTTGACCCTTCAGTGACTATAGGGACATTGCCCCTTCAGCAGGAAACTGAAATAATCCAAGCCAATTTTTTTTTTAATAATTTCCAATTGCAATCAGCAGGGCAATACACAATAGTTAGAGTTAGTCTATAACCCAAACGATGCTGAAGTAACTCTAACCAGAATGTACACCAAGATTCCAAAGAGGCCAAGGTGTGAGCATTGGTCAGAGGATTTGAATGCAGAAATAGAACTGGAATGAACTCTAACCAAGAATGGCATCGATGATGGCGAGCATATGGTCAGAGGGTCTTCTACTACTACAAGTGCTAAAAGAGAACTCAACACCAAGTATGTGCTGCCCAATCCGAAATGGAGTTGAGGCGACCATATGGTGGAGTAATAAAAATTACAATACTTAAAGAAACTCAACACCAAGTATGTGCTACCCAATCCAGTATGGAGTTGAGGCGACCATATGGCAGAGCGTTACTTATTAAAATGCTTTGAGAGGAAATAAACAAGAATGCTAAAATACTCAACGTCAAGAATGTGCTTTCCAACCCGAAAGGATATGGAAGCTACCATATGACGGAGATGTAAAGTATTACAATGCAGTTTCAGAATAGATGATCAGCATTATAAATCAAGATTAAACAAACTTAAGATCTGCTGTCAGTACTACTGCCAGCTTACAATATGATAGAGAATTAACCTGGCAAGAGCATAGCATTAGAACCATTCAAAGAGCATTGTAACAGAGCATTTTCCTTACTTGAATGGAAATGCCGAAACTGATTTCTTCTCTTCAAAACACTGGGTCAAGATTCTGGTCTGTCCAATTCTGCACTTTTAAATGTCAAGCCAGCCACCTGAAATCATACTAAAATGGACATATTTCTCACACAACTCATCTAAAAGACATGAAATGAAGAACAAAAGACCCTAATGATCAAGGCACCCAAGATTGGAACACAAAATAGACCCAAAAGTTTATATACAATTTTTGCACAGATCCCAATGTCCAAACAACAAGTACAGTCCAGCAAGGGTGGTGATTTGCGTTTAAAATTCACAGTAGTCATCAAAAATTCCATAAATTACAGAATAGGGGTGCCCATTACCAACAAATTGGATTAGCCAATACCCACAATGAAATTTTTAGTTTTTTTTAATTTGTGAACAAAACACAACCTGTTGTACTGAATAAGAAAACCCTGAATTTCTCATAAACTGATCTATAAAACACACACTAAATACCATGCACAAATCCTGCATACAAAACAATCAAACTATACGATCTCACCACTAGTCGCTATCTTTCAAGCCTCAAGCAATGCCAAGCTAGGAGGCTTTCATTCCTCGAAGCAATCCCAAGCCAATCCGGCAGCATAACATTCCTGTAGTTCAAGATGATCCAAGTGAGGACCAAAGGCTTCCTTTTATAATTTCTGTTTGACCCTTCTAGAAACCCTCCTCCAATAGGTGGCGTCCAACTTAAGCTTGGATTAAATATTCAATAAGAATTATAACTAATTCTTTTAATGAGGTGCCCACCCCATAAAGAACATCCTTTTAAAACAAATTAAAGTTGTTAAACCTAGGCACCAAGGTCCTATTTAAATAATAATATATACTTTGCAGACTTTAAAACGGAAGCCAAGATGATGTCAGAAATTGAAGATCTATAGCTCGTTGGAAAGGTCTTGACGAGGCGAATCCAACCCCATTTTCAAAATTCAGATCTAACACTAAACCTGAACTTACTAAAAATAAAAAGTTTTTGAAAGTGCTTTGTGTGCCAAGTAAAACATATCACCGTGAAGCTTTTAGAAAACCCAGAAGGAATCCGCAATCCAAGTTCAACATTTCCAAGTGCAAGCTCCGCAAAAAGATGAAAACATCCTCCAAGAAGTTTGGAAACCCTGATTCGAGCTTTTGCTTAACCTACGAGTTCCCAAAAATAGGCTAAATCCAAAAGAAGAGCGTAGGGCTAAATTGGGGACATTACATAAACCTTGTTGGATGTCTCTATATTACCACTAAAGAAATAGTTAGAGGGTGTTGCAGCATTCTAGGAGTCCATTGCATAGAAGGCCACCTCCCTAAAATAAGAGATTGATTACTCCAAGGCTGAGAACATTGAGTTGAAGGTTCACCTACATAAAGCTACTAATTTTATCTAGGAAACATGTACCAAGTTAGTCACTTGAGCAATCGATGACCAAGTAATGTCTGACCAATGTAGACTGAAGACACTTGTCTCTGAGTAAAGTTAACCAAGGACTGGTGTGCAACATATAAACTTCACATAGTTAGAATATTATGGAAAGATGTTAAGATTGATGCTGACATATTCATAACTCTACTGGAAGAGTAACAAGGAATGATTGACACTACCACACTTCAAGCACAATAGGTCACATGCAGTTTGTTGGACTAGAGAAGCATCTGGATACCTCCTTAGCCAATTCTAACACAAACTTTGCAAAGGCTACCATTAACAAAGAAACCATGGCAAACCACACTAAAACTGGGTAAGAGAAGGATGGAACACTCTAGGAGTCACTCAATACCATAGATAATACGCACAACAACTTTCTAAATTGGTAGAGCTAGCTTTTGTACAGTTCTTTTGCCGACCTCCAATCTCAACGATATGCAGATAAGATGGAACAGCTGAATGGAGAGATTCAAACAAGGGTAGAAAACACCAAGGTAGCCTTGAGCATAAATGATAATGTAGACCTCAAGTAGATCATTGGCTATTATGCTCTATTATGTACCCTATTGCGATTGATCCAAGAAGTGATGCTAGACTGGCATACCTACAAGATGGATCTGACCCCCTTTTCCAATGCAATCACCCATATTGTCAATACACTAGCATATAAGCCACCATTAGAGCTCTAACAGATCATCATTTGGTACAAGGCTGCATTGTCCCAGTCCAAGGACTTTTTTGGTCAATCATCGTCTGTGTCCATATCACCTCCATCAAGTTAAGTACTGCGTAGATTACCAATTTTGAAAATTTTGTATAACATTTTATATGGGGAATGATTTAGTAAGACAAGCGGGGCCAGGATGGTTGAGAACCCATAAAGGGTAGCCACCTAGTTATCCCAACCTATTGAAAACCCATAAAGGGTGGTAGGTTGGTATGTTACTCAGTTGAAAACCTGAAAGGGCGACTAAGTAGTGCATAAGAGGTGAAAATTAAAAAACACTTGAACGATTGCTACGAATCTTACTTTTCTAAACACTTCTTCAGTCTCTGGTCATTTGTGTATTCTTAGAGGATTGTGTGACATTGTTTTAGGATGAGACAACATTTTAAGTCTGAGAAAGTGTTGGTAGAAGAATTTAGATTGTAAAGTTATGTAGGATATTTGTCTGATATTCATGTGTTATGTACTCATTTTGTCATTGTATAAGTCTATTTTGTCCTATCTTCATGACTTGTAATTGGCTAGAATAAGAATAAACTGTACTTTTTGCACCAAGTACGAGAAGAAGATGAACAGTCATAGACTGGAAACATTATTATATACTTTTGTTTGTAAGAAGAAGAGAGTTCCAATTTTGAAGAGATCAATAAAGATTCATCTGGTTATGGTTACCTATGTGATTTTTTATTATGTTCTTTGTATGCATTCTCGTGTGTAATGTTTTGGTTACTTTTTATCCAATTAATTTTAATGCTTTATTTTTGTTTATAAAACAATGGTTGTTCTTAATTCTTAAATGATGCAGGATAAATAATGCTTATTATGTTTTTGTTATCCAAACCCCTGTATGAATACAATACGTTATTCTGTGCATATGAAGTATTGTTGGGGATCTAGAACAACAAACATGCTCTGATACCACTTGTTGGGAGAGGGTGTACACCGGAAGCACACAATTTGATTACTAATACCAAGCAACTTAATATGCGGAAATTAACCAGATTCACCAAGTAACTAGAATTCAGAATAACACAGCATATGAGAGACAATACCAAATTGTATTAACACTTTATACAGAAAAGAATACAATAAAGAAGATGCCACTTCTTCTCCACCACCTTACAGAGGTTTCCCACGCCTCAAGTGAACAGTAATTCTTCTCCCCAAAGCTCTCCCTCTCACAGGTCCCAACACCCAACTCAAAGACAGAGTTGGTGTTCACCTCCCGTGCTCCACGCACACCACAAGTGCTCCACGCACTCCACAAGCACTCCACGTGCTCCACAAGTACTCAAGGTACTTCAAGTAGATCTCCCATGAATCTGCAACAACCTGCAATTCAACAGACCATACTTATGGAAGGAACTGCCTTGCCTTCCTCTTGCTCTATCCGAGTACACACCTGTACTCCAAGTAGACCCTGCCTGATACTGCTCCCTGTAGTGTTGCTGTCTGTATGACCTTGCACACCTGCAAATCAAGCAATGGTTCCAATCACCTGTGAACCTCGACCTTGCACACACATACACCTGCAGATCAACGATCTTACTTATTGAAGAACCCAGCTGGCTCTCCAATCCAGCACCAACACACCTGGTATTGTGGCACTAGGAGGAATGCACCATAGCTCTACCTCACACACAGAAGGAGCTTATAATTATGCTCTCTTACTCCCTAGCACACTTTTCCAATACAACCATGAGTCTATTATATAGATCTCATCCAAACAATGATTAGACATCTAATTACAATAATTAGATCCGCAGCTATGAGTCTAAAATTAGCACTCATCATGCAAACTCTTGGTTCGTTAGTTCACTGCCCGTAAATAACTCACAGTCGAACTACACAGGCGACCGACGTCGGTCCCTGTCCGCCTGGGGTCGCCGACGCCGGCCGATATATGACCGACGTCGGTTGCATTCCTGTCTTACCCTGCCGACGCCGGTTGGCCAGACCAACGCCAAACACTTCTGACACTCAGCAACTCATTCTGCAACCTCCTCCATGTCTGCATCAGTGAAGCTTTTAGCTCCACAATCCTAACAATCTCCCACTTGGAGATAAACAGCTGCACTGTACCTGTACCTGTACCCCGTCTAATCTGTTTCCTGGTTTGTATCCCTCTTCAAGCTCCCACCTGAAGACAACCCACCACACAACCTGTGATGTACCACCTGTCATCCGAGTAACCTGCCACATCCGAACCTACAACACCTGTAGTGAAGTCCTGACCCTGCATAGCAACACCTGCTGCTGGTCCCTCTCAGAAAACCTGAGAATCCACTTCCCCGAATTGGCTCCTAACTCTCTGACAGCTCCCACTGCATGGGAATACTCAGGTCTATGCCAGACCTCATGTGATTTCGGACACTGTACCTGTCCAGCCCTTAGTGTGCTCCGGCTCTGCATCCTGAACCTCGCCAACACCTGATTCACATCAGCTCCCACTCGAGACAAAATCAACCTGTGATCTCCATGCCTCCCATGTCAAAGAATTCTGCTGCTCCAAACTCCTCATGACATGCCACTGAACTAATCTTACCCTTAGCTCAGCAAAACCCTGTATGTACACCCCTGCTAGCTAGCATACTATCCACATACAGCAACAGAATGATGTCATGACTCATCATCCCCCTGGTAAGACAAAACCACAGTAGTTACCTGACACTGACTGAAGCCATGCTCCGTCCTCCACCTGTCAAAACCTGTACCACTGTCCTGCAGCTCCACAAGACCATATACCTGATCTTCCGTCTCACGTATCCGTTCTCTCCATTCTTCTACTAAGGTATCCATTCATCTCTGTGCTTTCATACCTGCTGGCATCTCTACCAAAACACCCCTGTCTGGTTCTCCTCCAAGGAATCACATCCTCATCCATGCCAAGCTCACACCTGTATCCTGGATCCTTCCTGCTCTACAATCAGCAACAAATATGAAGAAGAGGAACAACGAATTTGAGGGCCTACTTACGCCTTCAGTCCTCCGTATGGGTGTTTGAGACTCCTTGACAGCTTGCTGTCCACCCAAAATTTGTTACAGTGACCGACCTCGGTCACTCCACAGTCTGCATCCGACCGACGTCGGTTCCATGCGTCTGTACCTGACTACCAACCTGCCTGCGCTGGTGTCCCTGCTGCCGACGTCGGTTCTCCTAACCGACATCGGTCTTACATTCTGCCGACGTCGGTCCCATGACCGACATCGGTCTTACCCTGCCCGACATCGCCGGCTTCGGTCTGCACATGACCGACATCGGCACCTGTCTGTTCGACGCCGGTTCCTCCTGACCGACATCGGTGTCTGTGTTCGCCTGTGAGTGATGACTTTTTACCCGCGAGCTTCTTTGAATCAAAATCCATGTCCAAACTGCCCTGCTCAGAAGTATCCAGCCACATCCACTGGGTTCTGTCCGCCATCTCCTCCATAAACACCAAGGCTTTCCAGTTCTTAAGCCTGTCAAATATATCTGTCTTCCGCTTAAGAACATGCATCTCCTTCCTGCTCATGTGACCAAGCCTACGAAGCCACGTCTCCGCAACAAAAGAAGAATCAGTAATATAAACAAGTAGATAAAGGATACCTGTTTTCTTATCACCAGCTAATTCAAGTGCATCCGCTGTGAGAGTTCTTGTGCATCTCTCATCACCCAATCTTTCTGAAGAAATTAGCCATATCTCCAAACCTGGGACCTGCATGACCTTCATCAACACCTGTGTGTTGGCCGCCTGCAATTTCAGCTTCACTTTGCCTTTGCCAACAATCTGACAAGGCTTACCAGCTCCTCTACCTGGAACTGCATGGAAAGAGGCAACCGAATCTTTTATCCAAGATTCCACTTTATCCAAGAAATCTGCAAACACATCCTGTGCAACAATACCTGCTGCATCTGTATCTTCAGTTTCTTCATGCTGATCTGTTACCAACCAACAATAATCTTTTACCTGCTCTTTCTTTTCATAGGACCGTGAGTGACCATCTGTGCTTTTCAACTCCTCCATTCTTAGCTTACTTTGATCTGCTGTTGCTCTACTCCCACTCGATCAGAAACCCCTGAGAGTGACCTGTAACCAAACACAAAACCTGCTTCCTCCAACCTCAGCTCAGATACCACCTGTTGGTATCAAGCTCAAGAACCTACAACCAAGGCTCTGATACCACTTGTTGGGGATCTAGAACAACAAACATGCTCTGATACCACTTGTTGGGAGAGGGTGTACACCGGAAGCACACAATTTGATTACTAATACCAAGCAACTTAATATGCGAAAATTAACCAGACTCACCAAGTAACTAGAATTCAGAATAACACAGCATATGAGAGACAATACCAAATTGTATTAACACTTTATACAGAAAAGAATACAATAAAGAAGATGCCACTTCTTCTCCACCACCTTACAGAGGTTTTCCACGCCTCAAGTGAACAGTAATTCTTCTCCCCAAAGCTCTCCCTCTCACAGGTCCCAACACCCAACTCAAAGACAGAGTTGGTGTTCACCTCCCGTGCTCCACGCACACCACAAGTGCTCCACGCACTCCACAAGCACTCCACGTGCTCCACAAGTACTCAAGGTACTTCAAGTAGATCTCCCATGAATCTGCAACAACCTGCAATTCAACAGACCATACTTATGGAAGGAACTGCCTTGCCTTCCTCTTGCTCTATCCGAGTACACACCTGTACTCCAAGTAGACCCTGCCTGATACTGCTCCCTGTAGTGTTGCTGTCTGTATGACCTTGCACACCTGCAAATCAAGCAATGGTTCCAATCACCTGTGAACCTCGACCTTGCACACACATACACCTGCAGATCAACGATCTTACTTATTGAAGAACCCAGCTGGCTCTCCAATCCAGCACCAACACACCTGGTACTGTGGCACTAGGAGGAATGCACCATAGCTCTACCTCACACACAGAAGGAGCTTATAATTATGCTCTCTTACTCCCTAGCACACTTTTCCAATACAACCATGAGTCTATTATATAGATCTCATCCAAACAATGATTAGACATCTAATTACAATAATTAGATCCGCAGCTATGAGTCTAAAATTAGCACTCATCATGCAAACTCTTGGTTCGTTAGTTCACTGCCCGTAAATAACTCACAGTCGAACTACACAGGCGACCGACGTCGGTCCCTGTCCGCCTGGGGTCGCCGACGCCGGCCGATATATGACCGACGTCGGTTGCATTCCTGTCTTACCCTGCCGACGCCGGTTGGCCAGACCAACGCCAAACACTTCTGACACTCAGCAACTCATTCTGCAACCTCCTCCATGTCTGCATCAGTGAAGCTTTTAGCTCCACAATCCTAACAAGTATATCATAGCTACCCTCATCCTTAACATGTTTTGAGGCTTCAGGAACCTTTTCTAACAATATTACATCTAAATTAATAGTAAATTTATTAAAGAGAATATAAAATGTATTTTAAATTCTTTTCACAATTACATTCCTAGCCTTGTTTGATATATATCTATTATTTTCTTCAACATTTTATCTAGGCTAAGTTTTGAGGATAGAAATAATCAAATTTCCCAATGTATTTCTCTTTGAATACTTCATAAAAAATCATGATACAACAATCATTTTAAATATTACTAAATCTAATTTCAAACAAAAAATAACTCATCAATTAGAGACCTGACTTGAAATATATGCTCAGATGAACTCTCGATATCACAAATTGTTTTTTTACAAGATGATTCTATAAAAACATTTACTGACTCATATATGTCACTAAAAAATGTCAAAAATTAATATAATTATACTTATTAAAAATGGCTTAAGAGTATACTTTTCAACATAAAATAACTTTCCCAACCTGACTCCAAAGTGAAAGTTGTGGTCTTTGTAACAGATGGCCCTTTTTCTACCTTGTAATTTTAAAACCATATCTAATACTACTTGTAACATACTTAAAAACAAAAGAAGCAAAAATATATAAAAGATAATAATAATTGGGGCACCTTCACACCTAAATAAGTGGACTGCACCTGCAAATCCAAGAGATAAATAATGGAGGAGTATTTTTCCATAAGATGTGTTAAACACATCTTATTGCACGCACACACACACACACACACACAGATATATATATATATATATATATATATATATATATATATATATATATATATATATATATATAGAGAGAGAGAGAGAGAGAGAGAGAGAGAGAGAGAGGGTAATCCTTTTATTTATAATAATATGAGATAACATGTGTTCCCACATTCTAAACTATAGTGATATTTGACCCATGTTTTCAAAACAAAAATTGTTTTGATTTACTACGACTAACTAGAACATTCCAAGAGGCAATTTTTAGATAAAGCTACTTGCTCTAACCTAACATGTATAGATACATTAATATTAGGTAAGTCATGGAGCAAGCTACTTATTCAATCCCGACACTACATAACATATGAGCTTTATAAGAAAATATTTCATTTAAATTTTAAAACATAGGGACCAATATGGGTTATGTTTTGGCACAATAATTATAGTTCACATGTCCCTCAAAATATAATCACATACCTATTTTATGTTTGTATATTATCTTTTGTATCAACTCATATATCAATTGTACTAACTTGTCTCCTCAAATGTCTCTAAAATCTTTGCAAGCACTTCTTTGTGAATGACATGAACTAAAAACGTAGGAGGAGCTTGGTATGAAACTTGATAATTTTAGTACATAGTGTGATATTGAACTCTTATCATGAGGATTATGGCACAAATGCTCATAGGGAGGTTGTTATTTCAATTATGTAAAATGATCATGGGGAGATTGTTATTCTAATAGTGTAGATCAATGCTCATGGGGAGGTTGTTCTTCTTGACATGTAACATGTTATTAATGTGTGAAATGATATTTATATGATCTACACTATTCTACCAAATGTGTATGAGAATTATAACATTAATAATAGTTGATAAGTGCAGGGAATGGGGGGGGCAAAAGGGGTTCTTAAGTGGACATGTTTTTCCTAAAAAACATGAAATCTTGACTTGTATCAATTATTTGAGATATTTACACTCACAATTTTAAGATGTCATAGGAAGATGAATTGTATTATTTCGAGTCTAGTTTCTAAACTACTATTTTTTTCGAAATAGTTAAGTATAATTAGGTCAAACATCATAAATACAAAGAGGTGGTACTATTTTTTAGAAAAATCATACTAGATAGTTGTCCATGCACCCCCACCATTTTTAAAGCATCATTTTCTTTTTATTTAAATCCCTTGGTAGAAAGCTAGGTAAGTTCATCTAGTTTTCAGCCTATATTATTTTAAAATTAATTAATGATTTTTTTTTTACTGATTTCACAAGTCATATATACCTTGAAATATGATAAAAAAAATGTATAGCTGATCATGCGCTCCCCTAACTACCTCAAAAAATATTGAAAATTAGATTTTTATTTTTTTAATGTGTATAAAATTAAGTCTAGTTTGCAACCATATGTGTTTTTTTTGAGTTTGGATCAACAAATCAAAAGATACATAAATAAATATGAACATGAATAATCGTGGCATATAGTGCTACAAAAGACATAATAAATATAAATAGCAATCTTAAAGCAATAAAAATATTTAAAAAATTATATATATAGAAAGAGGAGACTTAGGCGATGTTGCAATACTATTTTCAAGGAAAATTTTGATAAATTGGATAGTGTCTAGCATGGGCAAAGTTGAATTTTGTTATCGTTGGTAGAAAACATGCATTCAGTTGTGTATGTTGTAGGTCTATGCCTGAGACTCGAGAATCCAAGCCATTCCCAAGCGTTAAGGTATGTGTTTAAAAATTCAAATATAAAAACCACCTACATGGTACATACCACATAAGCAAAACTACCACGTACGTGGAATATTTTACTACTAGTCTTTAGAACTATGTACGTAGTTTTAGTCTTTAGAATCATGCATGCGGTATTGATGTTATAAAACCATATATGCAGAACATTTTAGTATTAGATTGACATGCATGGTATATAAATAAAATAAACATTTATGTATAAATTTAAATTTATATATTGACATTTAGTTTCTTATACTTTAAGTTATATTTTATTTATATACTTATCAGGATGTTTGAGAGTGGTTTCAGACCTCTAAGAGCTATAATGCAAATTCTAGGTTTTGGAGGATCCTATCATATTTCAGACTTAGTCAAATTCTAGGGTTTTAAAGTTTCAAACTTAGCCATATTTTAGGGTTTGAAGATTTTAGGGAGGCATCATAAGATTCACGAAGGCTATATGAAGGGATGTAGGTATGATAGAATAATATGAGAACATATCTCAAAAAGTGCCACAAGTCGATCCCACCCCATTCCTTCTACACCCCTTAATGTATCCATTTTGGGAGAAATGTATAGGTGAGCCCCTAATGCATACATGAACCATCTAATGCACAAAGGCATACACAACATGATTTCCAGTTGTGGGGTACATTTCTAACAACAATCCCATAGAGAAAACACATGCATTACTTCTTTCATTCTATAAATCATGGATATTTTAGCTATATTTTGATAAATTTAAGCATTAGTCAATTGGGGCAATTAATGATGTGATTTAGGCCAAATTCAGCCTTATGAGCCCAAATCTTAGTCTAAATGATGTTAATTGGGGATGAAATAATTAGTTTAGGGTTTAAAGAGTTTATGATTTAGGGTTTAGGGTTTAGGGCTTAGTGTTTGAGGTATATGGTGTAAGGTATAGGGTCCAATCGTGAAGTCAATTAGGCCCAATTTGAGTTTGTTGAATCTAATTACGACTATAGAATGTGATTTTGGACACAATTAGCCCCAATGTCATCATAAGTTGAGCTAATTAGTCAATTAGGGTTATAAGTGATGCGATTTGGGATAAATTAAGCCCTATGAAAATAATTATTACTCTAAAGGATATTAATTAGGGATGAATCGATTGATTTAGGGTTCAAGGTTTATGATTTAGGGATCAGGGTTTAGGGCTTACGGTACAATGTATAAGTTTTAGGTTTTAGGGTATAAGACCCAATGATGAAAGCATTTGGGGCCAATTTGAGCTTGTTGAATCTATTTGTGACTACAGAATGTGATTTTGGGCTCAATTACCCCTAATATAATCACATATCAAACCAATCAATCAATTGGGGTAATCAATGATGCAATTTGGGCCAAATTGAACCTTATGAACCTAATTTTTACCCTAAAGAATGTTAATTTGCACTAAATCAATTGGTTTAGGGTTTATGATTTAGGGTTTAAGTTTAGGGCTTACGTTTTAATGTATAAGGTTTAGGGTTGAGGGCATAAAGTCCAATTTTAAAGCTAATTGGGAATAATTTAAGCTTATTCAACCTATTTGTGAACATAAAATATGATTTTGGGCTCAATTAGCCCCCATGTCATCATAAATTGAGCCAATTCATCAATTGGGGCAATTAGTGATTCAATTTTAGCCAAATTGAGTCTTATGAACCTAATTCTTAGTCTAAATGATGTTAATTAGGTCTAAAATGATTGGTTTAGGGATTAAAGAGTTTACAATTTAGGGTTTAGGGCTTAAGTCTTAGTGTTTTAGGTATATGGTTTATGATTTAGGGTACAAGGTCTAATCATGAAGGTAATTGGGGCTAATTTGACCTTGTTGAACCTAATTGTGACTATAGAATGGATTTTAGGCATAGTTAGCTCTAATATCATCACAAGTTGAGCCAATTAGTTAATTGGGGTAATTATTGATGTGACTTGGACTAAATTCATAACTATGAAGAAAATTATTACCCTAAAAGATGTTAATTAGGGATAAATCATTTGATTTAGTGTTTATGATTTAGGGTTTGGGATTTAATGCTTAGGGTATAGGGTATAATGCTTAGGTTTTGGGGTATAGGGTCCAATAATGAAGGAATTAGGGCTAGTTTGAGCTCTTTGAGCCTATTCGTGACTACAAAATGTGATTTTGGGTTCAATTAGCCCCAATATCATCATATATTGAACTAATTAGTCAATTGGGGTAATAAATGATGCAATTTGGGCTAAATTGGGCTTGGTGAACCTAATTCTTACTCTAAGGATGCTAATTTGTCCTGAATCAATTGGTTTAGGGTTTACATTTTAGGGTTTAAGGTTTAGGGCATATTATTTAAGGTTTAGGGTTTAGGATCCAATTACAAAGGCAATTAGGGATAATTTAAGCTTATTCAAGCTATTTATGACTATAGAATGTGATTTTGGCCTTAATTAGCCCTAATGTCATCATAGATTGAGCTAATTAGTCAATTGGGGGAATTAGTGATGTAATTTAGGCCAAATAGAGCCTTGTGAGTTTAATTCTTAATTTAAATGGTGTTAATTAGGAATAACATGATTGGTTTAGGGTTTAAAGAGTGTATAATATAGGGATTAGGGTTTAAGGTATATGGTTTATATTTTAGGGTATAGGGTCCCATTGCGAAGGTAATTGGGGCCAATTTTATCTTGCCGAACCTATTTGTGGCTATAGAATATGATTTTGGGCACAATTAGCCCCAATGCCATCATAGTTTGCATTTTAGAAAAAAATGAGAACTGAGGTTACTTGGCAAGCAAAAATTATGACCCATACTTAGGACTCGATAATTACTCATTAATTATACGACATTACTTGAAATTTTTTTCGCTACTTTAAAAATATATATAAATTCAAAAAATATAGTGAAATACATAAAAAAATGAAATGAATTTAGAGAAATGATTGTAGAGATTTAGAGAACACATAATTCAATGTCATAAACATACTTTATATTAGTTTTTAAGCAAAAAAGAGTACAATGTAAATATTGAATGCTCTATTTTAAACAAAAAAAATACTAAAATGGCTCATGGAAGTTGTTCTCTTCCAACTCCTCTATTGCCCCATAGAAGTGGAAGGTAAAGACTACTCTATTGGAATATCATCTAAATCTAAATCCTCGCCAACCCCTCCATATGCCTATGCTTCCCCTACCACCATAACTTCTTCTGCTTCCCTCTATAAATTTGTGACCTCCTCGGTAAACATGGGCTCTTGGGGCACATAATCAGACTCAATGATCCAATCTAAGTATGGATCAATATAATCCAAGTCAATTACGTTGTGACTATCTATCCCTTCCACCTGTTTTGTATGAAGGCAAGATTATACCACATATACACAAGGTCATTGAGGCATTGTGTTCTCGACCTATTACATTTCTTTATGTGAATTCCCTCAAATATGCTCCAATTTATTTCACACCTAGAAATACTAAATGATTGGGACAAGATGTAGATGGCTAATTTTTGAAGATTTGGTGTTCTTGCACCATAATCTTCTCACCACAAATCTGCAATAAGAGATTTATAACCTTTTCAGTCAATGATACAATGATAAGCATAAATGACTAAATTTGAATTTGTTATTTTAATTGGTTGATGGGTCGTTCTCCTTTGAATGCATAGAGGTGAAGAAAAGAGCCTCCCTTCTATACTCTTGTAAATCTGCAACTCATCTACAATTATGTCTCTAGTGGCTTCATTAACCACCAACCTCTCTATGCATGTATTGAGGTCATCCATGACCTTCTCATCTGCCTTAAATGAATCCACAAATAAAAACTTGGGGTTCAAATAGTAGGCCATTGCATGTATATATCGATGGAGCTAGTTATTCTATCTATGATCAATCAAACACCAAATGGGCTCATATTTTTTTATTTTTCCCATAAAAAATTGTTATTCTCTCTTTGGCCCTATCCATGGCCTCATATAAATACCTCCTAGGATTCTTTTCTCCATCCATCAAATTAAAAACTCTAACCAGAGGCTTTGACACCTAAAAGTAAATAATATATAATTTTAAAATTTAAATTAAAAATAATTAAAGTTGTCTATTTAAAAAGAAATAAATCATAACTAAAAAAAGTCAAATCCAAAGTTACCTTTATGGCCTCATTCATGGTCTTTTCAAAGGCATCACAAAAAATGGTCTTCTTGACCTTTTCTCCTTCGGCCTTTTTGCTATATGGAGACTCCATCCATTGTGTGTTCACAAACATCTGCCTAAGAGATGTTAGGGAGGTTACAATGCTCTGCAATGTGATGAAGTGCATAAAAAATCTTGTGACTCCTGATCACATGAGCTCTTTTCTGTTGGTGTGCTCTCTCATCAAACTCAACACCCAAGGATGATTGTAGATGTACTTTATGATATCTCTCACCTCTTCAACCACATTTTTCACCCATGCCATTTTTCATATATCCTCAAGTAGGAGATCAATGTAATGCGTTGAGCATGGGCTCCAAAAAAGTGACAAGTGTTTCTCCTCAAGAAGTCTACCCACTGCTACATATGTTGTTGCATTATCAATGACAACTTAGATGATGTTCTTCACACCCACCTCCATGACTACCTCATCCAACATATTACACAAATTTTGAGCATTTTTATTTTTCAGAGGCATCAATGGACTTAAGAAACATTAATTGGCTACTTAAAGCCACTAGAAAATTAATCAAGATGAAATTCCTTCCATTTATCCACCCATCAGACAAAATGCTGCAAGCCTTCTTGCACTATACTCTTCTTTGCTCATCTACAATGATCTTTGTATCTTTCATAGCATCTTGTAACAGTGGACCTCTCAACTTATGAGTAGGGGCCTTAAACCCCTTCCTAGCAATGGTCAAAGTAGTTACCAGATTCTCGCAGTATGGGCTTCTCACCACATTGAATGTGATGTTGTTATAATACCCAAAATTTGCCACTACCACCCTTCATTATGTAGTTATTTATTCCAAGTTGTACGTTCAAGTGAAGGTTATGCCCCAAGAGTATTTTGAAGAACAAAAAAAACATGTAAATGTGAACTTGCACTGTCTCCACTAGGTGAGGCTTTTCCTCGAATCACCCTTGAGGCAATAGAAGACCTAGAGGCTACTAATTCATCAAATTCAACTCTTACTGCCCCCTATTTGATATTGTTGCAAGTGCATCAACAGTCCTTTTTTTCCTTTTTTCTCCTCGAATGTTGTAAGGATAATAACTATCTCCATTTGAGCCTCGAGTGGGGCTTTGTCACATATCTACACATCATTCCCTGAAATTTTTGTGCTATGTGGTACTTGAGGTGATACACGCCTGCACTCATCTTAAACTCACAATAATTTCAAATCATGGAGTTGAGCTCTAGGCCTTCAAGAGAATATTTCCAACTTGGGTCATCAGAGTTCTTAGAGGTAGATTGGTTATTGCCACAAGAACCAAATGCCATTGTCAATATGTCAATATGCAATTTCAAACAGTCTTTGGAAGTTGGAGCTCAAACCTATCAAAATAAGAGAAAAATTATATGATAACAATAATAAATATTAGAAAAAAATATAATAATCAAATAAAATATTAAAATGTGATAAGTTTTTATTTTTATTTTTACTTGTACTATTTCTAAGTTTCTATTTTAATTTTTACTTTTAATATTCAAATTTCTAATTTATAAGTTTCTAACTGATTTTAAATATTTATTATTGTTTTGCTGCTTGAAGTTTACCATAGACATGACATAGTTACAGAAATTTATAATCAATGATTCTATAATATATATATTGGATTTAAATTTTTAGTATATATAAGCTTATAACTATTTAAAAATAATTTTTTATTATTAATTTTTCCTATTTAATATCTATTAAAATTTAATATATTTATTATTATCTATTAAAACTTAACATTATCTAGAATCTAGATTCTGTATCATAGATTCATTATATAATAAAATAGAAATAGTGGGTTCCCAATTGATGATTGATCTATTGTGAATAATGATATTCAATAGTCTTGATAAGCTTGAAGTTTGAACAATGCAGAGCCAAACACCTATAGGGTATAAAAATGAACTTAGAAGTCTCGATGGTGTCACGCTTTAGTAGCTCAGCTCACTGTATAATTCCTCACAGCATCATGTTTCAACTTAGCCTCAAGGGAAAACATGATGGACGGTGGCAAAATGAAAAAAAACAAGTAAAGTGAATTGGTTTTACTGTTTTAGGTTTTCATAAATTTTTTTGGGTACCCAGGTTTTGACTGGTTAGCAGGTCAAAACCCATGATTTTTGGCAGGTAACTGGCCCACGAAACCCATGGGTTTTTCCATGCTAACTGGCCTATATTTTATTGGGCATCTACTTGGGGGCTTGAAAAAAATGAAATACCAAGGGTACCCACAAGTACCCACATTTTTTAATACTATGATAGTTTTAGCTAATTAGTCAATTAGGGCAATAAGTGATGCAATTTGGGTTGAATTGAGCCCTATGCAATTAATTATTACTCTAAAGGATGTTAATTGGGGTTAAATCAATTGATTTAGGGTTTATAATTTGGGGTTTAAGATTTAGTGCTTAGGGTATAGGGTATAAGGTTAAATCACAAAGGTAATTAGGGACAATTTGAGCTCATTGAACCTATTTGTGACTATAAAATGTGATTTTGGGCTCAATTAGCCCCAATGTCATCACAAATTGAACCAATTAGTCAATTAGGGTAATCATTGATGTAATTTAGGCCAAATTGACCCTTACAAATGTAATTCTTATTCTAAAGGATGTTAATTTGAGTTAAATCGATTGGTTTAAGGTTTAAGGTTTATGATTTAGGGTTTAAAGTTTAGGGCATAGGGTTTAAGGTATAGGTTTTAGGGTTTAAAGTATAACGTCCAATCACAATGTTAAGGATTTTTTAATTAGATATTAATTAACAAGGGTGGTTGATTAATCAAGAATAATCGACAAAGTAAAAAAATACTTAAATTTATCAAAATTTGGTAGAAATATCCATGATTCATGGAATAAAAGAAGTGAGGTGTGTGTTTTCTCCATGGGATTGTTGTTAGAAATATATCCCAGAACTGTAAATCATGTTGTGTATGATTTTGTTCATTAGATGGTTTTTGTATGCATTAGGGGCTCGTTAATGTTACATTATGAGGTTACATCAATATTGTCCTCCTAGAAGTTTTCCATACCATGTTATAACTACACTCATCCATTATATGCTTGGAGTGAGGTCCATCACCAAGGTATCTAGCCTACTCTCCATAGTGACCCTAAAACTAGCATGTAGGTGTTAATTTTGTGATGAAAAATACCTGTAGGTAGATGTGGGGTCATACCTTGCATCTTGACTTATGTAAATAACCTTTGAATCATCATTAGGCTCATTTTCCACATTTAAGAAAACCTATCATAAGGCATGTCTAGTTTTATAACTTTTGGGTGAAAAGGTACTTGGAGCTCAAACCTATAGGTGAACATTGCCTGAGTTTAGTGCATAAAAGTACAACTTTGGGCTTACAAAAAACCAACCTCCATTGATCATTTGATCCTTAAAATTTGTAGATGTATTCTCATATATGCTTATTGCAAGGTTTGATCACCAATGTCCATTAAAACCTTTGATAACCCTATCATAAGATATCAATAAAATTCCCTAGACTTTTGTTTTCCTATTTTAGGGAAAATGTCCTTGAATGCAATCATCTCATTTTTGGAAGTGACTCTCACTTTGCCTAGTAGGTTATCTTTCCAAATAGGTTTGCTAGGATCCTTCAACACACCAAGACTTTAGTAATGATTCCATTAATCTATTTCAACACTTCAAAATGGGTCCTCAACTCTCTGTTCAGGTCACCTGCAGGTGAACATTCCATAGTGTAGGCATAGGATGAGAATTGCAGGCAGAAAAAATGATCTATGAGATTCAAATGAGTCTTGAGATTATTAAATGATTCTAAATTTAATTTTTTCATTACCAAGACCTTTCTTATCTCAAAACTCCATTTTAACATGATTGGCCTTTATGAGATACATGTACATGTTCATTAATGGTAGGTGACTGTGTAGAAGTACAGTGGACATAATTTGAACAAAGTATGTTGATGAATGGTCTCATGAACTTGCTTAGGCCCATTATCAATCCATAAAATGAGTGTTTTCCCTTATGAAAATCTTGATATAATTCTCAAAACACCTATTCCAACGTGAAAACCTTTTACAAACAAATGCTACATAGCCAACAATGATGTCTAGTGACTGTTTGTGTGGCATATGAGCCTGTAAACTATGAAGATTGTTTTGGAGACTAAATTTAGAAGGTAAAATGAATCAAGATAACCTTTAAAACATGGAAATGAAACTACCACAACTATCTAGAACCATTAACAAAGGATGATAATCCAAAAAAATGGTGGAAACCTGTCTGTCATCCCATATGAGACAAATCTACAAACTTGAGATGATTGGCTCATAAAATCACCCTGAAACATGAAAATAATTATGGTTAACATGAGGTGAGGGATTAAAAATCATCTAGAACCAATCTCAATAATTGGATCGGACAGAATCATCAAAATAAGAGCAAAACTTGTAGGGTACACAGATTAGCAAGCAAAAAAACACAGTCAACTTCATGAGGACGGTTCATAAAAGAAAATATACCATTATTAAAAATATTATTATGGAAATTAATCTCTCTGAGTGTAATTTCACCTCCCAAAGGCATTTAATTTGGAAGTTCTCCAACTGACCGTACAAAGCATGAACTTGTTGATCACTTCTGCATGTGTAGAAGGGCAAGAAAGGAGCAGAATAGTTTTGGGTCTTTTTTAGCACTTAAAAATCATGTCAAAAACTGATATTAGTGTGAAGAATATGAATATACATTCCATCACCTTCTTTCATGTGTCACCTTCCCCCATGGGCCGTACAAGTGCCAAACTCTTCTCTTTTTCCAACAAAACTACTCTTTCTTCTGAAGAACCTGCCACTTTTTAGTTATAACAGCTGATTAAGACCTATTAGGACACATGGTATGTGACATCATAATTTTTATACCATCACACTTCTCAAAGAGCCCATACAACTCATTTAATGTTCTATTTATGACCCCAAAATGACTCAAAATGATATATTGACTAAAATGAGTATTGACCAAAGCTAATGTGATATAGAATAACATCAAAAGACATGTAGTACACCCTTTGATACAATAATAGACCTCTAAAATATTTTAAATTCAAGTTTTTATCTATAGGCATCCCAATTTGCCCTATAGGGTCAAATTTGGTCAACAAATTATTGACTCATAGAGGTAGTATGCCTACTATACTAACTAGACCAGTAGCCTTATTAATCCATTGGGCTTAGGGAGTCATCTGAAGTTTGAGACATAATAAGAGGAATCTGACTATTTAAAACAACATTTGATTAAGACAATACCAATTGACTACCTGAACCACACAAAGTAAATGACACACACAAAACAAAGTAAACAAACTAACAAGACACACACACACACACACACATGTGCTCAAGGCACTTAGGGGAATCATAAAACAAAATATTATGCACAACTAACAACTAAGCATACCTCATTTTTGAGATCAAAAGGAAAGCTTCTTGAGTCTCTTTTTTCATGGGATGAATCATAGTGCCAAGCATGTTTCTCCTTGGATTGAATGCCTTGTGGATCAAACCTATTCCTTGACACTTCACTTGATCTGCTCCCAAGTAGATCATCTTTAAATATGTTTCCAATGTAGATATATTATTCTTGAACTTATACACATACCTCATACTTCTGCCCACTTTTCATCTCATAATCAACTTGTATCTTCTTCGTAGGCATGGCTTCAAGAGTAGTTTATTGTTCCTTAGAAGATTGTTCCATCCTTCAAAAACTGATGTATTTCTCCCAATTGGTTGAGAGGATGATAACCCATTATTATGAATTCAAACATATCATCATGAAATGCATATGCCTCTTGAAAGAACAAATTTGAAAGTTTGTTTTTTCTTTGCATACTCACTTGAGTGCCAAGGCTGCTTTCTCCATCTTTGACTAGATCATAGCCTCCTTGAAGAGAAATATATCATGCTCCAATGATTTCAAACAAGTCATCCAAAGGCTGGTGTGGATCTTATTCTTGCCCATCCATGATATCTTGCATAGTGATGGAAAAACCAATGATCATGTATTCCTCTTTGGCAAAAGGAAAACATTCTTCCATATCAACCCAATTTGAAGATTCAACACAAGAGACCACCTCTTCTTTAGAATTTAGAACCTTTTGAGGGAACTTAAATTAAATCTCAATTATCCTAACCTGAATTTTCTCCTCAAGTACTTCAAGATCCTCTATTTCTTTCTCCCTCTTGGTAATGCCAATGCTAGTCATTTTATAGTCAAGTGAATTAGTCCAATGAGGCTGCCAAGGAGTTGTGTTTTCTTTAAGAAAGAATTCTAAATTTTTCTCAACCAAATGCTCCTCTTTAGGTTTCCATACCATAGGTCCATCAAGGCAAAGGGTGATGGTGTGAGGATAAGATGAACTAGTTGGTGGAGGTGGCACATAGAACTCAAAATTAGATTGAGAGTGAAATGTAGGGGATTCTTTTGGAAGCTCTTGAGGAAGGGGAGGCAGAACTTGGGATAAAAATAGCTTGGTTTTCTTACTTCCATTTGATAATGACTTCATTGACATATGATTTAGCTTGAGGATTCTCTTGAGGGAGTGTATATAGGGTGTGTTTAGGCATAGGATCTTATTTTGGATCTAAACCTTCCATCACAGCTTGACTTAGCAATTTCATCCTTGACTCTAACTCTTCAATTTGCTTGGCTAGGTTCTCTTGAAAAGGTCTCTTTTGGAGTTGATAGGCATCATGATGAGGATGAAGAGCACAAGAAAGCTGACATGGGAGACAAGGGGTCTCTTGAGGAAGGGTGGGAGGGGCTTGCATAGAGTCAAGTTCTTTCTCAACTTCACACTCCTTATCAAGGCTTTGATCCTCTTTCTTTACCCATGACTCCACTATCTTATTAAATCTTAGGATGTTAGGATTAGGAGTATCTTCTTGAGATGTTAATGAGATTTGAGGAGTGGATGAAGTGTTCAAGAAACTTGGGATCTCTTTAGTCTTGGATTCTCCACCGTGGCTCCAACTTAGAATCTCATATCTAGAGGTCACTTCTTGAGGTGGGCATGTAATTAGAGAGGGAAATCAGGGCTTAGATTCCACTTCTTTTTCTGATGACATGGACTTTTGCATATGTATATTAGCCAACTCAATGTGCCTATCAAGATTTGCTTCAAAAACAAGGTTTCTTTTTTCAACTCTCTCTTCCAACTAATTGGAAAAATGATGACTTTGATAAGCTTGATTGGGTTCATGAGTGGGAATCATGTAGGCCTAATAGTAATCTTGGGGAAGTGGATATGAATGCTGATAGGTTTGGTGAGATTGCTTCTCATGAATTTTTATCCTATCTTCTAAAGATGAAACTAGGCCACTCACATTTAGCATCTCACTTGTAAGTCTTTGCCAATTGGCTCTCTCAATAGGTACCCTCTCTCTTTTGACCAACTCTAATGCATCTCTCACCTTATGAATAAGATGACTAGGAACCTCTTGATCATATCCCCTTAGATTATCAAGATCCAACATGTACTTCTCATAGCCCAAAAGAGTTTGCTTGAAAGTGGAAATGAATTGATTAGAGAAGTGACTAGGTTAACTAAGAGCAAGATATGGAGAACGTTGATTGTAGGGCTAATACACTTCATGAATGCGCTGACACACTTCATGTATGGCTTGGTAAGGATCATGATAGGGCTAATAGGGGATGTCATAGGCTTGATATACCTCACCAACTTGTATAAAATAAAATTCAACACTAAAGTCAGCCATGAAACTTCATTAGGAAACAAGAACATAAGGAATGATTATCAACAATCTTCAAAATGAATACTTGGGTTGCTTGACTAGCTAATGTAATCTCAGAGTCACCATTGATGCTTATATAGATGCTTCCAAAAAATGATGTGTTGAAAGAAAACAAGAAAAATCTTTCAACTTCTTTGATTAAGAGTCCCACCAGACATGCCAAAAATTATTATCACTTGGATTTGCACTCTTTGAGGAGATGTCTTAGCTCTCCTCATCCAAGTGGCACAATTAAAACACCTCTAGGGTTGTGGGTAGCCTAAGAATGAGGTGAGTCTCTAGATAGGGATAGCTCCTTTAATGTACCACTTTGGATCACTACTATACGTAAACTTTGTGAGGAAAAAGGGAAAGAAAAAACTGAAAGCAAACTATCTTAAGGGAGGTGATACAACAAAATAGTTGATGACTACCAACCAACTGCATGTTACACATGAGAACAAGGGACTAACTCAACATACACTTATCCAATCTATATCTTCTCAAATCAATGTTACATTATGAGGTTATGATGAATGTTTAGGTTAGGGGGACTAGACAAGAGGCCTAGAATGACACTATTTGAATAGACTAACTCACTTGACCTTGAAACATCATAAAAGACTTCACATGCCCTGCAAGAAGCTTTTCAGCTGTAAATAAGTGAGAGAATGAAACAACAATGCTAAGGAAATAAGTAATCACTAATACAAATCAATAATCCAAGTAAAACACACTATGAATAGTCATGGAAGAGGTAAAACTTAGTAGTCTTGTTGATCAAATGGTATGCAAATGAGCAGGGCTTCACCATACTCGGGTGGAGCATAGTTTACAAAGGCCAAATGGCTAGTTCTTATAAAACTTGAGAGAGATAGAAGAGAGAAGTCCAAAGGTCTCAAGGACACTTTTCAGGCTAAGCAAGGAGTTACATATGCATGAGGAGAAAATGTGAAATTAATAATGCAAGGTTAGGAAGTACAAGTGTCCAAATAAGGCATGAAACTCATGAAAAGTGGCATGAAACTCCTTGTGTTGACTAAAAAAACTACCTTCATCATCCACACTTGTTTGAATGTCCCAAAATTGAATAGGGATAGGTATGATGATTGGAATGAGAGGGAAAACTTTCAGACATGCCTCTTCATACATTGGTTGTAGTCTTTGTCATTTGGAAACTTCTAGAAATGAGCTATCACCATCTGCAATCTAAGGAACTCCTTTTTATATCACCCCTCACACTTGGCCTCAAAATTGGCATAATTTTTTCATGAAAATCCATGGGAGGGTGTGGATAACATCTTTCAAGACTCTTCATGGCCTTAGAGGCATCAGACATACTTTAAAATCAGCTCACTTGAAGTTTTCCACCCTTCTCATTAGCTTGGTCACTATGCTAGTTTTGATTGGCTGAGATGAGAGCTATTGTTTGAACACTTGGAATTTTTTTCAAAGCATTAGATGGCCATAGTTAGTTCAAGTCTTGATATTTCCCCCAAACTTGATTGCATCTCTTGAACCCTCTTGTAACCTTCACAGTACATAAAATAATCTATAAAACCCTAATTTATACTCCATCTGTATAGTTCCATACAACTCAAAAGAATGGGAATGATCATGAAAGAGTTTTATACAATGTTCAAGCACTGTCATGGTCAAACTATCTCATTTGAATAGTCCTCCAACTTCATTTCTCCAATTAGGTCACTAGCAAGGGTTTTACAAGTGTTTAAGCTTGTTTACCCTCTTAAGCTTTATTCATAAAGGTTTCACATTGAATTTGCAAATAAATTCCATAAGATTAGTGTATATGACCGATGTCAAATTATCCAATCTTTGTAGTTCCCCATGTAAAGCATCAAGAGAGATATAAACACTCAAAGCTACCCACTTGAGCCCTTTCTTCCATTCACAGAGGTCTAATGTGTCCTAAAGTCCAAAAATGACTTTTTCATAGATTCCTAGAAACATGATTCAATAGGGTAGAAATCTCATTAGTGGTTAGAAGTGAATTTGGATGCCCCATTGGGTTCTAGGCCTCAAACAGTCATGTCGGCATACTTGGCACTCCAGACCATTATGTTTGGTTTCATACTCCTGTGCTTAGTTTTACATGTTTTTTTATATGTATTACAACTCCACATACCTTCTATCAATGTCCACTCAACTCCTTGGATCAACCTTCATCCTTTTTTCCCCAAAACATGTCCATTTACACTTAAGGGGAGTGCCTTCTGTCTGAGACAAAATAGAGGGCACTCCCCCTATTTCATCGTGAAAAATGAATATTTTAGAGGATTCTCTAGGTGATGGATACCCTTTGTACCAAATTTGGGCCCTTGAATAGTTCATTTGACCTTCCAACTTCCTTAAAACCTAAAACAAGTTGTGTAAAGAATATTGTGTGCAGGGTTGGTTATATGAACTATATCTTACTTGATAGAATTCTCTCTTTGCTCTTACTTTCCACTATCAAGAGCCTATTGAAAGGTATGCCATCATTATGTACGTCTTTTAAACACATTTATCATCTTAGACTCCAACACTTCTCATTTCATACTTCTCCAATTGACTATCTTGAACTGTAGATTGTGTTTTTGCTTGAGGACCCCTGTAGATTGAACTTGCCCAGTTGGACATTGAACATGGTGCTTAAAGACTTCCTTGAAAGATTTCAAGAATAATTTGCAATTATTTAGGTCAATTTTACTTATGTACTATTGTCAACTTGGAGTTGCACCCTGATCGAAGATGTGCTGACATAGCTAATTCTCACTCTAGTTGACAATGAGATCTCACGAGGTGGTTGCCTCAATGATGAAAAGAACCTCTAGAGAATGATGGTTTCTGTAAGATTTATCTATAAAGATCTGAACTTCTACGCTACAAACTGCCTAAGGAAAAGGGAAGAAAGAACTTGAAAGGAAATCCTAGCTAAAATGGTGATACACCTAATTTACTTAATCCATTTAAATCAGGCTTTATTAGAACACTGATTCAGGCAAGGAGGAGGCAAAAATTCAACTCCAATTAATCAATACACATAAGTATCTAATGAAAAGGTCTAATTTAATGATCTAATCTTGAATAAAATGGAAAAATAGGCCTAATAAAAGGCACTGAATAGCCACTAATATCCACTATAAACTCAGCAAAAGATAATCAAACATAGAACGTGACTTGTATAAATGACCAGCTAGTAACTAAGTACGAATCTAGTTTTGACAAGGAAGAAAGAAAGTTTATCACTTAGGCAAATCAATAACAAAAGTACTCTATACCAGCTACTGAAAATTAAAAAACATAGTCCTATTCTTATTGATTCTGAAAAAAGTTAAAACATAATCTTTGGCAGAAGTTTTGTCTTGCCAAAAAAAGATGATTTTTACAAGACTGAAAAGCCATTAATATAGAAAATTACAAAAAACCAAGAGATTGGAAATGAAAAATAGGAGAGAGGCTGAATCCGTCCAACTCAACCTTTACAAAAAGTATGTTTTGTCTTCTTCCTCTTTGCATGAAAGCTCCTTGGCACTAGAATTGGACGGTGGAATCATACGTTTGACTTTGCTTATGCATGTTCAACTGAGCCATGTCTAAAAATAGAGACCAACTATTTGATGTTGTAAAGGATGGTGGCTAATTTTGGGGTGTTAAACTCTTTATCATGCAAAAATGATACACCCACCTCCAAATTTCGAACCCTTCATGAGTTGTTGGAACATTTGAAGAGCCGAGTTGACCTTGGAGATAAACTTGACTTCAACAACCAGTTAACTAAGGCCTTGACTAGTCAATCGTAATTACCCCTTAATTTCATGGAATTCCACGTTAAGATTCAATAGATGAGCTCCACTCAGACTGATGGAATGTTTGGAGAAGTGTGACTTTGACTAGTCAAACTGTGGATCAACTGAAACTTAGCAATTTGCCAAAAATAACCCTTATTTGCATGTATTTTCTCCTATTTTGGTCTGCCTATTTGTGTCTATTTTCTACGGACTTCTATTTTTGGATTATCTTATCTATATTTAGTCTTGGGATTATTTTGTTTTAACTTCCCACCGATTATCTATTTTTTGTCCCTTTTGCATAATTCTTTCGGATATTAAATTGTCGTCTCTTTTACTTAATTCTTAACTTCAGATTTTATGCTATATCCTTTCATTTCCTTTGGATTTTTTGGTCTTATCCTGGTCTTGGATTTTCTGTATACTTTATGTTTATCCCCTTAGCCTTTATTATTTCCCTCGGACTTTTCTGTTTGTAATTTTTTCAAAGCTTTGGATTTCCTTTGGACATCTCTCTTTGAACTCATTTCCTACCCTTTGCCTTTGGATCTCCTTCGAACTTTATGCTTTTGGTCTATCTCCTTTAGATTTTTATTTTTTGTGGATCTTTTGTGTTGACTTCTCTTTCGGATTCCCTGTTGGAATTTTTGTTCATCTCCCTGGGTTTATCTTGGTTGCATTTCCTTCGAACTTTGTTATTGTTGACCTTTCATGCAATTGTCTCGACTTATGCCTTCTCACTTTCTTGTGGGCTTTTGTGTTGACTTCTCCTTTTGGATTTGTCTGTTGACTTCTCTGTTGACTCCTTGGTTTGTATTCCTACAGACTTTTTGGTTTCAAATTTTCTGAAGGAATCTTTCGAACAAAAATTCTGAAGGAATTCCTTTGAAGTTTTTGTCCAAAGGGTATCTTCCTTCTAAATTTATTCCATTATTTTAATCTCTTGGGATTTTTGGTTTCAAATTTCTCGAAGATGAAAAGTCTATAGGATTTGTTCCTTTGCTTTCAAAAAAAACATAGCCCTTCAGGGTTTTTGTAAAGCCTTTGAAATTTGCGAGATGGACTTTTTTGAAGGGCACCTTCCCTTCAAGTTTTTGAAAATGACTCTCTTGAAGTTGATGTGTACCTTCCCAAAGGGTAGGTGCCCTTTGAGATTTTTTGAAAATGACCTTTTCGAAGGGTACCTTGCCCTTCATGTTTTTAAATAGCCCCTTCCAAAGTGAATAACTCTTAAGAAAAAGGCACCCAAGTTGTTTGAAGGTCACTCAAACTTTTGTAATGGACCTTCCCAGAGGGTAAGTGCCCTTTGGGATTTTTGTAAAAGTCCTTTTCTTTGCCAAAGAATTGGGCCTTCGTAATTTTGTCAAACGTTTTGTAAGGCACCCAGGTTTTTTGGAGGGTACCCAGGGTTTTAGTAAATCCCTTGAAATCTTTTATCCCTCACACTTTTGTCCTCAGACAGAAAGTCTGGGGAAATTTCTTCCACATTTAGTCCAAAACAATATGAAAAGACAACACTTGAGGAAATAAAACACTTAGGAAAGAATCCGAAGACATAAACCTGTGCTCAGGCTTATGATTGCTTGCTTTCATTTGTAAGTCAACCTATAGGCCTATAGGCTAACTTCAAGGATGATTATAGATGTTAATTCTTCATTGGCTCTTATACACCTTACAAAGTCATTCCTTCTATAGGCCTGGAGCTTTAAGACTGTATGTGACATTTTGAATAGGAGATATGGCCTTTGAACTTGTTGTAGGTGTCTTTCCTTAGCTTATAATTCGTTGTAGATGGCTCCTTGGGTGGTTATATGAATGCATTTAAAGACCCCAAGCCTCACTGCACTTTGAAAAACCCTTTTTCTCTTCATTATTCAAGACCCAAAATGGATTTTCAAGACAAACTAGCACCATATGCAGAGTTCTGAATAGTAGGTGTGATAATTTGGCCTGTGAGGCAAAATTGTCAACATTTTTAACGACTCAATTGGAAAGCATGCCTACTATGCTTGAGAACCCGGCCATATACATGATATAAAACTCACAAAAAATAATTACAAAACTGGCCCATGACTGCAAATCTCCTTTGATCATGGCTAAAGTAACCTTCCTCCTTCAAAATAAGAAGGGAAACACACGAAAGCAAGAAAACTAACTAAGAAACAAATGTGCAAGCAAGCACTTATTGGAACATACTAAATGAAACTAATGTGTTGGAATAACACTTAGAGGAAAACAAACTAACATAGAACATGTTTTCAACCTAGAGCTACACCCTGAATCGAAGACGTGCATGAAATGGCCAATCCTCTATCTGGTTGAAATAATGGGATCTTCTCACAAGGGTGGGTGCCTCAATGGTGAGAAGAACCTCTAGAGAACGCTGGTTCCTATAAGATGTACCAATGAGGATCTCTACTCTATGCTGCAGACTACCATGGAAAAGGGAGAAGGAAATTTTAAGGGGAAATCCTACCTAATAAAGGTGATACACCAAAATATTGATCCACTCAACTTGGAACCTAGAACACTGAACAAACAAGGGAAAATAAAGACCTTTGATTTCAATTGACCACTATTCATAAGTATTTCGTGAGAAGGTTTGATCTAATGACCAAAACATGAGGGAAAAATGATGGAGAGGTCTGATACAGACACTTTATAGCCACCTAACATCCACTTACAGCTTTAGCAAAAGACATAAAAAACATTTAACATGACCTGCATAATACGGTAAGCTAACAACTAGGTACAAATCAGAATTTGGGAAGGGAGAGAAATCTACCACATATGCAAATTGCTGAATGAATATACACTATGCTAGCACTTGAAATTTGAAAGTACAGTCCTATTGATTGAAGAGGTTACACAACTCACTAATGCCTGAGTCTGGTCTAGCCAAGAGGGATAATTTTTAATTAAGGCTGAAATCCATTTTATAGAGAATTACAAAAGCCAAAGATTGGCATTGAAAAAAGAAGAGGATCAACTTGGATTAACTCAAGGTTGACTTTGCCTTTCAATAAAAATATGTTTTCCCTTTATCTTTGCATGAAGCTCCTTGCACTTGAGGAAGTGGACTTGTCTTTTGTTTATTGAAATGCCCACCTCTCTTTGTATGGAAATCTATGCCAAATGTCAATTTTACCTTCTTTGTGAGCTGTTGGAATGTTTGAAAGCTTGAGATGATAATATCATGCATGAAATCCAATGCCAATGTCAATTTTAGAATTCTGACTTGATTCGTTGGAAGCCAAGTTGGAACGTGTGAAAGGCTGAGTTGGATGAAGAGATTATTCTCCTTTGCATGGAAAACTCTTAGTAGATGTGGTGTTTAACAATTAGCCAATTCAAAATCTAGAACAGTCAACTTGACGTCTGAATTTAGAACTTTGATTGAGCTGTTGGAACGTTATGAGCTTGAGATGGATGAAAGTGCTTGCATGAAAACCATCTCGCTGAGTGAGAGATAAATTCAAGTTGAATATATTTCCTGTCTATCTATTTTCTATTTTTGTGCATGCATTGCTTTTGGGTTTATTCCCGTGGACTTATCTGTGGTCTTGGATTTTCTTCAGATATTTTGTTAGTCCACTTTCCCATCAGATTATCTATTTTATATCCTTTTTATATAGTCAAACCTCCATTTCTTTCAAATTTCTTGTTGTCTACTTGGCTTAATTCTTTCGGATTTCTAGCTGTGGACTTTTCTATTGCAGATTTATTTCCTTCGGCTTCTCTTCCTTGCCCTTGGCTTATTTCCTTTGGCTTCATTTCCTATGGACTTTTTTGTTGACTTCTTCACTTTACCTTTCATAAAAAATGGCCGAGTCTTATTTTTTGTGGACTTTCCTTTCTTATGAATTCTCTCTGGTCTTATTTTCTTTAGATCTTTTATTTCACCCTGGCATTTGCCTCGGGTTTATTTCCTCATGGGTATCTTTGGACTTTCATGTTATGCCTTTCTCATGGATACTTTTCTGAAGGAATCATTCAGACTTATGGCTCCCCACCTTTCCTTCGGCCTTTATTTCTGAATTAATCCTTTGAACTAAAAGTCCAAAGGATATGTTTCCTTTGTTTTTTCTCTTCTTAGATGGCTTCGGACTTTATTTTGTCGAGTTTTTTTGCTGCAGGATTTTTGCACGACCTACCCCTTTGAATTTCTATGGGCTTTGTGATCACCAACTTTTCTACATTAATCATTCGGACAAAAAGTTTGAAGGAATTCCTTCAAACTTTTTATCCAAAGGTTTCCTTTGTTTTGCTCTTTGCCTTGTCGACTTTATTCCATGGGCTTCTTCTTTGGTCTATTTCTCCAAATTTCTTCAAACTTTTTGTCTAAAGGAATTCCTTCAGACAAAAAGTCTGAAGGAATTAATCCTTTCTTTTTTGTCTTTGCCTTTACCTTCAAAATGCCCTTTGGAAAATGTGTAAAGGTCGAGGCACTAACCAAGTGCCCTCGGCAAGGGCTCGTGGCTCTCTTTGTACCCTTCAGAAAAATTGTAATGGCCCTGTCGTTAACCAAGTACCCTCTGCAAGGGCTTCTGTCCTTCATGTGCATCCTTTTCAGAAAAATTGTAGGGCACTCGGGTTTTTTGTAGGGCACCCAGGTTTTTTGCAAGGTCCTTATTCTTTTGACCATTTTGGATTTTCAAACTTCTCTCTCCGATTCATTCAGACTTTTATCCGAAGGAATTCCTTGGACAAAAAGTTTGAAGGAATTATTCCTTGGTTTTTTCTTGCTTTTGGCGGACCTTTTAGGAGGCTGCGGGTCTTTTCTTTGTAATTCTATGAAGTATTCCTTCGAACACAAAGTCTGAAGGAATTACTTCCTTTGTTTTAGGCTATTTCCTTTGTAATTTCCTGTGGACTTATGTCCTTTGCACTTTTCTGAAGCTATGTGACATTTTGCCTTCTTTTCCCGAAGGAAATCTTGTTGTAGCCAAGGCTTTTGTAAATGAGTTATTTCAATTGGTCTACCTCTTACCCAATGTATTATTTCTTCCTTGGCTAGAGATGTGAATTTTCTAAATGGCAAGGGACAATATGACCTATGGAAGAATTGTCAATAGAACCTAACTAACCATGACAAAGCCCAATCCACCTAGATCAAAAGGGAAATTCTTAAACTTAGTCACTCTAAGAGATGGTACTAGTTGCAAGGTAGGATGTTTATCAATCATAACCTTTGATAAGGCATTTTTATTGTCCACCAACTATATTAGCATCTTCTCAAATGAGTCATCAACAATAAACCAGTCACCAACAAAGCTAAACACATCAAGTACTCCTTGACATTTTTTGTACTTGTCATCTATCACCTTGTCAAGTGATATCTCATCTATGCATTGTTCTTGAGTGGCCACACCCTTTTTATCAACTGCTGCAAGTTCATCCAACTCTTCAAGGAGCTTTGAATAAGCAACCCAATCTGTATTATGATCTTGAATAGGTGATTCTTGATCAGATTTCTCATAAACATTCTCTTTATTAGACAACATATCCATACAAAGTTCTTCAATTTCATGTAGAGATTCAAGGTATAGCTTCTAATCATCCTTTTGTTCCTCATTTTGATCTATAGAATCAGCTTGAAAGCTATTTGTATCCTTCTGAATAGGAGATCCCTGTAACTCATGTATGACTTCAATTATTACCAACTCCTCTTGAAGTTCCTCTACATCAAGATCAGTATTTTCACTCTCAACTATAATTGGATGCTCAACTACAACCTTAAGTGAAGTATCAATAGGAAATTCTTCCTTTAACACATCTAAAGCATCCTCTACACACTCTGCAAGAACTTGACCTGTAGTTTCAACCTCTTTCTCAATCCTCCTAAGAATAGGCTCCTCCTAAGGAAGGGGAATGGTGGGAAGGTGATGAAATTCATTTATTTGAGAGGGAAAATGAAGCATGGGATGTTGATCATGATCAGGTTTTGGAATCTTGAGGACAATGGAATTATCTAGGGAGTTTTGGAGAGGAGGAAAATAGAAACTCTTAAAGACCTCTGTATTATGTTCCTTCCACTTGGCCATTACCTCATCAATGTCTGAAAATTGCTTGTCTTCCTGGACAACTTGAGCTTGAGGGATGATTGGTGAGGAAAGGGGACTATAGGAAGGTTTAGTCTCATTAATAGGCTCTTGAATACAATTAGGAAGCTCCCTTATCACACATTGAGCATGATTAAGAACTTCATGAGAATAAGTAGCACAGGGACCCTTTGTAGACAATTGGTTTAACTCAATTTTCTGCCTCTCCCAAGCCTCCATCTTTTCCAATACAATAATACATAGCCCATTTATCTCTTTTGGATCATTAGACAGATTTTGAAATAGACCATTCACTTCCTCATATTGAGAGTTAGAACAAACCTTTCTTGCATATGCTAGATTTCTGAGATTTATTTCATTCATTCTTTCTTGAAGGTAAGGCTGATCATATAAAAAATCATAGCCATATGGGAAAGATGAAATATAGTCTTGAGACTAATATGGTTCACAAGGAAGGTAATAATCATGCTATTGAGGTCACCTGTAGGTGAACATTTCACAGTGTAGGCAGATGATGAGAATTGTAGGTAGAAAACATGATCTATGAATTCAAATGAGTTTTGAGCTACTTCAATGATTCCAAATATACTATTTTCATTACTAATACCTTTCTCAGCTCAAAAATCCATTTCAACATGATTGGCCTTCATGAGATACCTGCACATGTTCATTAATGGCAGGTGGTTGTGTAGAAATAGTGGACAATTTTTGAACAAAGTATGTTGATGAATGGTCTCATGAACCTGCTTAGGTCCATTATAAATCCCTCAAATGAGTGTTTGGACTTATGAGAATCTTTTTACAAGTCTCAAAACCCTTGTTCCAATGTGAAAACCTTTTACAAATAAATGCTACAGAGCCAACATTGATGTCTAGTGACTGTGGCATATGAGCTTGCAAACTATGAAGATTGATTTGGAAATTAAAGCTAGAAGCTAAAATTAATTAGGATAACCTTTAAAACATGGAAATGAAACTATCATAACCCTATGGAACCATTAACAAAACATAAAAATCCAGAAAATGGTGGAAATCTGTCTGTCATCCCATATGAGACCAATCTGTAAACCTGAGATGATTGGCTCATCAAATCAATTTGAAACATGAAACAAAGCATAGAGAACATTAGGAGAGGTATTAAACATCATTTATAACCAATCTCAACAATTGGATTGTATGAAATCATCCAAACAAGAGCAAAACCTATAGGGTACATAGATTAGTAAGTAGAAAAATATAGTCAACTTCATGATGATGGTTCATAAAGCATATACCACCATTATTTAAAATATTGATATTAAAATGAATATATTTGAGTGTAATTTCACCTCCCAAAGTCATTTGACCTATAAGTTCTTCAATTTACCGTACCAAGCATGAACTTGTTGATCACTTTTGCATGTCTAGAAGGGCAAGAATAGAGCATAATAGTTTTGGGTATTTTTTAGTAGTTTAAAAACATAACAAGCACTTATATGAGTGTGAGAGATATGAAGATACATTATATCACCTTCTCCCACATGTCACCTTCCCCCATGGGCTGTACAAGTGTCAAACTCTTCTTCTTTTTTAAGAAAATTACTTTCTTTTGAAGAACCTACCACTTTTCAGTTATAATAGTTGATAAGACCTATTAGGATACATGGTACATGACATAATATTTTTTACATGGTCATACTTCTTAAAGAGGCCATACAACTCATTTAATACTCTATTTATGACCCCAAAATGACTCAAAATGATATATTGACTGATATGACTAATGACCAAGGCTAATGTGATATGGAATAACATCAAAAGTCATATAATACACATTATGACATAATGATTGACCTCTAAAATATCTAAAAGTCAAGTTTTTACCTATAGGGGTCTTAATTTGACCTACAGAGTCAAATTTGGTCAACATATAAAATGCATGCCAATATAATACTAAACTCTTCCATGTATGTTGTTTCATAATAACAATACCCCATACATTATTTTAAACACTGAAACTATGTATGTAGTCTTAGCTCGGTAATTATCGAGCCTATGTGCCAAGATCACATTCATAGTTTTTTTAAATCGCTTATGTAGAAATAGTGAAATCTGTTTGAATGCAAAATGTGTCTACTTTTTGGTACCCCAACTCCGTGCACTTACCCTAACACTATCCTATCTTGGGAAACTCTCTTTGGGAAAGTTGAATGATGTTGATAGTCTTATGAAAAATGAGATGGAGAAGGTGACATACTCTTTTAGTTTGATATATCTTGTCGATGTTGTCAATGTGGTTAGAATTTTGTTTCATAATGTTTGGTATAACATGAAATTCACTAAATGACTCGTTATAAAATTTAGACATGCGAGGCTTATCTCCATCTCAAGAATGACACCTTCTGAAGATGTGCTTTCCATGTGTCCAATAGGCCTTACATGTCACAATCAAATGTTTAAGTTAATTTTTCCATTATAAAATATTGGATGGTGCACCTCATTTGAATGAGATGCAGAAATGGGGAGACTCCTTGGGTGGAGTGCTATTTAACAATACAAATGTGTAGATGGAGTGCCATTGTGTGGAATTAAAATAGTGTTAGATTACTGGAGTAAATTAAAATAAAGAGTGTTAATATCATAATTTTTTGTATTCATCATGAAAATAGTAGGAAAGATTGATCACATTTATTATTTAGAAATTACAAAATCATTATGATTTTTTTGGAATTTTGCCAAGATCGTTTAGCAAAGACATTAAAGAGTGTAGAATTTAATGAAAACAAAAAACAATATTACCTCTCATAGAGGAAACTATAGGTTGAGATGAGATTTTAAAGTGGAAAATTAAACACATCAGAGAAAAATTCACGTCATATTATTAGAAGGCATGCAATCAAAATCTCCAACAAGTACAAGATTGAATCAAGAACATAATAGAAGAAGAGAGAGCTAGAAATTATAGTGAGGAAAAGAGGAGAGGAAGAACTCTTTTATAGAGCTAGAAGAGGAAAATGAGAGTTACATAGGATGCCATTATGACCTTACAAGCCCTCCAAGTGTGTGCCACTTATTTCCCAATCCCTTGCAAATAAAGAGAAATATGTGTTATGTGGGGAAGGGAGAGTTACATGCAAGTAGATCTAAATCCAACAAGTAGATTAGAGAGGTGACACTCATAAAGAGAAGAATAAAATGTATTTATAAATATAATAAATGCATACATAATTAAGACTTAAGATAAACTTATAAACCTAGAAAAGAAATAAATTAAAGTTAATTCTCCAACACTCCCCGTTAAGCTTAAATTGAGGTTACAAGCGTGGAGAGAACTTTTTACAAAGAAGAAGGGAGTTAAAATTACACAATACTCCCCCTTAATATAAACTTCTTTCAAAATAAATTACAAAAGTTTAAAGAGAAGAAAGAAAAGAAGGTGCTGCCAAAAGTCGGAAGGAAGACATTGTGATCACTAAGAATCTCCAAAATTCTTTTTCGGATAAGGTGGTCAATCTGTCATGGAATAAAGACCAATGAAAAGAATTAATGATGCACAAAACTTCAAAACAAACATGCTAACACCAATCTTTCAAGTTAAATAACCATTATTTCAAAAACATGATCTATATACATATTGTAATAAAAGTAGATGTAAAAAAAGGCAAATGGAGTAAAGAAAACTTCCATTATAAAGCGTGTAACCCTGCACAAAAAGAATTTAGTCACAAAATCTTTAAATAAAACATATATCTTTTGCAATGAAAAATAATGAATGCATAAAATATTGATAATTAAAATGGAAACAAAGAATATATGTCACTTACAAAAGATATTTTGTGTGAAGCATTAGAATAATTATCGCAAGAAGACATATCAAAGTCTTTAGAAGATTCATTTTTTTTAGGAATCCAAATAATTTTATCTTTAGAGGTAGGAGATTTAGTCATTTTCCAACAATGTAATGTATCGTATGTGGATTTATCAAAAGATTTGCATAGATGTAAATTCCAACATTTATGTATACAATGCCCACATTTTTCACAATGTGCATAAGGTTTAATATTGTTAACCAAAGCATGAGCATTCGAAACAATATAATTAAAAGAAGTTGCATGATAAGTTTTTCTATGTGAAGAACAATAAAATTTTGAAATTGCATTAGAAGCAAATAAATCATTAAAACCAAGACCTTTACAATTTACATTATAAGTAGGTAAAAGAGGTTCAAAAATACTGTTTTCACACTTACCAAGTATACTACCTAAATAACCCATAATTTACATGATTTTTGAAAAACACTTTATATAATTAAAAAACCATTTCCCAAAAAACTTTTATGAAAATATTAAAACATTAAGTTTTGAAAAATAACTCATGAAAAATCTTATTTACGTGGGAAAAAAGGTTTTGATGTGAATAAGAAAAATACTTTTTGATATGTTAAATAGAATTGAAATTAAATCAACTCAAAATTTTTTTGGCCAAAGACTTCCCCTTGAATAACAAGTGGCAAGGAGTTTGATTTTTTTTTTTTTTAAATTTTAAAAACTTCTTACTTTTTGATATAACAATGCATTTAAGAGTTCTATTGTCAAATGTCAAATCAATTTGTTATCATGAATCTTATTAGTAAAAAAAGAAAAATGTGCCACATATAAAAGAATTAGAGAATGCCACGAACCAAGTTAATTACAAATAATTTTTTTTCAAAATGTTCTTTGGCTTTAACTTAGCTTGCATAAAAAAGCAATTATGAAAGATTCCAAAAGCTTTTGAAAGATAAATAAGGGTTATACATTTAGAAGATCATTTCAAAAAACAAACCTTCCACATGGGAGTAGAATGGAAATAAAGCAATTCAAAAAAAGAATGCCTCTACCAAAAAATGGTGATTTATTAAAGGCGCATAGTTAAATACGAGAATTAAATGATTATAATATTCAACCAATATTTTCTGTAATTTTTATTGTTTTGAAAATGTAAGAGACAAAGCGCAGATGCACAACATAGTTATAAAGGTAAAGATAATGTGAAACGTACTTGCAATGGGGATGGCGTGGACGCTAAGTCCCTGGGAGAGATTGAAAATTTTTAAATTAGAGTCAGAGTAAACCTAAATCAAATGATGGCAACATAGAGGGCAGGGATGACCAAGCTGAAGGTGTAGACGCCAGCCAAGAGGACAAATCAGGTTAGAATAAATAAGGACGCTAGGGAGAGGACGCCAAGGAGTAGAACCAGAAAAAAAAAAGCTAAAAAAAAGGCTTAGATAGAGAGATGATTTGCATAGAGGAGGAAATGTAAAAGGTAAGTTATACAGCTTGTACAGAGCATCATACCTCCACAAATCAGGTAAAACAAAAAATGGATCTGAGTGGGCTATAGTTCTCGAAGCAGGGGCAACAACCATGCCTGCACAAAAAACTCAATGAAAACTTGCCAAGATCTTGATTAATCTAAAAAAACTAGAACAAAATAATTTAATTTAATGAGCAAAAATATATCTGTGAGGTATTAAAAGTTTATTGCTCATTTACAAAAACTAAATATTAGTAATGAATTACTCAAAAAAATCTGATTTAAAAAAAAATAGGAGGTTAGATTTAAAAAAATAAAATAATGTGGCTTTAAAAAACTGCTAAAAAGGAGTTAGAAACTACAAAATTTAAACAAGGAGAAAGTAATGGATTTCAATAGGTAGCAAGGGATAGAGCCCTTGTAAAAAAAATCTATGAAATCTTCTTAAAAATCTACACACTTTTAAAAAAATGTCATTAAAATAATCGCAGCTCTGATATTATATTAGGAATTATGGTAAAATCGTTTAACAAAGACACTAAAGAGTGCATAATTTAATGAAAACAAAAAACAATATTACCTCTCATGGAGCAAACCACAGGTTGAGATGAAATTTTAAAATAGAAAACTGAGCATATCAGTGAAAAATCCACGTGATATTGTTAGAAGGCTTACAACCAAAATCTCCAACAAGTACAAGATTGAATCAAGAGCACAAGAAAAGAAGAGAGAGAGATAGAAATTCTAGTAAAGAAAAAAGGAGAGGAAGAGCTCTCTTATAGAGCTAGAGGAGCAAAATGGGAGTTACATATGACCCCATTATGACCTTACAAACCCTTCAAGTGTGAGCCACTTGTGTCTTGATCTCTTACAAAGACAAGAAAGTGTGTGCCATGTGGGGAAGGGAGAGGTACGTGCAAGTAAATTTAAATCCAACAAGTGGATTAGGGAGGTGAGTGACACCTCATAAAGGTAAGAATAATATGCATTTACAAATATAATAAATACACACATAATTAAGACTTAGGATAAGCTTATAACCCTATAAAGGACCCAAATTAAGGTTAATTCTCCAACATGATTTGGCATACACTTTCAAAACTTTATGCCACAATATTAGATACGTAGTTGTCAATGTACTTGGAAATGAATAATCTCAGAGCTAGGGGACAAGTTGTCTTCATGATGTATTACAAAATTATTGACCACATGTTTACACTTTGGGCTATTTTATAGAACGCTTGTCATAAATATTCTAAAGTGTTTTACTATTTTTTTGACTCCAAGAAGGCCTTTGACTCTATTCTAAGACACCAGTGTTTCCACAAGTTGAGAGATATCAAATTCACAAATTCACCAAGTACTTCCACTTGAAAGCTTTATCAGATAGTTTTTCAATAATTTCGTACTTATTATTTCTCTAACATTGTGACTATTACCATTTGGGTCAATCAAAGATTTCCTCTTTCACTAAACATATTCAACATTTACATTGATGAGTTAGGTGTTTCTTTAGCAACATATCCATATGGATGACGACTCTATTTTACATGAAGTGGTTATAGATATCCTTCATTTGACCAATATTTTTTCCTATTCTCACACTTTGTTGAGGTCTTACAATGAATACTTGATGCCCTTGCTCATTTCTATGAACTTCGATAGCTTATGTTAACCTTAGTACTACTCAGGTCATGATTTTTAATAACTCCAAGAACTCTCTCTCCACATTCCATTTTTTATACAAAGGCGAACTTATAGATGCCATATAGGCCTACACATATTTGGGAGTACAATTTTTTTGTCCATATTTGAGCATGAATCTACCTCTCGTGATTTTATATGAGGTATACCTCTCTTTCTGTCTTAGAATGTTAATGTTTCCAAATCCATTTCTATGACATCCCTTGCAAGTTATAACTTTTTGATACAATTAAAGATCCTATAATTATATATGGTTTAGAGGTTTGGGGGTTGTTGACTCGACCCGTATTAAGAGGGTCCAATTTCCCATTCTATAATGCATGATCCATTACAAGCAGATAGTTCCTTAGTACATCATCCAATCAAAATTTATTACCCAACAACTACACATTAAGACTATGTTCAGGGTTACTTTCTACATCTATAAACTCAAAATCTTATGGGACTCAGCTTCTGGTCATGAGAGATATCCAGACTTAGCACTTTTATCTTCATAGAGGATTATTTCACTGATCCCCACCAAATGATGGTATTGTTGGTACTTTTAAACTATGTTGTTCCTCCTTTCTATTGGCATCTCTATTCATAGGTGACCCTCTTTTTTTTACTCCTTGGATGCCCTCGACTCCTTCCCATAAAGGATGTAATCACTAGAGATATGAAATAGGGCATCTATAAACAATATACCCATGCCACCTAGATCTCCCCCTTTGATTTGATCAGCCTAAAGATATAGTTTTATACAACATTTATTACAAGTAATGGTTGGTATTATTTATCACCTACACTATCTCTAGTGTTTTTTGTTCCATGGCTTGAGGCTTCTCCTTGTCTATACGAGAGTGTATTCTTAAAAATTAAGGGTTGAAACTGATCATCAAATTCTTTGTCTAGATCAGAGCTATTCTCTTTGATTCATCTTGGAGGTAGAGACCATGGAACACTTCATTTTCAAATTCCCCTTTTATTATGGGACTAAAGAAGATATCACTGCCTCTATAGGGACTCAAGCAAAAATCAACCTACTTTTTTTTATATTTCCAAACCAATGGTTATTGGATATTTATTTTTGTGAGGTTGTCACCCTTAGGCACATATCCCTATAGGGGGCCTAGAGGCTCTTGGCCTCTAGGTTGATCACCAATTTCTTCTAGCCTAATTACATGGTTAATAATAATAAGCACCATTTGGACATCAATGTCACACATCAGAGCTGATAGATTAGTTAGATTATGCTTCTAATAGTAAACCATTACTATTTAGATTACTTATTCCCCCAATCCTGCTCTCTATTGGCATCATGGCTTTGTTCCTTCCTATCAATGTAGCTCTACCCCTTTCTAGCTACATGGATCTACTGCTTACTGGTCATCCCTAGACCATCATGGTCATCCCTAGACCATCATGGTAAACTCAGAATATGCATTTATTTTATTTTATGGGAGTTAAATCAGCAATGGATGTTAGGGGAGGCTTTAGTGGAAGTGATTTACTTCCTCCTAGGATGTCCTGGCCTGGACCCTTTGACCTTGGGTACTCCTCGATGAACAATATTAGATCTTTCATAGTGATCAATGATAGCTTAAACAACTCCTCCAATTTAGGCATAGATAAATACATTTGATGAGGTTTACTTATAATATTCATTAGAACATGCTTTTTAGGTTCTTATTAGCCATTCATTGGTATATGTATTGGTTTAATTACCACCTATATTAATGGTACACTGCTTTATTTTATTCTATGTATTTTTATTCCTTATATTTACATTTGAGGATTATCTCTTCCTAAATTTGTCTATTATTAATTGATGTATCCTTGATTCCCATTGACTTACTTTTGGTCATTTATGGACATTGATACAATTTCTTTCTTTTTGCCTTTTCTCAAAAGAGTATTTTTTTATTAAAATTTCACATGCTTTGCTTGGTTATAGCTAAAAACATGAGTCATATAGAGAATATCCATCTTCATATTAGGAATTAGTGATATCAATTTTAAGTGCCTTAACCACTATATCATTTGGTTGAAAAGTATCTTTAGTGGGTTTCTACTCGGGATAATTTCATCATTTCGCTTCTTATGATATCTAGGATTTAAATTTTTGGGTAATTGGTGAATAATGTTCTATGTTAAAGATATTAGTTATGGTATCCAAGAGGTTGAATCTCCTCAAGAGGGATAATTGGTTCTAATTTAAAGAACTATGAAACATTATTTTTTCATGTATTCAACTTATTTCTTTCTTTTCCCATGATTACAAAATGAGTGTGCAAGTGTGCTTGACCTGGATGTTAGGCATCTATTAAAACAAAAATTTGATTTGATATTAATATATGGACTTAATGTGGAAACCCTAATAATATAATAAGTGACATACTTATATGTTCTAACACTAAATACTTGAATTGGTGTGTAGAATAATACAATGATTAATATGGAGAGAATTGTTTATAAGATGTCATTGATCCACACCAAGGGGACCATGATGGCGGTGTGGAGGACAACAAAAAAATTAGTAAATCATTAACTAAAATAATATGCAATGGTAAACAAGAAAAAAATATAAACCATTTCAAATTTAAATTCAAAGAGATAGAAGAATAATGTACATGCATTCAATGATAAATGAATAGTTATAGTACATGTGTTTGAAATGTGCAACAAGGATGACAATGATGATTCTTTTAATAAAGAACTCAAAGTCTCTTTCTATTGGATTTTTATACACTTAAATATGTGTTATGCAATTTCATTTTCCCAAGATGAATCTTGAAGTGGAATGGTATGTATTTATATATGTATGTAACTATGTAAATTTTACAGGCTACATGGAGAATCCACATGACAATGCACCATGTTAGTTTTCACATTTAGAGCATGCACCACATTAGCCTTCATATTCAGATCATGCACCACATCAACACACCTATCGACATATTATGCACCTAAAAATTAAACAAGCATATCTAAAGTAAAGTGAACCATCATCCATTATAAAAGTATAACCATTTGATAACTAACTTTATTTTTAAACTACTTTTTTATTATTATATACTTTCTTGTAATTATATAATATTATACAATTATAAAAATGTAGTTTAAAAATTTATTGAAGTTAGTTATGAATTGGCTAAACTTTTGCAATGTATGATGATACACTTTACTTTAGGTATGATGGTTTAATTTGTAGATGCATAATATGTTGATAGGTGTGTTGATATGGTGCATGATTTGAATGTGAAGCCTAAATGTTGTCACTTGGATTTTCACCCCTTGAGGAGATGCCTAGCACTCCTCATACAAGTGGCACAATGGAAACATATCTCTTCCTATGGGTAACAATTTGTTGAGATGAATCTCTAGAAGGGCTAGTTCCCTTAATGCACTCTTGAAACACCCTCTTACCTATCAAATTTTCATGAAAAAGGTTAAGAAGACAAAGTAAAAAAACTAAAGGTGATGCACCAATATTGAATTTTCTCCTATTGACTGAACTTATACTACTTAGAGCTAAACAAAGCTTCTTTCACACAAAATTCAAAATTCAAGATGGATTGTTACATCAATGTTTCATATGCTAAGTTCAAGAGGTATTTTGATGCTTAGGAGGGTAATGGATGATTCCTTTGTGGAATACAGTCATGAACCACTTATAAAACACACATACACTTCAAAGAGAACACTAACAAAGACCTATGACAATTACTCTTCTGCACATTTGGTGAATAATCAAGGATAACATGCTAGAAAAGATGATCTTCTACTAGACAAGACTAACAAGATTACAATAACACTCAATTGTAAAACATGTAAGTAGGCAAATTCACTTGTTTTATTTCTTCAAGAGACATTCAAGTATAAAATTGGTTAGGTTTTCACCATCAACCAATGGAGGCTGCCAAAAAGAGCCAAAAGTGTCAATATTTATAGCCTTTGAGAGAAGAGCAAGACAATGGAAGTACAAAGGTCACTTGAACACTTGTAAATCTAAGAAAATGGATTAAAATTACATGATAAAGAGGTATGGAATGAACCATGCAATCCCAGAGGGACCAAGTGTCCATACAAGCCATGAAACTTATGAAAAGTGGCATAAAACTCCCAGTCTCAGCTAAGAAAACTGCCTTCATAATTTGAACCTATTTAAACATCCCACAAATAACTAGGGATAGGTTTGAATGAGAGGTAAGGACTTTAGACATGTCTCTCCATGTATTTTTTGCATTCCTACCTATGTATAAACTCCTGGAAGGAAGCCATCATTGCTTGTAGTCTAAAAATCTCCTTTTTCAATCACCCCTCACACTTGTCTTCAAAATTAACTTCAATTTTCCATGAAAATTGATGGGAGGGAGTGAATGACACTTCAAAAGACTATCCATGGCCTTAGACTTCTCAGGTATACCTTAAAAATGCTCACACTTGGAGTTTTCACCCTTGTGTCCACTATATGAGTGTTAATTGGCTGAGATGAAAGCTTTGGTTTGGACACTTGAGAGTTTTTTCCTTAAAAAAATGACAATAGGTAGTTATTACAAGTAATAATCTTCCCTCCAAACTTAATTTCATCTTCAGAATCCTCCTGTAGCGTGTAAAACACACAAAATGGTAAAAAATACCCTATTTTTTACCCTATCCATACAATTCCATACAACTCAAAGGTATGGGAAGAATCTTGAGTGAGTCATCTATAATTTCCAATATCTTTCATGGTCAAACTATGTCATCTGGATAGCTCTCCAAGCTTGTTTTCTTCATCGGGTCCTAGTTGAGGGTTTAGAAGGGTTTTAGGCAGTTTTTGGTCTTAAGCTTTATTCATAAAGATTTGATGTTGAACCTATCAATAAATGCCACAAAATTGATGCTAAGGGACCTTTCTAACCTCTCCAAATTCTTTTCATTCCCATGCAAACCCTTAGAAAATAAATGATCACTTGAAGACACCTCATCGAACTTGTTTATGCCTTTCTTACGTGTTTGGACTATCTTAGAGTTATAATTAGCTTTCCTATAGGTTCCAATACATATTAAAAGTTTAAAAATGTCTATTTTTACCTCTTAAAAATTTCCCAATCATTTGTATATCTCATCAAGAGCTAGAAATTAAGGTATACCCCCAATTGGCTCTAGGTCCCTTGAAGGCCTAAAAGGCCTCGCATGCACCCATATAACTTTGGTTACTTAGACTGATTTTAAATGGTTGGGTTGGTGTATTATTTATTTTCACACTTCATTCTAGCTTTTCAAAGGAGATCTAACTCCATACAAATGAGCCACAACATATAATAAGTGGAGATTGTATATGGTGAAAAGGTTGAGCTACAATAGTCTTCTAGTATCTCAGACATTAATCTACAGCTGGAGCAACATATACATATGAAGGCGATTAAATTTGATACCTTGTTTGTAGTTTGGAATTGTAACTTCATCATGGCACCAGGGAAAAATTTGGTATGTTGGCATTTTATTGTATAATCTGAAATTGAATGTAATCAAAAAATAACTCTATTCAAATCTTTAATTTCAATACATATATCATGTTTACTTTGGCTATTATAAGTGTTAATATCAGTGATTTGATCTTGCTTGGTTATTGGCATAAGCATGTGAAATGTATGCTCTATTATTCATTAAAATGTCTATATGAAACAAACTGGAAAAACTTATCACAAACAAGCATTCAAACTCAAAAAATCAGTGATAATAGCCAACATGCTAAGTATTTGACAAAATGTCAATACACTAAATTCAAGAAATTATGCACAGATTTGGGGTGGGACACTATAGTGGTATTAGAGCAGTTTCTTCCCAACTTGTTGGGTGAATTAAAAATATTCAGAGTATGACAATGGGTTACTATAGGCTTGAAGAACAAACCAGGGAAAGTTATGAACAACTAGTCTTTAAAATCAGGGATAGTTATGAATAAGAAGCCAACCAACTCTTTGAGGGTTCCCAGAACATGTCAGATGATTTTAAATCATAGTACTCTTTTAATAATTACCTATAATTTATTGTTACCTTGAGTCCTGAAAGGATTTGTTTGGTTAAGTACATTAGGAGGATGCTTAAGGAAAAAGATTTATTTAAAGGTGTAAAATTCAGACATTGAAAAGATGTTGCAATAGGAAACAAGATGAGTTTTCAGTGTGATACTCCCCATGGTTTAGTGCCTATTGATGGGTACAGTGTGAGCAGGTATGATGAAACCTCTAAATCAGATAATGATGATGGTTCTACATTAAAACTCAATGATCAGGTTATAGGAACTCCCATAATGAGCAAGAACCAAATGAGAAGACAAGGTCTATGCTTCTTTTGTAAAGGTTTTCGGAAGCCTAACCACCAATGCATGGATAATGAGGTAAAGAAGATTGAGGAAGACCTCATTTTGACACAAAGATACATTGAAGAAGAAGCCATGAAGGAAAAAGATTTGAAGATGCAAATTTTGTACAAAGATGTTGGGGCTCATGAATCACATCATCTAGAAGGATAAAAGGGATTCTGTAAGGAGGTCATAAAGGTTAAGGAGACTTATACACATACAGATTTACATTGAAGACATTGGACAAAAATTATGACACATGACACACTTAATTTTCCTTTGAAGACACCTCTTGAACGAGCACTGGGCAATGGACAGTTAGTAAAGGATGAAGTTTGGTTGAGTTCCATGAGGACGCTATAGATATGAAGATATATCTTTTGATTTTCTATTTTATGACAATAGTCATAATATTGAGCCTACTCATAAGATAAAAACCATTCCATATGAGGATGATGGATGTGTGCAATTCCCTAATGTTGACACTCAAGATTTGGGTGTTAAAAATGAATTATGTGATGTGGATTCAAGCCACAACTAGTCTGATTTTACAAATCAGACCTTAGAAGATGTGAACAAATAAAAAAATTTACTTGTTGGTGATGGGTCCCAAGATAACTCTTTGGATGAACATGCATCTACTTTGGAAGAAGAAGTGTGCAATGATTATGTCTAATCATCTACTTCTATTATGTCATTGGAGCTATCCCATGATGTACATAACAGTAGTACCTTTGTTGAGGAAGTGTGCAGAGCAGATGGCACACATGATGATGCTTATCAAATAATGGGTGATTATGATTCAACCTCTTACCATAGTATAGATTAGAAATTAGAAAATTTATGTGGAGATGATTCGTCACAGGGGTCTCATCATTTGGTAGGGCAATTAAAGGTGAACGAAGGCATGACTGCTTCAGTGTTAGAACACTTTGATGTTGTTTATCGGTTGGTGGCACACTATTGTTGGACTCTAGGTATACATGAGCACCTTGATAATGGACTTTCCCTTGCAAAGTTTCAAGCACTTAGAGATGCAATCGGGGTAACGAAGAATAATTACCTATGGCTATTATCAGATAAAGGTCATCTTCTCATTCTTGATGGTATCTATTTTAATGCTCTAAAGTGAAAGGAAGAGGAGGTTGATTAGATCAGCTATGAGCCTGAGGTCACCACGGACTCTTTGAAGAGTGCTCAAACATCCCTTCAAGAGTCAAAGTTATGGATAGATGAGCTTACCATGGAGTTTAGCTTAGCACAGTCTTCATCGCTACTAGATACAGTTACAATATCTGTGACAATTACTAGTGATGAGCATACACCCATAGGTAGCAATAAGGAGCACATTGATGATGTGACTACATCCTTTTTAATTATAGGTGTAGGTGACACAAATTGGATGAGTAATTTTGATGAGTTTAACAAAGAACCATATGTTGCATTAGGTGTTTCTGAGGATAGTCACATTTCAGGTGATGCAGAGCAGATTATTGATAACTCTTATGGTGAAGTAGTGGATTCTCAAGAGATTTGTGTGATAGATCAATATGTTATTCGATCTTCTTCACAAGAGGTATGCATGGTATCATCTAGTTGGAAGATTGGTTTTCATTTTGATATGTTTCCCTATCCTGGAAGCAAATTAGAGATTACATCCCATGCCGCTAATTTTGATCAACAACTTATTGAGCCACAGAGATGGAAAGATCAACTGAAGGTTACAGGAGAGAAGGTTGATTCAACCTTATCTCATTTTTATTGCAATCATAAGTATGTTGAGTACCTTCTTTGGACAAAAAAGTTTTAGGAGAGATGATATGGGGTCTCAGTTGGTACTCACATTCATGATTTGTGATTCATCAGGAGTGCTTTGGAGGAGATAAAACAAAAATATCTCCAATGATTTCATGATAGAGAGTATGTTATTAGGTACGTAGAGAGGGTTGGCAAAGCATCTACCCAATTATCCATTTAGGATCAGAGACCTGAGCCATCTTCTAATTTGAGTGATGAGAGTGATGAGGAATGTGTTCCTCATGACTATGGCAATCAACCATTGACACAGGCATGTGCTTTTTATTTTGACTGTATAGTGAGGAGTGCTCATCACTTCTTCTTTAGTCCACACATTGATGACTTGATGACACGTAGGTGTGGATTGGCTCAGGATTTATACCATCCATTTTGGGATGAAGAGTTGCCATCTTCAAAAGATGGAACTAGAGATTGCAGGTGTTTGACTCAATTATATTTAGAGGATTACTTGCAAGGTCAGAGATCAGATTACCTTCATGCTGGTGTGTACCTAACAGAGTTTTCCACATCTTTGTCTTAGAGATTTCCATTAGATACAGGATTACAAGGAGATGGTGGTATTCATAAACATGATGGCTTGTTTAGCCCTTACAATGGTGATGGAGGAGAGTTTTATCACTCCCTTGATTTGGGAGGAGTAGTTACATATCTTCCAGTACCTATGAGGGATATTCAGCACATCCATAGGAAATTTTTAGAGGATGAAAGGGAATGTTTTGGTATAGACATGTTTGGATATTCTTACCTCCTCTTGACTAATGGATGTGAGTTTCAATTGTATTGGGATCTAGGTGGAGACATGATTGGCAATGTGGTTTAGATGGGTCCCATTGGGTTACTTCACCACTCTCAGCATGGTGAAGTTGATATCAGATTAGTGCAGTGGAAGTCAGAGGATGTTATGCATGGTAGACTTCCATTCTAGGTTTGGCATCTAGGGATATATTATTAGGCCCTCTACATTTTGCTATGGGATCCTTCTTGTGTATTAGGATTCCAGTCAGGGTTTGTTGATGAGTTTTATAGCATGTACATTGTTTGGTACGCATACAGTTTCACCAGTGGTTCACATGTACATGAGCTGATTTTAATGCACAAATCTTGTACGTATGAGTTGGATAGTTGGTATGATGTTTATCCTTGTGCAGTTGTGATTTTGTTGGTGTTACTAGAGTTATTTAGAGATATGTGGGTCATTATACAGTTCTTCCCTTAGGCTTCTGTTGGAGTGGTGTTATCATTTCATTTGCAATTGATTGAGGACAAGAAATTTCAAGGAAGGTGGACTGTAATGTCCGCATTTGAGCGAGCACTAGAAGTTTGGTGGTTTAGCCTATCATCAGGTCCTCGTAGGCTAATCAGGGTGATTAGAGGGCCCAGTGTTGGAGTTAGTTGGTTCTCTAGTGGGCAGTTGGTAGTGTTTTCATCTCCAGATCCTTAGCTTGTTTAGAGGTGATGTTACTCAAGGGTTTTTGGGTTTATTTATGAATACTTACTATTCATAGTAAGTCAATTAGATGATACAAGCCAACCTTACTATTTATATTAAGGCACCCTAGTTAGCAGTGAATGTAGTGGGCTTCCTCCTGGTGAAGTCAAAATTGATTTACGATGATTAATGGATTTATAATATTATAATTATTATAGTTATAATTTGATAATAGTTAATTATTAAGTGCATGTCATTAATGAATTAAATGGACTTTATTTAATAGGAGAGAAAAGTAAATGAAATTAAAGTAAATTATATGAGATGAAGTCAAATGCAAATTGAATATTATAAAAGGGCATTTAAAGCTTATTTTCATTCATTGATTATTGAAGAAGAAGAATTTGGCTAAGGGCTTTGCTAAAGACTAGAGAGTCTAAAAATATCAAGCTTTTTGAGGATGTAGCCCCTCAAGAAGAACAGCTTGTAGACAATTCCATTGCAGGGATTGTGCTTGTGCTTCATCGAATTCAAGAAGATTTCTTTATTCAAGTTTTTGAAAGATTTATCAGAATATTGTGCACATATTTTTCATCATTGCCAAAGGGTTTATACTAGCCCTAGTGCCATTGGAAAGATCACTTGTAGCCATTAGTAGAGGATCGATTGCATTTCAAAGGAGATCGAACTCCATACAAACTAGCCACAACATATAATAAGTGGAGATTGTATATGGTGAAAAGGTTGAGCTACAACAATCTTCTAGTATCTCAGACATTAATCTATAACTAAAGCAGCATATACATATGAAGGCGATTGGATTTGATACCTTGTTTATAGTTTGGCATTGTAACTTCATCATGGCACAAGGGAAAAATTTGATATGTTGGCATTTCATTGTATAATCTGAAACTAAATGTAATCAACAAATAACTCTATTCAAATCTTTAATTTAAATACATATATCTTATTTACTTCTGTTGTTATAAGTGTTAATATCAGTGATTAAATCTTGTTTGGTTATTGGCATATGCATGTGAAATGTATGCTCTATTGTTCATTGAAATGTCTATATAAAACAATCTGGAAAAACTTATCACAAAGAAGCATTCAAAGTCAGAAAATTTAGTGATAACAGACAAGATGCTAAGTGTTTGATAAGATATCAATACACTAAATTCAAAAAATTCATGACAGATTTGGGGTGGGACACTAAAATTTTATATTCAAATGTCTTTCGATCTACACAAATAACTCTATTTTCTTTCTCTTTGATTCAAAACCCTAGCTTACACTTTTGAGATCAACATGATCTATAAAATGGGCTAGAAAGATAGGTTTAGTTGACCTCAAACACCTAACATTGAGTGGCTAAGCATTGTTTACATTCTAATACATTGAAGAGGGCTCAAACATTATGTAGTTCTCCTACCTAGATATGTTTATTGAATTAATATAATAATAACATGCTTTGGAATCATGTGTATGGATTTTGACACTTCAAAATATATGATTTTGAAATTTCAATGGTATTCGCATTTGGTTTAGGGCCTTTTCATTTCATAAATTTTGAATTTGGAAGCATTAGGTAATTCATCTCAATGTGTAGATGTTTTCTAGTGATATATAACTGATTTGATCAATAGGAATAGGATTATACTAGATTTTGTTATCTAGATAACTCTTCAAGTAATTTTCCTCCAAATGAACATGAGAAATGTGGAAGCTAGTGCATAGGAAGGATTTAAATTTGGAAATATGGCTTCATTTGAATATGGATGAAACTATTTAGAAGGCATGAAATAATGATATGAGATCAAAAGGCAGTCTAAGTGTGACAATAAGTTATTCGAGTAGAAACTAGGGAATTATTATGTATCAACAATGGAAGAGTTGATTATGTGTGCACAAGTCATGTATGCCTAAGTTTTGTCAAAACTAACATTGTCAAGTGTTTAATACCAAATATGATTATCAACAATTCCTCCCTTTTATTCTAACAATGGATGTGCTAGAGTAAAGTGATAAAATATGATACCTAAATGTAATTCTTGTGGGTGTGTTTAGGTAGAGTTGAGTGTTACGCTTCCTCAATGTAAAACCTTAAATGAAGCATTTAGAAATCAGTTTTCACTTATGATATAAAAGTGAAGTACAAACATTACATACATATGAAATTGAAATAACAAGAAATGAATACCCTTGTATTCATGTGAATCAAGTTATCTTATGCAGACACTAAAGAATGGGTGATAATACCCCTTGGAGATGCCAATATTAAAACCATAGTTTGAGTTGAATATGTTGCAATCCTCATACCAATATAAGTCAGTTTTTCTAAATCATCTACTATTGAAAAATTGTATAATTCAATCTGAAATCTAAATACAATTTAATAGAACCTAAGTAAATATATTTTTCTAGTAGAGTGCCTTACATATCCCTTCATATGACTAAAGTCTTACACACTATATAATTTGAGTATATAACATGTGAAAATATATTTTAATATCTTAAAACTATTCATGTACTCTCCTTTTTTTGATAATTTGTGTAAATTAAGTCCTATAATTTACATAATAATATCATTGAATTTTTGAAATGTCACTCATAATACTATAACTTATCTAACACATGCCTTGTAGATGCCTCAGATTAAAACATGTAATAATCTATGTAAATGAGTGATAAGGTTAATTTTCTTAGTTGATGGTTTGAGGTCTAGATGATGAAGGCTTGGTAACTTGTTTATTTTGAGAGGCTTTGACATAATCATGATGACGTATTTTGATCATAGCATCATGATTGAATGTATCTTGTAACATAAAAGAAACAAAAAAATTGAGGAGCCCATGACATGTTTCATGATAATGACCTATATTGATGTAAAACCAAATTTTTTTGCTAGGATCATACCATGTAGATGGATTATTAGTATAAATGAAAGGTTTAGAAGGAGAAAAGAGTTGTTTCATTTGTTGAACTATTAATGGTGTACGGGAAGCTTAGGGGTTATCCACTTTGACTACTCATGTTTTTGTTTGAGGAGGATTACTAATAATCACATTAGTGCAATTTTGAAAGATCCCTTAATGGACTTATGGTTGGGCTCAAATTGTTTGATAAGAAAGTCTTATTTGTTAGTTTCATCAATTGCATCATTTAGAGTTTAGAGGAAAAAAGTTTGAACCTTGTATTGAAGGGAAGGTGTTAATGCAGTTATAAAGAGTTTAAATAAGTTATCATCAATCATGTTCTGATTGGCTTTGTGAGCCAAATATTTCCATTATTTAATGAAACCATGAGTTGATTCAGAAGGGGGTTATTTAGCATTGACAAAATGATTAAGACAACGTTCAAGAAGATCATTGTGTTGAAATTATTTTACTAAAAGATTGACTAAATCCTCTAGTTATCATATGGAATGTTGAGGGAGCTTATTATACCATTCTAATACATCTCTTAGGAATGTTTTGACTAGAATTTTGGTGATAGTAAAGGTATTGATTTGAATCCATTCTTTGCAAAGATTACCAAATGCTTTAATAAAAGATGCAGGGTATTTAGTCCTTTGATATTTAATAGTTGGAGAGATATTTCCAATATCAATAGAAATAATGAAGGGAGCTAAAGGTTCATTTTGAATATTTTGGAGCATCATGTTGTGCATAATGGGTTGGTGAATGATATTTACCATGGAATATGTAAGAGGTAGAGGGATAAAATTTTGTTTATTTTGAGGTAAGAGAATATGAGGTTGATTAGCCATGTTTAATAAGTGATGTTACATTTGCATCATTTGAGAAGTATTAGATATTTGCATAATATGAATTTGTTAAACTATTTGTGCAAGAACTTGAGTGGTGTCAATTGGTGGATTAGGTTTATTAGTGCTTAAAAGTGGATTATTAGGGTTGGTAGGAGGAGCATTACCTAAATTGGTATTAGGGTATGGGTTGTTAGATGGAGGATTTATAGGTGATAGGTTGTTGGTGTTTAAAATATTTTCTATAAGGTTATTGGTTAACCTTGTGTCAATTATGTCTATAGTTTAATAATGTGATTTTGAGAGAGAATTATTTTGAGAATTTTGTAATGGATCTGATCAATCAATGTCATTAGTTGTGGTAATTTGAACCATATTGAAGTGCAAATATGAAGGGTGAGAGAAGGTACACCAAGAGTTAGTATCCTCTTGGGTAACAAAGGTATGAAGGAAAGAATACCCATTAGATCATCTGAATGGATTAAGGTTATCCAAAATGATTATAATAGGGGATTTGATGATACTTGGAATGAGGATCTAAGACCAAAGAAAGAACATGATAAATGGGGGCAAAGTTGGCCAAATACTAAACTTGATCGATGAAGCATTATTTTAAAACATAAAATTGAATCGACCAAGTAGTACAGAGTCGACCAAGTCAACTGAGTTTGGAAGAAAAACCAACAAAAAAAATCTAGGAAAGGACATAGTTGAGTGGGTCAACTATGTTATGTGGGGAAGTACTAAAGGCCAACTTGTGAGAGATTGGGTCAAACAAGATGATTGTGTCTTATAGGAGGGTAAAATACTAATCTATGAGAGACTGGGATGAATAGAACAATTATGTTCTATGGGAAGAAAATTTTAGGAGACACAGTCGAGTGGGTTGAATGTGTTATCAGGGTAGAGACAGGTTTTGATAGTTGTGACTCTAGATGATCTAGTGTTATTTAGTATAAAAATTGAAATAAACACATGTGCAACTAATTTTAACCAGTCAATCTAGCTATGACACACAACACAAACCTTGAATCAATGTTGGACAATACAAGTTTTGTAGTACAACTACAATAGAAAATGAAAGCAACAAAAATAGAAATGTTAATCTATATTATATTTCCTAAATTTTGTAAATTATAATTATAGAAATAAATGTGATAAGGTATTTGGCTTTAGAAAGGAACTATAAAGGTAAGATAAATATGATTTCGAGATGTTAAAACTGAAATGGATATGTATTGGTGATGGTACTGGCTAGGTATTAGGGCCTACCCCCTAACTTCACAATCCCACATCGATAAAGGTGTCGAGTGTTTTGTCAATATATACCATCAACCACATATTTATACATAACCAAAAAATTGAGTCAGCATCCCCTTTGGTGATGAAATCCATGTAGATAGACCTTAGGTAAAATTGTTTAATGATTTTTGATATTGTGTGATTTAGAAGCGTGTGAATAAATGAAAAACAATGTGACTAAATTGCTAAATTGAACCTTCTTATTTGTTCTTTATGTGCTACTCTAAGAAAGGAAGCAACAAAATCAAAGATGAGTTAATTACTAGCAATGTGAGTTAATTTGTTTGCTTGTAGATTACAGGGTCGATCAGGTCAATCGTGTATACAAATAGTAAAGAATATAATCAACTAGGTCAATTTTGTCTATTGAAACAAGGGTTAAAGAAACACAATCAAATAAATTGATTGAGTCTCCTAGTCAAGAAATAACTATAGAACTAAGTCGATCTAGTCAACTTAGTTTGTGATAGGGTTATAGTTTTATTGACTAAAAATTATGAAAAACATGACTGAAATGAAGGAAAATAAAGGACTAAGTTGGTGAGAATAAACTTGATGATTTTAATGACGTTAAATTTGTTATTTTTGTATTGTGATATCTAGATGAAGATAATTAACTTGCTAACAAAGTTAATAGGGTTAACTAAGTCTAAAAACCTATATTCCAAGAAGTAAACTAAGTCAATCAGATCGATTCATTCACCTATAGTTGAAGATGACCTGCACAAAGCAAAATAGAGTCAATCAAATCGATCGTGTTAAAATTGTGCATAGAATATTAGACTAATTCGATAGATTTGATCCAATGATGTAAAAATTAAATAAATACTAAATGAAAGCATGAAATCAAACCTACAAGGATTAGTTTATGTCAGGTTCACCAAGTTGTATAATAAGGAAAAGTGGAGTTGATTTACAAATTAATCCTAACGTAGAGAAGATAAATAAAACTAGCCCTTTTGCTTGTTGGTACATTTAGAGAATTAGGGTCATGACCAATATGGATCTGATAGATCTACTTAAGGGGTCTCTTACCACACAATATCATTAGATAGGGTTCCAAAGCTTCTAGTCGAGCAATACCACACAATAACCCTATCTAGGTCCTATATTTTCTATCAAAGTAAATAATAAATACAATCTAATGCTTACCAAAGCTTGTGACACAAATGGGGGATAATAAAAATTAAATTAACCATGCAAATAACTCTACTCAAGTCAATGTAGATGTAATCTTAATGCATGGAGAGATAAATACATTCATAAGCCATTACGTATGTTGTTTCTATCTACCATAATAGAGGAGCAAGAGTTAGGAATAATTACTTGAAGATGAACCCATCAAGGCTCAATCTCTCCTTTAGCCAATGGTGTTTTTTAATAGGTTATTGTGGTTTGTAAAGATCACAAGGATAGGTCAACTCTAGTCTATAAGACTTCTATGCATCCAAAACATTTACACAATACAAAATCTTTTTTTCCAACTATAAACCTTAAGCAATGACTCTTTAAGTAGAATGGTGGAAGAGTAGATTGTAAATAAGTGCAAATGAATGATTATATCTATCTTTCTTTGAAAATGGGTTGAAAGATGTGTTTATTTAGCTGAATTTAATCCAAAACCCTTCATAATTTTTAGCTGACACAGTCAGCCCAATTCACCTTGTTGTTTAGAAAATAAAGCAATTAGGTCTCAGACTAAATCAATTGGGATGACTTAATCTCATAACATGGTCATTTCTTAGAATAGGGTCAGCCCATTCAACTATGTTTGGAGGATGGTAATAAGAGGTTTTAACTTAGGTAGGGGTTATTTGAGGCAGTGAATTACTTGGAGGAGTGCGTAAGGAAGGTGTCAAAGCTTAAGGAAATATATAGGAGGGACTTGTATTGGTTTTAAGTGGTGGTATAAGGAACAACAATCTTAAGAAGCATCAATGGTCTACCCACCGCTTTCCTAGTGCACTCGTTAAGGTATGGACTCAGAGAGATTGAGACTCGATGGGTTCTTATAAAAGAGAAATCATTAATAGTTGATAAAGTTTAAAAATATTGTGTGTATACCATTTATGCCTAAAATTTTAATATAAATGAGAAAAAGACTCAATCTCTAATATAAGTTCACTGTGTATGCCCCCTTCTAAGGTGAGGTATATATGCTATGAATTACTATATCAAAATAAAATAGTTATAGGCATCATGTTATATATAAAAACATGTAAGCAAGTAAAACATACATGCTAACGTGATTAGATTATATCATCATGGTAAGATTTTACCATCCAAGAATATATGTATGAAGCCTATATTCTAAGACATATAAGTGTCTTGTCAAAATAAATATAGCAATGAAGCATGCAAGATAGATTCAACATACAAACACTGAGTAATAACCATGTAGAAGATGCATGATATGTTTCATGACATCACATTCAAAAATAAAAATGGGTGATATGGATCTTGGCATAAAAAACTTAGAAAAATATCCTAGATGTATCCATACATAACACATAAAGTCACATGCAAAGTCATGGCCAAGAAAAACATTATTTATCATAGAAATACACATGAGAACACATAGAGTCAAGTAGAGTATAAGAGTCACTTAGTGAAAAGGCAATTTCATGTAGAGTTGGAATCAAACAAAATAAGATTCAAACACAAAAGGAGTCACACAATGAACATCGAATGTCACACAGAGTTAAAGTGAAATAGATAAAGAGTCACATAATGTAATACATTCAAGTATCACATCATGTAACACACAACATTATCCATGATTTATATAACAACTAATCTAATCTACCCATTTAGTGTATGTCATCGCTTAAAACAAAAAGTAGTATCTAGAGAAACAACAGTCTAAATATTATGAGTAAGAGTAAGCCATGTGTGATTAGTGTAAAATATCTCATTGTGATTAATGGAAATGGTCATAGAAAGATGTAACTTATCTAAAATGTACCAAGATTCCCCCAATGTAAGTGTGCCCCCAATGTAGGTAGATAGCCTTTATATGTAGAAAATTCTGACATCTATATATTCATATCATCAAAAATTTATATTTCCTACATCCCAGTCATGTATACCATGAAATGTATGTGCACAATAATATATATATATATATATATATATATATATATATATATATATATATATATATATCATGTAAGCTAGTAACACATGTCATACATATGCCTTGGTTTTTTATTTTTGAATATTTTCAATTTTTGTATTTTTGAAATATTTTTTATATTTTTTAAATTTGAAAAATCTAAGTTATGAATTATGCTAACTAATGATCCCATCAAGGAGATATTATGATGTAGGTCCTATCTCAATCATGGAATATTTTACCCACTTTTAGTGATTAGTAACACATGTATTTGTTTCAAAGTATGACAAGTGGTCTCATTCTATCACATATCCATCATGGTCATCATAGACTATATATTTATGCCTATGCTGTGCAACTCTAGTAACGAGAGTATTATGTGGATACTTGGGTATAGTATGAGAGTGTGTTTGTGTTCATTATAGAAGAATTTGTGGAAAAAATAGGATATGTCATGCCCTTGAATTATGAACTAATGTACTTGTACTATGTATATCAATAATATGATCATCAATTTTATCTTGTATCCTAGTTTGCAAACTTTTCCATCTATTAGTCAAATTTATTGTGCATCTATGATAATCAGAATATGCATTATTATCAAATACATTATATGGATGCCTACTCATTTGAACCTCTTTTTTGGGAGGAATAAATATGATAATTCACTCAAGTAACTTCTGTAGTATCCTATTAATTCATTTCAACAACTATGAAGACTACCTGCTTTAAGGAGCTGAGAAGACAAGTTGAATAGTAAACTATAATACGACATTATTTATCACCTTTACGTCATCATTTAATTTTATTACAATGATTTTGTATTAATATTTATATCCTTTCATCTATCATTATAATTCTGAACAACTACTTGCATAATGCCCAATTATTCTATGGTGAAAATAATATGGTATCCCATTTTTAAACTATGACCATTCATGTTCTCTTTATTGTGTAGTAGGTAAAGAAATAAAATGCTTATAAAGTAACATCTGTAGTATGATATGTGATTTATATTAGGTTTTCATAATATATAATTTGATAGCTTGGTCTATATCTATGAGATCTACATTATTTATTGCATTTGCCATAAATGTTTGATGTGCACCCTTAATACATTATGTAACATGTTGTACCTCTTATTCTCTGGGTATGCTAGTTAAGAAATAATTGCTTAAATGAAACACTTATTATTGAATTATGTTTTCATGAACATATATTGCATCACTAATTTTCATTTGTAACTTTATTAATGTTTGGAAGGTGTGTATTTTCCTTATCCTTTTTTGCATTGCTTACTACCTTGGAATCATATATGTATTCTCCTCGACCAATAGGTGTAAAATTTATATGAGATCAATATTCATCTATGTTATTTGGGATTCCATTCTCATCATCATCATTATTATCTTTTTCTATTAAAATATAACTTGGAACCTTTGAGTTTAGTACTAAGTGAAGATCTAGTATCTTATCTTTTTTGTGCATTCTTTATTATCTTTTGTTGGCTTGATTCATAAAGAGTTGAATCTATTTTGTTAGCTTTGATTCACTCACTAATTTTATATGTATGTATCTATTTTGGTGGTATGGTATGTGATGGAGGTATTATAGTTCATTAAAAATCATCAGGTTGTGGACTAGATCCATCACTAGGTTTTGATACTTTGAATATTTGAAAGGTTGTTTGTCCACATGACATGTACATATAAACATCCATTATGAACAAACTTTCCACCAATGGAAAGTGAATGGCCCAAATTCCATTGCATGTATCCATGGTCTATCTAAGATTAGGTTATATTATAAGTGATTCCACATCACAATAAGCAAATTAAATAGTGTCTTAAGGCCCATAATGATATCATACGTAATTGATCCTAAAAATTGGCAAAGCACATTGTCAAATCCCTTGATTTTTAATCTGATTTCTTAATAGATTCCATATTAACACCCAATATTTATAAATATTGTAATATTTCATTTGTTCAATCTTGATTCATTATCTATCAAGACATTTCTAACTCGATATTTTTAGTTTTAACTTTAGTGAACAAATGGAAATGTTGATTTATAGCGTGCTAAGTAGGAAGTCATCCTTTTCAAAATAGATGATGTATTGCATATTATTTAATGTATTAAGAACTTAAAGTAATTTAGTTTTGTATTATTTAATATAGCCATGTAATGCAATATAGCATATAAGATATCCTTGTAGAGAGTTGTTTTATTGAGTAGCTTAGATGCAGAATTTTTCTTGGGTATTATTAAGTTGATCAGTGATATTTTACCCTTTAATTTGATTTTTATACATTATGGTAAGTGGTGGGAGATGAGGTGGAACATTAAGACCACCTCCATTCTATATTTATTTATGCAGTGAACCGATTACACAAAGAGATTAAATCATAAATAATAATATATTTTACACTATATTATGGTATTGCATTCATTACAAATATATAGGTGAAGTTGTTCCTATAATCTAGGAAACAAATAATCAACAATATATGAGTTATTTTAATAGCTTGTACTACATTTAGGCTATTTATGTAGATTGTTGTAAACAAGCTAACTTACACATATAATAATATTTACCACTACATGAATATTATCTAACCATATAATTTTTACAATAGTAATTTCCTATCATTCACCCTCTTAGTTTGAACATGGGGATAAAATCACATTCTCAAAAGATTTAACCACCTCTTGAAATCACTGCCTAAACCAGGTACAAAGTCCATAGATTATCTCTTTACCCTCATAAAGGTGTAGTGATGAACCAAATTATGTAGGACTAATCCCTTCCTCTTTAGGTTCTTATAGGACTTTCCCTTGCTCTTTGGGTGCTCAAATTCTTATTCTTCAAAATACAAAAGTGTGATACTAATTGGATAACTATCCTTGAGTTTACTTCAAAATCTTATCCTGCTCCCCAAAAGTGAGTTTTTTGAAAACATGAATTATCTCAAATTTATACAAAGTGGTTTGTTTGCAAACCAACACACTGAAAAAAATAATACTTAAAAATAAAAAAAATAACTGAAACAAATGTACCCTCAAAGCATATGGGCCCCATCATTGGTGACCGATAAGAGGCTCTGTAAACCTCTTTCTTTTTTTGCCTCTGACCTCCTTTATATGAATTTACTTACTCAGTCGATGAATATGTGAAGCACAATTTTTTCCACATTGGGTTTGATTCCCCCTTTAATGTGAAACAATACATATTTTTGATAGGATGTTGGGGTCGCTCAAAAATGTGTCCTTTAAATAATTTATCTTACTCTAGATAAATATGACGTAACAACTTATTTTATTTTATTTTTATTCATTTTTTAATAATAATTACACTATATATTATATTTAACATATTAATGAGAATAATACAAAGGATATTATATAACCATAGAAACAAAAAAATAACCTCCTAATAAATAGGGAGGAATAATAACAAACATCCTAGTAATAGTCATGGGTAACAATAGAAAACTAACCATGAGAACACTAGAAATAAAATTGATTAGCTTTATGTAGAGAATTGATCACACATAGAGATTGAATCGCATATAATAATATATTTTACATTATTTTATAGTATTTCATTCATTACAAATATATAGGTCAAGTTGTTCCTATAATCTAGGAAATAATTCAGCAATAATACATGAGTTATTTTAGTAACTCGTACTACATTTAGGCTATTTACGTAGGTTGTTTAAAAAACCTACCTTACACACATTTAATAATATTTACCACTACATAAATATTATCTAACCATATAATGTTCATAATAGTAATTTTCTATCATCATTCATGGTAGGGAACCTAACCTCTTCTCATTGTCATAGCATGGACCATGGAATCTAATATAGGCCTTGGGATAATAATGGGAGTGGGAGAAAAGTAGATAACATGACATTAAAGTTCAGGGGAGGAGGAACAAAATGAGTCATGCATGCCCTCTAACTTCTAGTAGTAACTAGAAGCATTTTGGATTGGATATTTAGACAATAAAAGATTCTAAGGAGAGTTATATATTCCTCATTATTAGTTCTAGCCTTAATTTTATTGCATATGAGTTTGACCCATTTCATTACATAGTTATGAAAGATAATACTTATTTTAGGTAAGCATCATGTAATTATAACTATCACATATTGAAATAGAAAGTATAAAATATGTATATCCATTATAACCATGATGTGTTTATATGAGCAACGAGAAACAAAAAATTAGATATAGAAACCCAATTCCAAAAATTGAAACCTTAAGAAGGTGGAAAGAAAACCTGAAAGGAAAGCTAGGGTTTGGATGTGCTAAAATAAAAAACTAGGGTTTTAAGGATTGAAACCCTAATATGAAAATATTAATTATGAGGAGGAAAACATAAATTGGGTCTAAAATTCAAACTTAAAAGCAAAAATATGAAACTCGAGGAAAGTGGAAGTAAACGCTAAGGATTCTAGGATTTTTTATGTTTATGGGAAGGATTAGAATCACCATTATGTTTGAATGAATTTTAGATTTGGTTATCTATATAAACCAAAATGTTGAGAGTAATTTATATTATATAATATATGTCTAAAATAAAATAAATATTAATGTAAGAGTAGGATATTACTGATTTATTATAATTACTATCTATGGAAATAACCTAGAAGATAGGGTACTTAGCTTGTTTCTATTTTTTACCTAGTCTATGGTAATGTACTATCATCAAATAGGCTTTGTAGGGGATTATGTTCACTCAGATTAGGAAATAAAATGTAAAACTCAATAAGATGAGTTTAGTATTGGTTAGATGCATGTGGAATCTAGAATCATCTACAATATGCCAAATTCATCTAGGGGATATGTCTAGGTCTACAACAGTTTGGATCATTATTTATGCATCTAAAAATGGCTCCTCGATATTTAAATATCTTCATACCTACATGAATAATTATAGTTTCCTTATCTTTGAAACAACACTATATCTTAATAAAGGTTTAGAAATGATGGGTCAAGTTGACCTTAACCACCCCTATTGAGTGGCTAAGAATGACACATGTTCTAATATTACAAACAGGGATCTAACTACACATGGTTCGCCCATGTGTTTATGTGCTCAATAAATGTAATACTAACATGTGCAATCATGCGTGTGGCTTTCAACATGTGAAAAACTATGATTTTGACCTTGTCATTACATAAAAACTTAGATGAGGGCCTTTTCAATTTAGGGGTTTTAGATTTGGATGCTTTATGGAATTTTGTCTCAACGTCTAGATGTTTTCCAATGAAACATGGGTGACTTACAAGATAAGTGATAGATATGAATACGCTTAATATAAATTTGCTTAACTGATTCTTTGTGTAATCTCCATCTAAATTAAAATAAAAAATGTGCAGGTGGACCCATAGAAATTATTTAAATATAATAAAATTACTTTTAAATTATAGTGGATGAATCCAACTAAGGTAGATGGCTATGGCAAGTAGATCCATCTGACTATGGCCAAAAATGTCTAAAAAATAAGAAACAATAATATGAGATTATGTTACAGTTTGATTATGAAAATAAGTTAGTCATGCATTGAATAAGAAATTATTGTGTATAAATAACAATAATTTGGAAAGGTTGGGCCCATATATAGGATAATGGTTAGGATAATGTGTGAGAAAGATTAGGTTATATGCGCATAAGTCATGTATACCTAAGCTTGGTCAAAACTAACATTTTCAAGTGTCTAATATCAAATATGTGTGTATATATTTTCACCTCGTTTAGTTTAGTAATGGAAGTGTTAAAGTAATAAGATAGAAGGAGATCCTTGATTGTCACCACAATGGGTGTGTTTAGGAAGGGTTGAGTGTTGCACTTGCTCCATGTAAAACTTGTAATGAAACATGTAAAAATAAGACTTCACTTATGATATAAATTTTAAATTAAAAATATTGCATATATATAAAATATAAATAACAAGGAATGAATACTTATATATACACCCAAATCAAGTTGTCATTTGGAGATTATGGAGAAAAGGTGACATTGCACCATGGAAATGCTAGTGTTAAAACCATGGGTTGAGCATAATATGTCACAACCCTTATAGTAGATGGAGAAGTCCTTAAAAGTATAGTCACGTAGACCTAAAAAAAACTATTCATTATATTTTATTATAGAGAATGGGACCCACCATGGGTTCTAAAAAAATTGAGCAAGTTTTTATAAATCATCTGTTGGAAAGAAATTATACAACCTCAAAATATGATTATAAATGACTAGAAACTGAGTAATATATTATAATAAACTACCTCATATATGCCCTACAAATTCCCTTAATATAATAGCCTATGTAATTAGAATAATATAACTTGTGCCAAAATGTCATAATATATGAAAATTATTCAAATATGCCACACATATGACCCAAATCTGATCACCTATATAAACTAAGTCCTTAATTTATGTAAAAATATCATAGAACATGGAAAATGTCACTCATAATCCTATAGAATATCTGAGATATGCCTTGCTTATTTGTCAATTCTTTGTCAAATCTATCATAATATGCATAAAAATTATAATAATCTTCATAAAGCTATAATTATATGTGCCTAAAATCTGAAATTTTTATGTCCAAATTTTGAATATATCTTGTGTAAATGAAAAAATATTTAAGACAAGCCTAGTGTGTATGCCTCTTTTTATGGTGAGGTAAATAGCCTAATAATTACTCATCTCAAAAGAAAAGAGTTACATGCATCATGTTATATAGAAAAAATAGAAGCATTTTAGAACATGTGATAAAATGATTACATTATATCATCATAATAATATTAGATCCTCTGAGTATATATGAAACATGTATCTTAAGGCATTAAAGTGTCTCATTAAGATAGATATAGAAATGAGTCACATAAAATAGAGTCAATATAATAATGGGCATATAAACATTGGGTAATAACTATGTGAAATATGCATGCTAAGTGTCATGAAATTACATACAAAAATAAAAACATTTGATATTGATCATGACCTCACAAGATTAGTAGACAATACATGATGTATCCACATAGAAAAAAGAGTCGCTCATAATGTCATGGACATGTCACATAAGTAATCATATAAAAACATGTTATAACACACATATTCAAGTAGAGTAGTGAGTCATAGAGAAAACTTAATATCATGTAGAGTCTAATTCAAACAAAGTAAGAGTAAAAAACAAACATAGTCACATAATGAACACCCAATGTCTCATAGATTTAGAGTGAAACAAAGAAAGAGTCACACAAGGTAATATAGATTCAAGCATCAAACCATGTAACATACGACAATGAACATGATGCATAAAATAAGTAATTTTAATATTCATAATTAATGTATGTCATCATCACATACATCAAAATATAGTATCCAAATAAATAGTAGTATGAGGAAGATTAATCCATGTTTAGTTAGTGTAAAATAACAAAATATAGTCAATGGAAGTGGTGATAGATAGATATATTACATATAAAGTGTACCATGCTGTCCTTAGTGTAAGCATGCCCATTATGTAGGTAGGTGGCCTCTAGGTTTAGGACAATCCTAAATCTATATTTTCATGTCATAGAAAACCTATATGTTATGCATCCCATTCATTATACTTTGAAATGCATGTGCATATAAAAACTAGATATATATAATTTACCATATGTGATAAATCATAAACAAATAATGTAAACTAAAAATGTATGTCATGCACAACTCATTTTTGACAATTTTTTTGTTTTTTAATATTTTTGAAATAGCTTCATTTTTAATCTGATTTATGAGTTATGTTGACCAATTATCCCATCAACAAGATTCTCTAATGTGGGTCCTAGGTAAATCATGAAGAATGATATCTAGTATTAGTGAATGGTAACACATGTATCTATATTGAAGTCTGAGAAGTGGTCTCACATTGTGAAATATCCATCATGGTCATCATAGACTATATGTTGCTCCATATGCTATGTAACTCAATTAACCTTAGGATTTTATAGATTCTACTATATAGTATGAGAATGCACTTTTGTTTTCTATATAACTATTTGTGGAGAAAAGAGGATAGGTTATGTCCCCAAGTTATGAACCAACGTACTAATATTGTTGAGATTGATAATATGATCATCGACATTATCTTGTATCTTATTTCATGAACTATTTCATCTATTAGTAAAATATTATGTGCATCTATGATAATCATAATATGCATTATTTATAAATCCCTTAGACGTAGGCCTATTCATATTAGCCTCTCTTTTTTTAGGGAGAGGTATGATATTTCATTCAAGTAAATTTTTCAATATCTTATGAAGTGGTTTAGGTAAGTGCATAAACTACCTCCTTTGAGGAGCTAAAAGACAAGTTGACTAGTAGATTGTGATACTATGCTATTTTTGATAGGTACCTCATCCTGTAACTATATTATTATGATCATTCATTTATATTTAAACATATTGATGTGTTGTCATAATGCCCAACAATTATCTACGTGATGCCCATTATTCTATGGTAAGAATAATATAGTCACCCTTTTCAATACTATGACTGATCATGTTATATTTGTTGAGTAATAATAAAAGCAATAAAATGATTCTCAGATAACATTTATTAGTATAATACATGGTTTATCTTAATCCTTCATAATCTATAATTTGATAGTTGTGTCTATATATATGAGCTCTACATTTTTTTACTCGATTTATCATAAATTTTTTATGGACACCCTAATTGTATTTTGTAATGTGATATGCCTATTTTTATTTAATTATGTTGGTTTTAGCAATGAATTTATTCAATGGAGTAATTATCATTAAAATATGTTATTATGAACTTATATTGTAAAGGTATTTTTACTAATATCCTTATCAATTTTTGAAAGATGTGCTTTTATCATATAATTCTTTGCATTGATTATTACTTTAGAATCATATTTGTATTATCCTAGACCAATGGGATTAAAATTTTGATGAGACAAATAATCATCTATGTTATTTTAGATGTCATTTTCATCATCATCTTCCAAGAAAATCTGATTTGGATCCTCTCAGTTGACTAGTGAGGGAAGATCTGGTATCTTTCTTCAAGTGTCATTTTTGTCTTTTTTTGGCCTGATTTATGTAGAGTTGGCTCTTGTTCATTAGCTTTGCTTGACTCACCAATTTTGTGCATGTATCCATTTTTGGTAGTATGTTTTATGATGGAGGTATTAGAGTTGCTTGAAAATTTTAATATTGTGGACTATATCCATCCATACAAAAGATGGGTTGAGCTAACCTCAATCACCTCCCACTGAGTGGTTAAGCATTACCTATATTTCAATACTTAAAAGAGTGCTCAAACCAAACATAGTTCTCCCACCTACCTATATGTGTGTAATCGGTGTAATAATACCATAATTTTTAATCTTATGAATGGATTTTGATACTTGAAAACCTATGATTTTGACCTTGTAATGGTATTCAAACTTGGTTGAGGGCCTTATAATTTGAAGGATTTCAGATTTATAAGCTTTAGGATGGTTTATCCTATTGGGTGAATATTTTTTCAATCAGCGTATTGATCAACAAAATAGGTCTGATCAACCACAGCAGGAAGATTGGTCGGCCAGGTGTGCAGCTTTACTACATCAACCAGAGACAAATCTCTCCTCTCATGAAGGGGAGGTTCCCTATAGATATGTAAGAGCTATATACAATATAAATAAGCAGAAAATAACACATGGGGGGAAAAATAAACCATCCATCTCTCTTCTTTCAGAGATGATGCACACAGACAAAGGAGAAATCTTGGTGTAAACACTGAAGGCACTTCTTTTCTTTCAAAAGTGTTCTTACAAGAAACAACAGGAGTTTATTTCAGGTAGTAAAGTAACCAGTAATCAAAAGGGTGGAGTAACAGCAAGAAGAAGTAGAACACAAAGTTTCCACCTCAACTACCCAAAGAGTATATCACAAAGGATAATGGGGGCACAAAGTCACCCCAGAATCCTCAACACAAAAAATAAAAGAAAAACATAGACTGAAAACAATTGTGAAAGCACAAAGTCTTCCCACAGTTGGTTTCAAGACACTTCCCTATTACTTTCACTAATTCTGCTTACCAAGTTAAATGAATAAGAATACCTTTAGAAGATAGACGTAAGAATGATCTTCTAAAATGACACAAATCAAAACAGCACAAAGTCTATAAGCAACCTACTTTCTCATTCATATAAAAATGAAATTACAATCTGAGCTCAAAGTCTCAATCTTCTTCTTTCAAAATGGGCAGAGTTTCGCTCTTGTAAAAAATAAAAAGTCTCCTTTACAAATGAGAGAAAATACAAAATTATAGAAACTACCCAAGGATTGGCACCTTTTTCCATGGGACGGCCCATGCTGCAGTCAATGTCTTCAATGCGTCTCTAGTTTTGTCTGGAGAGACCATGCTGAGAACAGTGCGCTGCCATAACTATGGCATGTCCCTTCATCTGATATGTCTCCTCCTTAATATGGACTGTCTGGTCCTTTGCATATTTGTCTTTACTTCATGGAAGAAAATAGGCTGCGTCCTCGATTTGGTGCGCTCAGAAGTCTACTCGATCCACTATTCTACCTACTGAAAATAACTCTTTCGAAGACTTTTTTGGTCCTTTGCATCGATCTTCTCTCTTTGAGTCTTTGAGCTCTTTTTTCAGGTGATCACTTGATTCAGGTTGAACCTTGAACCTGTTGAACCACTAAAAGTTCATCAGTTCATTGGTTCATTCTGTCTCTTTGGTTCTATCGCTTCTTGGCCCCTTGGTTGAACTATCCGTTGAACCACTTGTGTGCCGCTTTTTCTTTGACTGAGGCCGCCTTTGAAATTTTGAACCATTGAACTTTGAACTCTTTTAGTTCAAATTTCAATTGGTTCATTAGTTTATTCTGCATTTCACTCAAACACTGCTTCCTTTATCTTTCTAAGCTCTGGTTGAACCTTCGAACCTTGAACCCATTGAACATTTTGGTTTAACGATTCAATGGTTCATTCGGTTCATCTTTTGAAGCCCCTTTGTCTGTGAAAGTTCATTTCTGCATCTTTGTTCAAGCTTTTAAAATAGTCCTTTCTCTGTCGCCAAGTGCCCCCCACAAGGGTACTTGTCCTTCGAGCTTCAACTTCCCTGGCGGGTTCTTACTTCTTTGGCAGGCTTTTTCCATCGGGCAAAAAGCCCAAAAAAATTTCTTCAGACAAAATGTCTGAAGGAAAGTTTCTTGTTACTTGGCCATTCATTCTTTCCTGTTTCTTCAGACTTTTTCTCCGGGTGAATTCTTTCGGACAAAAAGTCTGAAGGAATTTTACCTTAACATTTTTCTGAGAAATCTTCCTGAAAGTATTCTTTCAGCCTCTTGGACTTAGCCATTTCCATCGGACAAAAATTCCAAAAGAATTGTTCCTTTTGGGCCGCTGAACAAATCCGAAGGAATTCTATCTTTTCTTTGACCTTCGAACCAATGTTGCCTGCCCTCTGCAAGGGCATCCCTCTTTGACACATGGCAGTATCCGTCACTTCTTGCCAAGGACATGTGGAGTCTTTTGTTGCATTGTGTTGAAACCTCCGCCATCGACACCTGGCTCTTTTTGCTATCATGCTTTTGCAAAACCATAGAAACGCTTGGGGCTCAGTCGGGCTCTCACAGATGATGACACTTGTCAGCCTCCGTCAATCTCTACTAGGGGCACGTGGCATAGTCCACTACTCTTAGAAAATCATAGTGAAGCCTTTTATGGTTGCCACTTGTCACCCTCCACGGAACTTTGGAGGAAGCTTTGTCAAAAGGAACCCTGCAACTTATAAGGAACTTTGAGAAGTGAATGCCGACACGTGTCACATTCTGTTGAGTTACAATGCTGACATGTGGCACAGTCTGAATATTTTTAGCAACTGCATGGATGCAGACACGTGGTGGCTTCCAACAAGTTTTTAAAAGGGACATGTGGCACCTTCCACCACTTCTCCAAAACAAAGCATAAAGGGGCTCGACTGATGACACTTGGCAGCATCTGCCTGACTCTTTCTTTTACATGTCTCTTTTCTTAACTGAGGCAACCTTTGAACCTGTGAGTTGAACTAATTGAATGTTGAACCCATTGAATCGATGAACCAAAATGGTTGAAGGTTCAATGATTCAATATTTTGAGACTTGTTAAGTGATCGGGGCTGCGGAACCTTGAAACGGTCAAACTTTGAACTTCTGCCGAAGCGCTTAGCTCTTGTTGACGATGTTCAATGGTTCAATCCTTGTTTTGATGCTTGTTGACAGACCCTTTGAACCAGTTTAACCTGCTAAACCTTTTGCCAAAAAGTTGAGAAAATGACGAAATTGAATGTTCAGAACAAATTTTGAGAAGGGAAGAGAGAAATTTTGGTCTGTAGGTTGTCCCAAAAATGAGTGGCATTTTTTGGGGACAACAGCTGGCTCCAGTTGGGGAACTACCTTCAGTTGAAAACTTGAAACACAGTTGAGGGGAATAGAAACCAGAATCTCCAGTGCCTTGAAGTGTGCCATTGGGCTACGGAGTCGAGCTACCCAAAAAGAAAAGCTCCAAAAATGAAAACAAAATGAACAAAACAGAACAAAGGATTATACAAATATACATATGTACAGGGAAACTCATCTGATACTTCAAGAGTTGAAGTGCTTCAGATGTTGCCCATTGTGAGGCAAAGAAAAGAGAGTGCCATTTTGATACTTCAATAGGAAACTATTTTTACCATTGAGCTGATGAATAGTAAAAGGGCCCCTCCACAGGGAATCAAACTTTTCGTGCATCCCCTTTAGTTCTCTTCTCTTGTCCCATAGCAGGACTTGATCTCCAATCTGGAAATTGTGATTCTTTGCTTTCTGATCAAAGAGCTTCTTCACTAGACTTTGATGGGCGGCAATTCGGTCCACCACCATAGTTCTCTACTCATTCAGCTCAATAAAGCACATGATCCTCTTCTCAAGTGAGCTCTCGTACGTCTGATCTTCAATCGCCTTAGCCAATTTCAATGCTGGCAATTCCAAGGTGATTCGTATCTTAGCATTCACATCATATAGAATTTGGAAGGGAGACATACCAATTGCTCTCTTTGGTGTAATTCTATCTGCCCATAGAGCATCAACCAATGCCTTATGTCAAGTCCTCTAGTTGTCGTCCACTAGCTTCTTGATGATAGTCACCAGGTTTTTATTGCTTGACTCATTCTGTCCATTCCCTTGTGGGAAGTAATCAGAGGAATGGGAGAGTGTAATTCCATAGCAGAAGCAGAATTGAGTAATCTCCTGGGAAGTGAAGCAAGCTGCATTGTCAGTGATAATTTTGATTAGGACCCCAAACCTGGACATGATGTTTTCTTTGAGGAAATTGCATACTACTTCTGAAGTAACATGGTTGGTTGAAACTGCTTCCACCCATTTGGTGAAATAGTCTATTGATGTAAGGACATAATCATGTCTAGCAGTTAACGATGGGTTTACAGCACCAATAAAGTCAATTCTCCATTGTTGGAAAGGCTCCTCAATGACCACTGGTTTGAGAGGTAGAGCAGCTAGCTTGGGCCTTTCAACAAACTGCTAGCACAGTTCACATCTCCTAACTCACTTGTATGCATCTCGAAAGAGAGTTGGCCAATAGTACCTGGCTCGTAGGATCTTATGGGCAGTCACAGGGGTAGAAAAATGTCCTCCACAAGCTGAATTATGGAAGGACTTCAAAAGTCAGCGTTGTTGCTCCTTATCCACATAGCGAAAGAACATTCCATCAAGGCTCCTCTTGTATAGGCTATTGTCTCAGAGGACAAAATTAGCGGCTTTCAGCTTGATGGTCCTCCTTTCTTTATGAGACAAGTTTTTAGGATAGTCACCATAAGTAAGAAAATGAGCAATACTTGAATACCACTCATCTGTGGTGGAGACAAAGAGGACTGTTGGTGTGTCACCCACTTCTGGTTCTTCATGCTTCGTTTCTCTTAGCTTGTTATCAACAATTAGTTGGCATAGCCCCTTTCCACATACCAGCTTTGTTGGCTTGATGATCAGATCGAACTCCTAGATCTTTGCAACCTAATTGCCTCTTTTCACCCCAAACTCCTACTGAGTCAGTATAGATTTCACTGTGGTGTCAGGGACCAAGGCAGTAACTCGAGAATTGAGGATGTAGAAATGAAAATATTTCACGGCCTTCACCACTACGTACGCATGCTTCTCCATATTTGAGTACTTTAGCTCATGAGCTTTGAGAGGACAGCTCATGAAGGAAATGAGAGATTCCATACCTTCTTTATTTTTTTGAACCAAAATCGCTGAAAGTGTATGTTTTGAAGCATAGCTATAAATGGTGAACTCTTTGCTATAGTCTGGGCAAGCCAAAATTGGAGCATGGGCAATGGCAGTCTTGATATCCTCAAAAGCTAACTTGCCTTCTTCAGTCTAGCTGAAGGTGGCCTTTCCCTTCATCATGTTTACAATGTGCCTGGTCTTCTCGGTAAATTTGGGGATGAGTCTCTGTAAGAAATTCACCTTTCCAAAGAAAGAGTGAACAACAGTCTTGCTTGTGGGTAAGGAAAGTTCTTGGATAGACTTGACTCTATCTGAGTCAATCTTTATGCCTCATTTGGACACGTGTTCGAGATATTTTCCCTCTGTTACTCTGAAAACTGACTTCTTGGGATTTAAGGATATGCCATTCTGGTGGCAACATTCCAACACTTGCTACAAATGGCTCACATGATCTGGGTGATGCTTAGAGAAGACAGTCAAGTCATTAAGATAAACTATGATGAACTTACCCATCTCATCCTTGAAGTCAAAGTCCATTGCTCTTTGGAAGGTGGCTCCAGCATTTATCAAGCCAAAAGGCATCTTTTTATATGCAAACATGCCCTAGGGTGTGGTGAAAGCGGTCTTATGCTGGTCTACTTCACCGACTTTGACTTGATTATATCTTGAGAAGCTATCTAGCATTGATAACATCTCCGAGCCCATCATTGTCTGTAGCACTTGATCCATGATTGGCAAAGGATAATTATTCTTCAAAGATGCCTGATTCAAATTTCTAATAACCACACAAAGGCAAATTTCACCATTCTTCTTTCTTACATGCACTATATTGGCAATCCAGGTGGAATGATGGATTGGGAAGATTATCCTGGCATTTAGTATTTTTTGAATCTCTGATAAAATAGTACCTGATATTTTCAAATTGTAATGCTGGGACTTTTGCTTGTAAGGTGTTGAATCAGCATTGAGAGGAATGTTGTGTTGGATTTCATTAGGCCAGAGTGATTTTAGGTCATCATAGGAGTATGCTAGGACATGCATGTATTCGTTGAGAAAAGTGGTGAACTTGAAATGTTTTTTAGGGGTACAACATTTTCCAATGTTCACCATCTTGGGGTCTGCCTTGGTTCCCATATTTACTTGATCAAACACCTGAGATGAGCTTGAATCCATTGGCTGTTGTTTGATGAATCTATCATACTTATCAAACTTCTTCTCAAGGGAAACCAAGCCTTTGGGAATCTTATTCCCTTTTAGTTGCAAGAACTCCTCATCTGTGTTTGCATTTGATTTAAGAGCAATTTCACACTTCTGAGGTTCGCTGCCTTCAAAATGCAGCCATTCAAAGCTATCTTTTTGCTCCAGGAAGGCAATGATTTGGTCATCATTGTTAAATACCTGCCAATGACTGGCATTATCAAGTACACTTGGCCAAAAGACCAGCTCAATCATGTACTTGTCTCTTTTGAAATTTGGGTGGGGGACCAAGAGAGTAGCTAAAATAGCCAATGCATCCACCCAGTCATTGAATTCTCTGGAAACTGCAGAGATGCTGAAAGCATCAAAGTCTTCAAGTTGGTCCCAGACTAGATTGCGGTAATGATACAATATTTCATTCTTGTTTGATACAGGTTCCTCACCTGACAAACCACTAGTTCAGCATCTCCTTTAGCATGAAGGAGCTTGATGCCTTTGTCTCGAGCGGCTCTCAATCCAAGCAACAAAGACTCATATTCAGCTATGTTATTCGTGTTGCTAAATTGCAATTTATAAGATCAGGGAAAATATCTCTTTGAGGAGATATTAACACAACCCCGACTCTTAAACCAGTGGAAGAGCAGCTGCCATCAAATTCAAAAATCCATACCTCATTTGGTACTGATTTCCTTTTGGATTCTTCTTCATTCGGGGGTGGAGATACTTCCACCCTTGCTTTGTGCTGAGCCAATTCCTCTGTTGTTCCAGCTGAATGCATTTCCAGGCTATCATCTGCAAGAGCTTCATCAGATGTCTCATGAACTCCATCTGTATACAAAAAGTAGTTTTTCATGCCTGAAGACTCAAACATAATTTGAGCTTCAGGTGCTGAGGTCTAGGTAACCACATATTTTGTTTCCTTCTCAGGGAGCAACCTCTTCATAACACCCTTGACTGGAATCTTCGCCTTTGATAAATCCATGCTCAATTCACCACCATCTTTGCAGAAATTTCTTTCGAGAAGGATGCCATATGATGTTGGGACGTCTGCTACCAAGATAGTCATCTTGATTTTTTTGTCTGAAAAGGCAGCAAACACAAATTGGGCATCTTTAATTTGTCCCAACAAAGGCACTTGATTGTTCTCCATGGAGAAGCATTTACCGAAAGTTTTGTTCAATGTGAGATCAAGGGATTCAGCCACTTTAGTAGGCATGGCATTGTCTGAAGCTTCAGAATCAATGATGCAATTATTCAGCTGATGTCCATTTATCAGCAATGAGACATAAAAAGGTTCAGTCTTGCCAAGAGCAGCAGGGGGAGCGGTGACAAGGTTGTTTTTGGTGGGTGCATTCCTGGTAGCATCATGTGTCACTTTGAGAATTGTTCATTCAACAGGGATGTTCTGGTTTTTAACACATTGAACTAGTCTGTCTAATTGCTCGAGATGGGATTGCAAAAATTTAAATTCAGACATTTGAATTTTAGTTCTCTTTATATGGTCAATGATATCAAATGTCGAGAATGAGCAAGGAGCAGAGGATGGGAGTTCATCTTTTTAATTTTTGAAAGGGGGAGGACTGGACTATGAAATTGAAGTAGAAGGCATAGGGGCATTTAGAGTACTTACCTTTCTTAAAATCACCGGGTCCTTTGGCTGGAAAGGAAGAGTGGATCCTTGCTTAGCAATTGAAACTGTTGGTTGAGGTCGCTCCTCTGCTTTCTCCTTATCATCTTGTTGAGCTAATTGATTCTTAGACCGTGTGAATACAACATATGACCCTTCAGCTGCATTGCTTTCACTCCTGGGTTCATCTTGATAGTTCAAGAAACCAATATGGGAGTCGTCAGCTAATTCTTCTTCTTCCTCAGTGAAGAGATTAGCGTCATCTTTAGGATTCAACTCACACAAAAATGAGAAATCTGGTTCAGCTTCAAGATATCCAACTGCTAATTTGTTTGGAGGCACTTCAAGGGCGAGGTTCCTCTGTGGAGGAGGAAGACAATTTTGCTGTCCCTGATGCTTGGCAGCATTGCCTTGGTATGCTTGATTCTGAAATGTCCTCTTGGGCATATCTCTGTATGAAGGAGCAGATGACATCCCTTGTGCCATTTGCTTTCTGAGAGCTAGCATTTCATTTGCTAGCTTTTGTACGATTGGGTCAGTGGTGACTTTAGGTGAATACTTAGAAGATTTACCTTTATTAAGGTCTCTCCTTATCTAAACTGCTAAGATAAGGTCATCTTCTACCTCATTAGCCAAGTCCTGAGCAACAACAAGGTCTATGTGTCTAGCCTGTCTTAGCAAGAAACTCACTTCAGGCAGTTGTGAGTTGATGAAGAAGCATTTGAGGTTCTGAGGTATCAGTTGGGTGACCATGGGAATCCTGTGTCTTAGCTTGTTGAACCTAACAATAAAATCCCTCATAGGCTCATGAGGCTCTTTCTTCATCTGAGCGAGCTAGGCCAGCAAGACATGTGCATCTTTTGTAGGCTTGAACTTGACTTCAAATTTGTCTTTCATAGTGTCCCAATCAGTCACTGATCCAGCCTGCAGGTGGTAGAACCAGTCTACAGTAGCGCCTTGTAGTGTCTCCATGAACAGCCTGACTGCTATGTCTTCAAATTCCATCCCTATTACACCGTAGCCTATGCTGAAAGCTGCAATGTGTTCATCATGATGAACCTTTCCATCACCAAAGAATTTGGAGAAATTCTTCTTTGAACTGCATGGAAGCTCATGTAGAGGTGGAGTCAAATTCAGGGGACCAAAAGAATTACCCCAGGGGCCTTGAGCCATGATTTGATTATGCAAAAGTGGGATCACTAATCCAGGTGGAGCGTGGACAGGCAAAGCTCGGCCAATAGTAGAAAAAGAAGCTCTGCCTTGTGTTGGTGGCCTGGTAGGGCTAGAAGGAAGACTCCTAGTTCGTCTAAGGTGATGTTGTGGAGGAAACAACTCCAAATTACTCTGTTGCACCAACTCAAAAGTATGGTCAACAACACCTTGGGATTTTTAGCCTTTGGTATAACATGGAGTTGCCAGATTATAGAACAAAAAATGAAAAAGAGCAAGATCTACTTTAGCTTGAAGTTTGAGACTTCAAACTGCATGCTCTTCCCCAGCGGAGTCGCCAAAAAATTGTTGGGTGAATATTTTGTCAATCAGCATACTGATCAACAAAACAGGTCTAATCAACCATAGCAAAAAGATTGGTTAGCCAGGTGTGCAGCTTTACTACATCAACTGGAGACAAATCTCTCCTCTCATCAAGGGGAGGTTCCCTATAGATACATAAGAGCTATATACAATATAAAGAAGTAGAAAATAACACATGGGGGGCAGAATAAACCATCCATCTCTCTTCTTTCAGAGATAATGCACACAGACAAAGAAGAAATCCTGGTGTAAACACTGAAGGCACTTCTCTTCTTTCAGAAGTGTTCCTACAAGAAATAGCAGGAGTTTATTTCAGGTAGTAAAGTAACCAGTAATCAAAAGGGCGTAGTAACAGCAGGATGAAGTAGAACGTAAAGTTTTCACCTCAACTGCCTAAAGAGTATATCACAAAGGATAATGGGGGCACAAAGTCACCCCAGAATCTTCAACACAAAAGAAAAGAAAAACACAAACTAAAAATAATTGTGAAAGCACAAAGTCTTCCCACAGTTGGTTTCAAGACACTCCCCTATTACTTTCACTAATTTTACTTACCAAGTTAAATGAATAAGAACACCTTTAGAAGATAAACGTAAGAATGATCTTCTAAAATGACACAAGCCAAAACAGCACAAAGTCTGTAAGCAACCTGCTTTCTCATTTAGATAAAAAAAATTACAATCTGAGCTCAAAGTCTCAGTGTTCTTCTTTCAAAATGGGCAGAGTTTCACTCTTATAAAAAATAAAAAGTCTCCTTTACAAATGAGAGAAACTACAAACTTATAGAAACTACCCAAGGATTGGTTCCTTTTTCCATGGGATGGCCCATGCTGCAGTCAACATCTTCAATGTGTCTCCAATTTTGTCCAGAGAGACCATGCTGAGAATAGTGCACTACCATAACTATGGCGTGTCCCTTCATCTGATATGTCTCCTCTTTAATATGGACCGTCTGGTCCTTTGCATATTTGTCTTTACTTCATGGAAGAAAACAGGCCGTGTCCTTGGTTTGGTGCACTCAAAAGTCTACTCGATCCACTATTCCACCTACTGAAAATAACTCTTTCGAAGACATTTCTAGTCCTTTGCATCGATCTTCTCTCTTTGAGTCTTTGGGCTCTCTTTTCAGTCGATCGCTTGATTCAGGTTGAACCTTGAACCCATTGAACCACTGAAACTTCATTAGTTCATTGGTTCATTCTGTCTCTTTTATTCTATCGCTTCTTGGTTCAATCGCTTCTTCACCCCTTGGTTGAACCATCCGTTGAACCACTTGTGTGCCACTTTTTCTTTGACTGAGCCCACCTTTGAACTTTTGAACCATGTTGAACCATTGAACTTTGAACTCTTTCGGTTCAAATTTCAATCAGTTCATTGGTTTATTCTATGTTTCACTCAAACACTGCTTCCTTTATCTTTCTAAGCTCTTGTTGAACCTTTGAGCCTTGAACCTATTGAACCTTTTGGTTTAACGGTTCAATGGTTCATTCGGTTCATCTGTTGAAGCCCCTTTTTGTCTAAGTCCGTGAAAGTTCATTTTTGCGTATTTGTTCGGGCTTTTAAACAGTCCTTTCTCTGTCGCCAAGTGCCCCCCGCAAAGGTACTTATCCTTCGGGCTTCAACTTCCTCGACAGGTTCTTACTTCTTCGACGGGTTTTTTCCGTTGGGCAAAAAGCCCAAAAGAATTCCTTCAGACAAAATGTCTGAAGTAAAGTTTCTTGTTACTTGGCCATTCGTTCTTTCCTATTTCTTCGGACTTTTTCTCCAGGTGAATTCTTTTAGACAAAAAGTCTGAAGGAATTTTGCCTTAACATTTTTCTGAGAAAATCTTCCCGAAAGTATTCTTTCGGCCTCTTGGACTTAGCCGTTTTCATCGGACAAAAAGTTTGAAAGAATTGTTCCTTTTGGGCCTCTGAACAAATCTGAAGGAAATTTGTCTTTTCTTTAACCTTCGAACCAATGCTGCCTGCCCTCTGCAAGGGCATCCCTCTTTGACATGTGGCAGTATCCATCACTTCTTGCCAAGGACATGAGGAGTCTTCTGTTGCATCGTGTTGAAATCCTCCACCGTCGACACCTAGCACTTTCCGCTATCGAGCTTTTTCAAAACCATAGAAATGCTTGGGGCTCAGTCGGGCTCTCATGGATGATGACACTTATCAACCTCCACCGATCTCTACCAGGGGCACATGGCATGGTCCGCTACTCTTAGAAAATCATATTGAAGCCTTTCGCGGTTGCCACTTGTTGCCCTTTGTGGAACTCTGGAGGAAGCTTTGTCGAAAGGAACCCTGCAACTTATAAGGAACTTTGAGAAGCAAACGCCAAAACGTGTCACATTTCACTGAGTTACAACACCGACATGTGGTGTAGTCTGAATATTTTTAGCAATCACGCAGATGCAGACACGTGGCAGCGTCCGACGAGTTTTCAAAAGGGACATGTGGCACCTTCCGCCATTTCTTTGAAATAAAGCATAAAGGGGCTTGGTTGATGACACTTAATAGCATTTGCCTAACTCTTTCTTTTGCGTGCATCTCTTTTCTTAACTGAGGCAACCTTTGAACCCATGCGTTGAACTGATCGAACGTTGAACCTGTTGAACCAATGAACCAAAATGGTTCAAGGTTCAATGGTTTAAGCTTTTGAGACTTTTTAAGTGATCGGGGCCGTGGAACCTTGAAACGGTCAAACTTTGAACCTCTGCCGAAGCGCTTAGCTCTTGTTGACGATGTTCAATGGTTCAATCCTTATTTTGATGCTTGCCGACAAACCCTTTGAACTGGTTGAACCTGCTAAACCTTTTGCCAAAAAGTTGAGAAAATGACAAAATTGAATGTTCAGAACAAATTTTGAGAAGGGAAGAGAGAAATTTTGGTCTGTAGGTTGTCCCAAAAATGCGTGGCATTTTTCGGGGACAACATATCCAAATGTGAAAATGTTCTTGAGTGATAGATAGGTGATTTTCTCAATACTTGCTAAATTAGAATATGCTTAGGCTATATTTTATTACATTGGCTAATTTCACTCCAAATTGACATGTGAAATGCACAGTGGCCCCCTACAAAGGATTTAAACATGTGAAATATCGATTAAAGGTAATGCAGACAAGTCCAGCTAAGGCAGGTGGATACAATAATTGAATTTGTTTGACTGTGGCTAAAAGCATCTAGAAATTAGGAAATAATGATATGTGATTAGGAGATAGTTTGAGTATGATAATAAGTTATGCTTGTAGACACTAAAGAATTCGTATGTATCAGTAATATAAATTCAAGAACAATTGGACTATAGATAGGAAAATGTTTAGGAGAGAGTGCGAGAAAATTTTAATTATGTACACACAAGTCATATATACCTAAGCTTGGTTAAAACTTACATTCTCAGATGTCTAATACCAAATATGAGTGTCTAAATTTACCCCATTTTATTATAGTAATGGAAGTGCTAGAATAAAAGGATAGAAGATAATGCCTAAGAGTAACCATGGTGGGTATGTATAATTAGGGATGAGTGTTAAACTTGCTTTGTGTAAAAATTGCAATGAAATATGTAGAAATTGGTTTCTATTTATGATATAAATTATGAAGTAAAAAAAAATTTGCATACATGTGAAATTAAAATAACAAGGATTGAATACACATATATGCACACATTGTAATTTTTCTTCTGCAAACAATAGAGTATTTGGTGATAACTCTTCTTTAAGATGCCAATGTTTAAATAATGCATTTAGTATAACATGACCCAACCCTCATTATAGATGGATAATCCCTTAGAAGTTAAGTCATGTAGAACCTCAACTACACAACTCATTATATTTTCTTCTAGAGAATGGGACACACATGGGTTATGACAAATCTAAGAATTTGTGAATGTAAGTATGTTTTTTGAAATCATCCATTGTAAATAGATTATATGATTCAATTTGAGGATCTGAGTACAGTTGATTAGACCTTGAGTAAATATTTTTTCTATGGACTAGCTCACATATGCCCTGCATATTTCTCCAATACAATATTTTGTGTAATCTGAGTAATATAGCTTATGCAAAAATATCATAATATTTAAAAATTATTCATAAATGCCATGTATATGTCCCTAATGTGATAACATGTGTAAACTAAGTCTTATAATCTACATAATAATATTATATAATCTATGAAATATCACTTATAATACTATAAAATTTCTGACATATGCCTTCCATATACCATAAACTTGTGTCACATTTGTCATAATTTGTGTAATTCCAATAATAATCTATGTAAACTTTTAATAATATGAATAATGTGTGCCCAAAATTTGAATATTTATGTGTAAAGGACTTAGTTTCTAACACAATCACACTATATATGCCCCCTTTTGAGGTGAGGTATATAACTTGTGAATTATTCATCTCAAAAGAAAAGAGTTCTAAAAATCATGTTATATAAAAAATATGTCAGCATGTAAAATGTACTAACATGACTAAATTAGACCTATCATTACACATACAACACACCCCATTTTCATACCAAAAATGAGGACCCTTTTTTTCTTGATTGGTACTATTGTTGTTAAATATGGTCCAAAGAGACCTTGTCATGACTAAGAGTTTGCCTAAGAGAGGACCCTTGATTTAATGCTCATAAGCTAGGTTCTGGTTTGATTCATTTTATATTTGGAATAACTCATTTGTATTTTTATTCTTGCGGTAGACTAGTTTCTATCCGAGTCAATCTCTCTTGAATCATTCAAATCGAGCACATCAAACTCGCAGATCAACAAAACCCCAAGCCCTTTAAAGTCAAGTCAACTAGTTTTAACTTAGATGTTTATATGCCTTTGTCTTTTTTTATTTACTTGCGTACCTTAAACTTTTTGAGTTCCCCTATGCTATTCCACATATCTTTTTTAGATCATTTCTTGGTCCCATGCCAAATTCTAAATATTTCCAAGTCCAAAGATATTTTAAGTCTTATTAAAGACTATAGGCCCTAAAATTATATCATGTGGCACAAGCCCAAGATCCTAAAAACTTGGAGGTATTAAAATTGATAAATCTAATGACCTAATGTCCCCGAGAAGCTACCATGCAATGACTTCCTAGGGTACTGAGACTTTAGAGACCTGAAAGGCTTAAGTGATAGAGTAATAGCCCATAGCATTAAGGCCCTTGGGCCTTAAAAGCCCACCATTTGGTGATTTCCCAGAATCTTGAGACCTTATAGTCGAGACTAATTACAATGACCAAGTTAAAAGCTTATAGCCTTAACAGGACACCACGTGACATTACTCGAGGCACTGAGGCCAAAGTCCCTATTGAATGATGGGTTTCTATGTGGCACCCTGATGACATCAACTTCCCTTTGAGCCTAAATTTGATAGTATATACCTATCACGAGACTATCAACCTTGAGCCCTTTGGACTAATGAAAACATGCCTCATGACACTTGACTAGCTTAAAATTAACAGCTACTCAAGATGTCAAAATGGTTGAAGTGTCATTATAAAAGGTATTCAACTAGGATAAATGGTCTATTTGTATAGGCTACAAGCTTTTGAGAAGGACATAGGTTATTCTAGATTAACTAATGTGAATGTTTGAAAATCAAGTAGCAAAACCTATTACTTATTTCTTGCATTATTGTGGCTTGGCTATGGTTTTGTTTTTACATGTAAAGATTGACAATCTGAAAATGTTTCACTATTTTATCCAAGATCGAGTAGTAATAATCTAGCATCATAAAAACTTGGTGTGTAAATCACATCTAAGTTGTATCAAAGAAGAAATATGATTTTGCATTAATTTATTAAGAAATAGTTTGTTGTATGCCTGTGTTTTGAAACACATATAAAGCCTCCCTTTTAGGCTATTTCATTTTATATTCATGCAAAATATTTGACTAATTCAAAATTTTATGCCTCTTTTTCTAAATAATTTGGTCTATTTTTACTTAAATTCTAATCTAAATTGACTAAAAAGTTACACGAAATCTCTATTTTCTTTGTTTGATTTTATAAAAATGGATGAAAGTTTCATGCAAATAGGTTTTATATTCATTTGAAGTGGATTTATTTTATTAAGTCTCTATTCTCTGTTTGTTTTAATTCAAAAGACTTAGCCATTTTTCTTTATTCAGAACTTAGCCATTTTTATTCAAAAATTTCTAATAGACTTTTCTAAAATTGAAGTTGTTAACAATATTTTTTCTTTATCTTTCCCACAGATGAAAAAGTTACTTACCACCACATGTCAATCTCCTGGTGGTCCTAGTCTCGTTCAAAATGTCTTTCAACACTTAGTCGATTTTCAATAAGTTTCCTAATGGGTGTCTACCTAAATAAAGTTCTAGGCAAGTGGGTTAGTGAGATACCACCAAGTGGCAAGATCCCAGTGACCCAACATCTTAGAACCATCCATACAAAGAAAGAGCCTCCATGCAAGTGGGTTAGCGAGATGATGCCATGTGGTATCATCTCGATGGTATACTATCCTAGAGATGTTCATACAAATAGGTGATAACATCAACAAAATTTAAGTAAACAAGTGAGTAGTATGATGCCATGCAGTGAAATTTTACTACTTTACAACCTAGGATTGTCCATGTAAGCCCAATAGTGTGTCAAAGCTTTGGGTGAGTTAGATGATGCCATGTGGTGAAATATCACTTCACTATGGAAAGAATAATTAGAATCTACATAAGGCCCCAAGATGAGTAGTAAAATAATGAGGAGAAGACATGTGGCAAGGACCCAACAAGTAAAAAGCATGTTGGTTGCACAACCAGTAAGGCACTAGCTTAAAATTAATGGCCCATATGGTTGTCAAAGCTATTAAAACTCAAGATAATACTGCGATTTGAGATAATAATCCTAGTCAAATTATAACTGGGTTTTCTCTAACTAGAGGACTCTGAAGTGACATATTTTATCCCATTAAATCAAGTTGATCAGATAAATCCTTACGATTAATCTAGGGATGCCACTTCACTTAATTCACCCCTAAAATTAAATATGGAAGTTTGCACAGAGAATGGTGGATTGACAATTCCAAGATAATCCCAATAATAATTTACCAAAAAAATTCAAATAAAATATTTATTTGGCCCTATATTAGATAAAGGATGATGACTATGGATCTAGTCATCATGTGGCATGCTCGAGAAAAGGTGCCCAAAAGAGGCAATGAGCACTAAAGACAAACTTTTGCCTTAAATATTCATGGTTTAAAAATTACTGATTATGATCAAGCTGATGGATCTGACATTAACCCAACTACATTCCTCAATTAGCAATGGATATTTACAACTGCCTCTTTAGTGGGTTGAGTTGGCAAAGATTGCAAGGACTCACCCCTTTCATATATATGTTTATCTTCGAAGGCCTTAAGAAAGGTTGGCTCTTTTAAAATTGTGAGAGAGACATAGAAATACTATGCCCATTTATTTTTCTACACTTTATTGTAGGAATGCTTGCCGTTGCGCCAAAAGGTCGACCTGTTAACGCCCGATACAAACCCCAGATAAGTACCCACGGGAGGCTGTTAGTCCATGTCACGAATCCCTAAGGGGGATGCTGGCGATTAGTCCAACAATCCCCCCCTCAGCATCACCCGAGGGGATTCGAACCCGTGACCACGGCTCTGATACCAATTGTAGGAATGCTTGCCGTTGCGCCAAAAGGTCGACCTGTTAACGCCCGATACAAACCCCAGATAAGTACCCACGGGAGGCTGTTAGTCCATGTCACGAATCCCTAAGGGGGATGCTGGCGATTAGTCCAACATTTATTACTTTCTAGAATATGGTTTTTTCCTTTTTCCTATTTTAGTCTTGCTATTTTAGAGGTGTCTATGAAGTTAGATGATTATATGAATCCCATACTCTTTTAATCAAAAGAAAAATCTTGATAATTTGAAGTTTGTTGAGATTGTATAATCATTTTTTATGCATTTTTATGGTAGTTATGTCTTTCCTTCTCATAGCTAAACTCCCTGGACTTTTTCACCATCTTTAATTATTATTTCTACTTTAAATTATGCAAACGTACACAAAAAAACTAACAAAAAGACATATTAAACTATTTTTGTAACCTGTTCAGAAGATATTATTTAATTATTTGAGAGGTATTTATATAAATGTTTGATCCTATGAAATAGGAGTCGATTCTTATCTTTCACAATATTCTCTCCACTTATCTCTCATCCTTTATTCTCTCTCTCAACCATTTCGAAGTGACTTGGTTTACCAGTCAAATATCTCACTTTCATAATATATTCTTATTATATACACAACTATAAAAATGTGAACACTAATATACTATTCCTAACATTCCCCTTTTAGTACGAACATGGGGAAAACATTATTCTATACTGCAACTATTGACAAACTCAAATGATGGGTTTTCACTCAGCTAACCATCAACCTACAAGCAACTAAGATGGTTTTACACTCAGATAACCAACAACCTACAATCAAAGGATGGTTTTACATGTAGTTAACCAACAACTATAGACATCATGATGTTATATTACTCTATTATATCTCATCACTATCTTACCTCAAAGGAAAATACAAAGATGCTCACTTATTTTAATACTTGGACAGGTATGTTGCTTATGTTCTTTATTTTTAGAAAGTAAAAACACAACTGAAAAAATAAGCCACAACTCCATTACATGGCCACATCGCTTATGACTAAGGAGAGGAATCTATTTGTCCTCCAACCTCCTGTGTCCTCCATCCTCTTTCTGGATGATGTTCACTTAGTACAGAAAGTCCTCAGAATTATAAACACTATCACCATTTGTTGGTTTTTCCTCACTGGATGGTTCTTTTTCATTGACCACATTTCTTTTATTTATTTTAAGCTTTCCCTTGAGCATATCATTAGTCGAATCTTACAAAACCAAGATGGGTGCCCCTTTTTCTTATCATAGAAACATATAACTTCATCCTTGTTTTTGTTAATTTTTTTAAGATTTTTTTTTAGTACATTACATTTTATACATCCACATATTTTGAAATCCTTTTCTCTTCCATTAAGAACGCTGAGATCATGTCTTCTAGTGATTATGATGGAATTTGACTAAGAGTGAATACAACATTGTTATATTTGGTACACAAGATATTTAACAGAATGGCCTTAGCATCTTCATCATCAACTAGAGCTTTGGTTTCTGTTAACTACCTCATGAGAGATTTGAGTTCATTTATATGATTGGACATTGTGCTTACTTCACCCATCTTTAATTTGAATAAGCATAATTGTAAGGAAAATTTAGCATTAACTATTTTAACACCAAATAACTTATTTAGTTTGTCCCAAATTTTAGTGGATGACTTTTCTAAATCTACATAGTATAGTTCAAAATCCAAAAATGGAGGGCCAATAATAGCTTTGGCCTTATCATCTTTGCTATTCCATTCTAGTAATTTATTCGCATCTGTGGGCTGTGTTTTTTTTCCACTGACTCTTCCCCACAAATTTGTATTCATTAGTTACATTTGAATTTTAAATTTCCATGTGTGAAATTTTAAACCAGTATATTTTTTGAGTGGAATATCCATATTGAAAAAAAATGACCAAGACAATGACACCAGATGTTGGTTACCCTGAAAATGTGTCCATTTACAAAGAGGCAATTTTTTGACAATGACTTTTTAAATATTTTCTATGACACTATGACTTTAATGACACAGGGACAAGATTTACTATACCTAATAACCTTTAATATTAATTTGCATGCCTTTAAATCTTGTTATTTTGACCATAACATAAAAATAAAAAGATGACAAAATATAACTTATGAAAACTTAAATTTAATCTCTTAAACTATAATCTATATACAAAGACTTTAAAAAACTAAACGAGACATTACAATAATAAACTAAAACTTATATTACATACAATGCAATTATAATGAATGAAATAAAATAAAATGCTACTTATGCCCAACATATGAAAAACTATGGCAATAACTAAACTATGTATTGAATAGTTGGGAGACTATTTTGAAGATACTGTATGATAGCTATTTAGGTTATACAAGGGGTTAGACAGGACATGTGTTAATCAGAATATGTCTTGTTTTACACATCTTACACTTTTCATACTTCCAATGCATGATACACTTAGTTTCTTCATGTAATCACATGTAATATTGAATAGATCTAGGGCAAAAGTATGACTAGTCTATGCATTGAACACATATCCAAATAAGAATCTAAAATTTCAACACAGTTATATAAGCATGAAGATAATAGAATGGTAAGTGACGCCATTATATAACATTGGAGATAATGTGCATCAATGAAAACTAAAATTGCATGCTTGCAGTGTATCTTTGTAAATGACTTCTTCAACACCCACACAACCACTCGACAACTCATATGGTGATCAAAATCAAAGCGGCCAAAAATAACATACATGTGTTATCATTTGGAGATCAAATTCATACATGTGAATTGAAACTCTAGCAAGTTTCTTTCTATTGATGCAATACTTGGCATATTTAGAATTTCTATTGATCTAAAGACAAGGATTCGAATAAGAATCATAGACTCAAAATGAAACTCTTGAACCCTCAACATGATTCTCGATAGGCAACATTAGCAATCATGCTTAAATTTCAATTGAATCCATTCCATCATGAAGTCACAAAGTGAAGACATATTTAAACCTTCATGCTCCTCATTATCATTCATTTTCTCCCATCACATAATGAAACACTGCTCTAATACTAGATATTATTTTTGGTTTAAATTTTTGCAAACGTACACATAAAAAAATCACAAAAGACACAATGTTAAACCATTTTTATAACTTTCTTGGATGATATTATTCAATTATATACAAATTCTTTATCCTATGAAGTATGAGTCAAGTCTTTTGATTCATAATATTCTCTCCACTTATCTCACATCCTCTATTCGCTCTCTCAAGCTTATCTACATGAGTTGGTTTACCAACCAAATAAATCACATAATATTTTATTATTTTATTCACACCTATAAAAATGTGAGCACTAATATACTATTCCTAACAAGTTGGATTTTTTTTAGGTCTAGCTCAATCGAGCATTATTTTTTATGGACTCATTAAGCCAGATAGTCCCAGATTCAACTATGTTTATAGTAAATGTTTTATCTCTTTATCCCTACTCTTTTACACTTTATTTATGATCAATTTAGTTTTGGATCAAGATGAAGCTGAATTTAATTGTTCACCTTGATTACTATTTTAACATTTAATTTATCATTGTTACATAATTATTGTATTCATAACATGGTAATCTATTAAATAAATCATTTATTTTTAATTCATATGAATCTATTGAAGTTTGATTTCTATTAGAGGCTGAACCCTGCAAGCATATCCAAGTGAAGTACACAACGTCTCTCTATGAATGTCTTAGCCAAAGCTAACCATGACTCATTAAAATAGGCTCCTTACATGGAACAAATTATATCAATGAACTTAGTGAAGTCTAATATATCAGTACCTAGTACATTTGGAACTTTCAGAGGTATTTTCTTCATGGGATCTCTGAACATATATAATAAGGCATACAGGTTCATATCAAGATTAAGATATATATTAGACACTTGAGATAGATTCAACATATCTTGAGAAACTAAACATTGGGTAATAACTACGAGGAAGATCCGTGATATGTATAATGTCATTGCATACAAAAAAATGCCTGATATTGATCACGACATCATAATATTAATAATCTAAGATGTATCCACACATAGAAAAAAGTGTTAGACACAATGTCATTGCACTAACACATAAAATTAATCATATAAACACACATGAGAACACATAAAGTCAAGTATAGTAAAGAGTCACACAGAACACAAATAATATCAAATAGATTCATAGTCAAATAATGTAAAAGTCACACAATGAACACCCAATGTCATGTAGAGTCTAGTATAAAAGAGACATAGTCACACAATATAATGCATAACCAAAGATCACACCATGTAATAAAAAAAAACCATGATGCATAGAACACGCAAGGTTAATCAACATAATCAATGTATGTCATCATCGCATATATGAAAATATAGTATCCAAATCATTAGCGTTCTAACTAGTATGATTAAGAGTAAGTCATGTTTAATTAGTGTAAAATAGCTCAATATGATCAATGAAAATTTTCATAGAAATATTTAAATTGTGTAAATTATACCATTATTCCCCTAGTATAAGCATGCCCCTAATGTAGGTAGGTAGCCTCTGTGTATATGAATTCTTTCATCTATATGTCCATGCCTTAGAAAACATGTACGTCATGCATCACACTCATGTTTACTATGAAACACATGTGCATAGAAAATTTTGATATATATAATCTATCATATGTGATAAATCATAAATAAACATGTAAACTAGCAAGACATGTCATGTATATGTCTTAGTTTTGTATTTTTTTATATTTTTGAGTCTGAGTTATGAATTATGCTAACCAATGAAACCATCAAGGTGAAACTATGATGTAGGTCCTAGATCAATCATCGTAAATACTACCCATCATGGATGATTAGTAGCACAAGTATATTATGGAAGTTTGACAAGTCGTATCATTGTTACGACATCCATCACGGTCATAATAGACTTTATGATCCTAGGTATGTTGTGTAACTCAAGTAATCACAATATAATATGTCAAAATCTAAGAAGTATCCAAGATAACTAAACTATTATTGCATGTATTTGAATAATAGTTAATTAGGAGAAAAATAGTCCATATAGATAAACAAATACAATAATCAATCAAACCATTTACGTATTCTTATCCATTTTGATCAAGGGTTCAAAACTTTTATCAAGTTTCATGTTTAACTTTACATGGGTCATGGATCTTATGCCCTCTTAATTTTAAAACATAATAATATTATTCCATTGGGTTACCTATGAATGTTAATATTGTAAAACCCCTAAGGCATAGTAATAACCTTTTCCCCAAGTTTATACTAAAGTGATATCATGATATAATGCTATAGCACTATCTTCTCACAAGGGCTTTAAATTCCAATACACATTTTGATTTGTTATATTAATGGCCCATAATTGCATTAGAAACAACACGAATTCATATCAAAGAAAGTCAACACATCCAGTCACTTGTTTAGCTCACCATACTAATCATATTTATGATAAAACTATATAATAGTCATTATAAGAATAATTCATTAAAAAAAAGACACATATAAAATTGATAATGTATATATAGCATTATACACAGATGATGTTGAAAAGTATATAAGACCAAACACATAATGTAATATACGACATGTATATTAGTCATACAAATAAAACACATACATATAAATCAAAATAAAAAACACCCATTTTATGATAAACAATTGCGTGTGTACAAGGTCATATCTCCTCAATTGAATTTTGCATCTAAGTATCCCTCTTCTCAATGTTATTCTCCCTTAGGACATGGCTTATGAAAGGGTGTTCTTACAACCACCTAGGGAAGAGTTGGCGAGTCAATTTGATACCATCATCATTATAAAAAAGGATTAAAATTATGTTTTAGGAAATATCATTCAACACACACACACACACACACACACACACCAATAAAAATTTAATTCCAAGATTCATTACATATTAGTCATCATATTCACCCATATCACAAAACATGATAATATAGATAATAAAAAACAATTCATTTATTTAATATGAGAATAAAGTATAAGAATATGGGATATGATATCTTTGCCATCCTGGAAGAAGTATCATCTTGTTGCCTAAGTAAAAAGTGAGGAAACATCTTATAAATCTCAAAATCTTCCAAAGTAGATATTTTCTTAATGTGTTGATCCCACTAGAATATATAATAGATTATGTAAGTTTAAAGTACCATTAAGGTCTCAACCTGAATAATGCTTGAGTATTGAACATACAATGATCACCAATCCAAAACATGGGATACATCACCAAGATACATTTTTACAACAGATACATGTAAAAAACATTACAAATTTTAGCTAAAGTAGGGAAAATATTAATCTATAAGCAATCTTATTGATGATCTCAAAAATATTGAAAGATCCCATATAATAATCTTAAAATTTGGGATAATTTCCAAACTTGATATACATATTCTTCGGTCGAACCCTCATAAATAAAATTTCTCCCCCTATTAATTTCCTAGATATTCTCTTGCCATCTGAATATATTATTTACATATTGATTACTATTATCAAGTATTTCCTAATGAAATTAACCTAATAGTAAATATCTCTCAACATGTTAGGACCAATGATAATCTTGTCCCCTATACTTCCCCAACTAGTAGGTGTTCAACACTTGTTGCCATACAAGGCCTATAATGAATCCATGAGGAGAGTTTTATGATGCATGTTGTCATATGCAACCTATAATAATGGAATGCATCCTCCAAATTTAACTATTGGTTCATGTAGTACATTCTTAAAATTTCCTCATGAACTTGGTTCAAATTATTAGTTTCCCCATCTATGCTAGAGTGGTAAGTCAACTACATTTTAACTTCATTATCAATGATGCATGCAAAGATTTCTAAAACCTTGAATTGATTTAAGTATCTTGATTAGATTTGATATTGTCATGATCTCATGTAGTTTAACAAGCTACCATTCAAATTGTCTTGGTAAAACTAGAGAATTGTCATTGATATTATGAGATGAAATGAGATACTTTCATGACTATGTCCACAACAACTAAACTCATTTTTTCCCCATTCTTAAACATTGGAAAATCTTATATAAAATACATGTTTAACTATTGCAAATTTCTATATGGAATATCATGGGGATACAATAGACCAAATGGGTGTTCATGTTCAACCTTTAACCTACTAAAAATCTTAGAAATCAATGATAAAATCTATAACATCCTTATTTAACATGGAAAAAATATAGTTGTTTCAAGTTTTCCATCAACTTTATCACCCCTAGGTCATCAACATTGGAAGCAATGTGTGCTCCCTCTAGCATTGTGGTTGTAAAAATCCCTTGATTTGGGATAAAGATCTTTCCCTTATAGCTTAAGAGAGCATTTTCTCAACTTGGTAACCATCATATCGATGATCATGTGCATGGGTCCCAATTGCAGGATTTACTCTAACAATGTTCATCTAACATTAACTAACTCAAAATTCATTGCCTGAAAGTCACTCACTATTTCTAAGGTGCAAATGTGCCTTCTTCGAGAAAAGACATCAACCACTCTAGTTCATTTCCCTCTATGTAGCTGATATCAAGGTCATAATCATAAAGAATGTTTATCCATTACCATTATTAATAATTCACATTTGATTGAAAGAATATGTGTTTGAGCTGTACGTAATCAATATTGAGCTTGAATGGCTTTCCTACCAAGAAATGACTCCATAGTGAATGATTATTTTTTTTTGAGTTCTAAATCATGTAGAGCATAATTTAATTCATAAGTTTTTAGATTATGAGACTCATGAGCCACCACATGGATTATCTTACATAAAATATCAACCCAAACCTTCACCTAAGGCATTGATAACCATAAAATTTTCCATTCAGATATATAAGTTTCTAGAATTAAATTATTGTTAACTTATCTTTGAATAGTTATAAGGATTTTTCACACATGTCTTACCATTCAAACTTATTTCCTTTATTCTACAATGAAATTATGGAGTTCACAATCTAAGAGAAACTCTTATAAACCCTCTTGTAGTATTGTTGACCAATTTTAACCCCCAAAGTCAAAAGGTCAACTCCTATAGGTGAAAAATTGAGTTTCATGTCTTGTTAACCTCATTCAAAGCCTTGTCATGTCCTATGAGGTCTTATAATAGTCCTTATAAAACCTTATTAACAAAGATTAAGATTATTTTAGAGAAATTAAGGTAATTATTTATCTTTTTTTTATACTAGGTTAGTCATGTCATGGAGTGATGAAACTTGGTCAAGTGGCATCATAGGTATTTAGGCATCTCTAAAGATATTTCGTACCTTAATCACCTTTCATAAACATTTAATTCTTACTTGGAAAGGTTAAGGTTCTTCTGTGGAATTTAAAATAATGTTTTATGAAGAAAAAGTGATTTTTACTAACTCATGACAAAGCCCACCAAGGTGATTGATCCATACATGACACTTGTATAAGATTGAAAAAGAGTTTCCAACATGTATATGATAGTTACAAGTCAAGAAGTGGTTTAAATCTTGAGTTTTAATGCCCATAAATGGAGTTTAAGGCACTTGTACCAAATTTTTGAGATCACTTGCAAGTGAAAATGATTTTAGAACATCCCTTAATCTTCCACAAGTCATCTTCACCCTCAGGAAGCTTGCATAGGTCTCAAGAAGGCAAAACAATCTTTTTCTCTCCCATCACTCTCTTCACAAGCTTATGAAGGCCATTTTTAAGTGAATGGTATAGGCCGTACAGGTGGAGTCAGAATCTAAGATTTTGACCAGAGTTAGGGACCCCTATGAAATCTCAATTAGTGTCATTAGTTGTTTTATTGATCTTCTTATCTTTATGAATAATCGCTAAGGAGATAAGGTGCTTTTTTGAGGTATAAAACCATGATAGGGTCATATTTTGGCTTTTTAGGTGAAATAATAAACTCATTGAACCATGAGAACAATTGGGATGGATTCTTAGAGGTCTGTAAATGCATTTCACACTTTCATTCACTAGGTTGGCATATGTAGGAAGCTATTTGGCAATAAAATTACTCTTTTGCATAGTTTTAAAAGAAGATTGTCATTATCCTTCATTATTTTATATTTTATACAGGGTTATAGTACATACAAGTGATGATTACATGTCATACATCATATTTCCATCTCCTTCAAGATCATTCAATATGACTAACTATTCTGTACTACCTCTCCAACTAGTACCCATGCTTGAAGACAGTGTTATGGGTTGCCTATAGAAAGGTCTCAAAAGTTATTATCTATATAATAAATGTTATGTTCAAAAGGTCAATATGAAGGTTATAAATAACCTATATTAATCTCTTAATACTCTACAAGGACTATCAAAGTGACTAATGGCAATAAAGGAGGTTCTTGCATAGTTACAAGCCTAGACAGTCTTACATAAACCTATAGGCATAATTAGGCTATTTGCCATGTATGGCCAAATAAGAGGTGCATTAACAATCCTAGAGTGGGATAAGTTGAATGAGAAAGAGTCTTCAATGAATTTCAATGACTATCAAATGTCAATGATTTAGTTTAAGGGAACATGAATGAATGAAGAGACCCCAACTTCTATGCATAAACTGATCTCATATAGGCCTGTACATGTGAATGGAGAGATTTGAGATTTGTATAGTGTTAAGTTGAAATCTACAGACCATTAAGGCAGACCACATGAATAAATTCAAAATTTGATACAATGGACAAGGGCTAGGGCTTAAAAAGCTATCTCAACAATCCATACAAGTAAAAATGACATACCTACAGATTACAAACCTGTATGTCCTCATTTTGAACAAAAAAGCCAATGGTCATATAAAGGGATAGTTATGAAACCAGACTCAATGTTAATATGAGAGATGACTCAAACCAATGCACACCTAAACCAGTTGAGGGTCATCAATGTGTGACAAGACTAATGTCATAAACAATAAGGGAGTCTACAGACCTAGATATTTAACTAGCGTGTGTATAAGTTTAAGGAAAAGATTTGTGGCTACTATGAAAATCAAATGGACTTTATAAGATAGTAGGAAAGAGTTTTCAAAATTTTCATCACTCTCATGTCCATAGCATAATTATGAAGACCATTTCTCAAAGTCCATGTTCAAACTCTCTTTAATCAACACCTACAACCACATTTTGAGAAGGTACAAGGAGAAGGTGTGTGTTTGTGAAAGTGAGGGGTTTTGGGTAGATTGAAAAGGTTATGAAATACCAATAATATATCAAAGTTATTGAAAGGTTATAGGGTTTTGATTGGAGTCCTAAAACATGTTTCAATTGGAGTCCTAAAACACAAATGCATTCAGACACCTAAAATTTTGCTTAGGAAGCAAGATAGTTTCAAGCCTAAAGACAATATAGTATATGAGGTCAATTGAAGTCAAATCAAACATAAAATAAGTCATATGAGAAAGTGAATATCTATAGAACAAATTTCATACCTTGCATACAACCAATTCACCACCTACAGACCTAATTGCCTAAAGCAAAGAGGTTGCTTGTTTTGAAGAGCATTAGAGGTCTGTGGAGAGATTTAAGTCAAAATATAAATGTTATCTTGTGCCAATATGGTTTCATACAATCCTCAGACCCAATAAAAAATATGGAAACATTGAGAACCTTGTTGAGGCCAAATAATCCTAAGACCAAGCACAAGTAGACCTACAAGTACAGTCATATGAAGAGTGGTCTAATGAAGGTTAGATGAAGATCGCAAGGAGTTGGCAGTTAAATAGGATTATATTAGACCTACAGAAGGTAATTTAAACCAATGATGAACATTTGGGAGACTTTTAAGCCTAAGCTTCTCTCTTAAACTATGTGCACAGTCCTCCATACCCAAGAAGGTCTGTTGTAAAGCTCATTGCTCATTGCAAAGTGATGCATGCAAGTATTTGGCAACTGAAGATGCTATGGGAGTATTCGTACTCCATTATCATGAAAATAGTTTCTGAGTTGGAGACCTACAGGCCATGAACAAGTCTTAGGAGTGCAGGGTAGTCACAAATGCATACTTGAGCTTGAGAGACTAGCAACTTTCACTTAGAACTCTCATGAGTTTGTGCATGGGACTTAATTATGTCTAGAGTTACTATAGGGGTCTATACACTTCAAACTTGTGGCATCAGGAGAGACAAAGAGGATATTTTCTTTATGAACAATCCTTAAAAACAAAACATGCCTTAAACCCTTGTAAACCCCTCTTAGTAGTCCGATGAGAGAGATATATATTATTATGACTTATAATTCTAATGAATGTCCCTAAAAACATTTTTATATCCCTTGTAGGCCCTTTGAGCACCATTTCATGGTACTGGTTGACAAGCATGCATATACAACTATACAAAACAGGGCAGAGTATAGGGATGTAGGCTTGTTTATGAAGAAGTAGAGTATGGGATGGCCTCTAGACCAAGTGAAGATGTCTATCATGAATTTACAAGGGTTTTATAACTTTATACACACTTATATAGGTCTCTCAAAGTGATATATGATCTTTACATGTTGCCAAGTTAGTGAAGAATGGAGAAAGGGATTATTTTGCAATCTAAAAGGACTATATGTAGGCCTATAAGACACTTCAAAAGAACTCTCTTCAGTGAATTGAGTTGTGATAGGAAGTATTAGACCTAAAACAACTCATTCCAAGATTTATAACCTAAACAATTCTTGGCAAAACACTCAAACTATTTCTCATACCTATCAAATGCCTAGACTAGGGTTTGTGACCATTTCATGGTTGACCCATCCATAGAAAGTATCAAGGGATAAAAATTGACATGAAACATGGTCTTAGAATGGGAAAAGTGAATCAAACACTTCCTAAAATATTCACATGTGTGGGAGTGATTTTAGGCCAAAATTCAATTTTTAGGTATGAAGGCCTCATTGGGAGAAGAGAACAATAAAAAAACTCACTCTTAGGACATTAAATTTGGCACAAAGATGTTAATCCATACTAGGTTTTTGAAATATATTCTCAATTTTCCAATAACCTACGTAAATTATTCTACACAATGAGGTTTATATGTTTTTTGGGCTATAAGGAATGAGGCCAAATGGGAGATTTTTGTACAAAATAAGATCTTGGAGGTATTTTGATGACTCCAAATGAGTTGTTATAGGTCTAAAATGATGTGAATAGGCCATATAGAGAGAGAGACTACCTTGGTGAATATGAATTCAAAGTTTGACACTTGTAAGCAAGATTGGCCTAGTGAGACAAAGAGACTTCAAGATACCTATTAAGAGAATAAAGTGATGTGTCAATGGGAACCTTTAGAGATTAGATGAAAGGTGTCAAGAGTAGAGAAAGAGTTCAGTTCAACATGACCTGACCATCAATGAAGTCACTTGTGATTTCACAAGCCAAAGAAGGGGCAGTTTTGAAGACTAAATGCAAGGTGTCAAGCTAAGTTTCAAACTTCCACACCACTTGGAGGAGAAGAGCATATTCAGAAGACCAAGATTTTTCCTTGAATACCTGATGGAAAATTTCATAACTCTTTCTTGACTATAACTCCTCATGAAACACTTGTCTTCCTCTCTCTTATGCCCTTCTCTCTTCTTATTTCATATTTTTCCATATATTCATCCTTGATAGGCTTTGTTTGTATCCTCCATCTGGGTATGGAAAAGCCCTACCCATTTGCAAGCCTTTAATCAATGAGAAAGTCTAGTTTTACCTCCTCCTTTAACTTGTTTCAATTGTATGCTTGAGTAGTTGATCTTGCTAAGTGAGAGTCTTGATTCCTTGGCATGTTTATCCTGTCTTGCATTCATGTTTAATTTAGAATCATTTTTATAGTTCTTGTGAAGTGTCTAAGTGAGGTGTAAGGGTTTAGTGAGTTGTCTTTTTAATAGTATCATGTAATGACCTCTTGACTAGTCCTCCTAGCTTAAGCATTCTTCACAACCTTCATGAGAAGTATTGATGTAAAGAGATAGATTGGGAGAAGTGATTATTACAGATTAGTCTCATGTTCTAAATGCATTTATATTTTGTTGGTAGTGGTGCAACTATTTTGGTACATCATCTCCATTAGAATATGTTTCTCTCTTTACCTAATAAGTTGGTAGAGTAGTTTGTGAGCCTAAGTGATTCATCAAGAGGGGTTAGCCCTCTAACCTAGAGATTCACCTCTCCAATAGGTCACCCATAACCTTAAGGTGTTTCATGTTAATCCAAGCTTGAAAGGATTACACTACCCTCCAAAGGGTGCAAATTTGGTTGATAGCAGTTTTGGCATGCCCGATGGGACTAAGGTCCAAAGTTGTGAAAGAATTTTTGGTGTAGTTCTTCTAGGTGCCAGCCTTTAGAGACATTCAAAACATCAATGGTGACTCCTGCATAATCATCTGATTCTATCATCCAAGTCACTTATTCAAAATAAGTTGTGCTTTCAATTCATTATCTTGATGAAGTTGTTATGGCTGAGTTTGAGATGAATTCTAGTTTCATAGAAGTGTATGAGGCATATCAACCCTATAACACTTTTTATCAACCTCAACATAACTATTACTATTCTTATGATGAGCCTTATTAGCTTCACTATGATCCATATCAGTCCTATTATCCTTATTATCATTTTCATGAGTCATATCAGTCCTATGATCAGCATACACTCCCTCTACATGACTATGATGTTGCACGTGGTCAGCCTTCTCAAGCTCAAGATGTCCTAGACAACATAGACACTTCTCAAATCAACATATTTTAAGTTTCAAGAAAACTCTCTTAGGCTATGAGAGGTACATGATAGTGATTAACACACAAAAGGAATATGGCCAAAAATCATTGCAATAAATGAAAGAAGAATGGGCACCTATTGAGAGAGATAATTGGCAAAGCTTCTCAAGTGAAATGTTGGATGTAAGTGGTCTCATTCAAAAAATAGAAGATATGCTAAGAATTCATTAAGGATGACAAGTTCAATCCTATCATCCCCATGTGTCTTCATATATATGACCTCAACCATCATATATACCACCCATTATTCCCCAAGAGACCTTTCCAAGTGAGCTTCAAAGTGTTCCAAGTCTTTCATATGTTCCTTAAACTTTCCCTTCTTGGAATTGAATCCAAGAGAGCATTCAAAGGAAGGAGGAGATTGTTATTGAGTAGCCTATTGTTGGAAACCAAGATTTTACTTCTCTTCCTCAAGAACACCCCAAAAAGTCTTTCAAGACTCCAAGCTGGAATCAAGTAGTGAAATCATGGAGTAATCAAGGTGAAACAAGCATAGATTGCAGAGTTGAATCCAAGGAAGAATTTGAATCTACACAAGTCCCTCCCATCCATCCTCAAGAGTGATCTTGTATTATATATCAACCTTTTTGTGTTCTTCATCCTCATGAAGCCATTAACCATGCCTAAGAAAAGCTATTCCAAGAGTGTATAGACAAGCAAATTGAAGAGGTGGAGTTGAAAATGAAGAAAGAGAAAGAGAGCCAAGATCAAGAGATTGAAGTCAAAGAAGGCCTTCTGCCTATTCAAACTCCTTTTCCCTCTCCTCAAGAACCTCTAGCTTTTCCATCTTGGAAGTCTATCCAACAAGATATCCAAAATAAGGAGGCCTTAGTTGAGAAGGTTGAAGATAAAATTGTAGTTGTTGAAGAGCCTCAAGAAGGCTATGAGAAAGATGAAGTGGTTGTTGAAGAGAATGGGACATTCATAACCCAACTAAGCTTGATTTATCTTCAAGCATTCCTAAAAGAACCATCCATTATAAAGACCTCAAACTGTAAGAGTACTCCCTTGGCTCCCAAGAAAACTCATGAGTATATCGATCACCCTCCCACCATCTACATTCTTGGGAAAAAATCTGTCCTATGGGAGGTAAGTGAAGAATAAAGAGTTGTACTTGCAGTTGATGAAGATTCTTCAATTGAGCTTGATGAGGAGATTTCCATTGCTACTCCTCTTGGGGAAGAGAAATGCAAATCAATTTTCAAAGAGGAGGTTCTATAAAATGATTTTGATAGTATGCTTCAAGAAGGTGATCCAATTTCATATAAATTTGTTGAGTTTTCAACTGGCCTTAATGTTGAAGGCTCTCTAAGTAAACAAGCTGAGGTTATGAATGATTTTGACATGGTTTGAAATGAGAAAGAAGATGAACTTGAAGAAGCTGCCTTGTAATCACATCATGATGACATAGAAGGATTTGAAACTCTTGATAACCCTATATTCCTTGAAGAGAAAGATGAAGATGCTTTTGTAGTTGGTCTTGCTCATGTTGATCAAAGAGAAGAGCTAAGAGATGATTGGAAGTAGTATCTTGAATCTCTTCAAGAGATTAAATCTCTTTGTAAAGGTACATTTACTATTGAGCATGTGTTATGAAGAGGTTGACCAAGATACATCCATTGAGGATCATGATGCAGCTTGGAGTGAGTATGCAAAGATCCTTGAAGATATTGATGAGCTTGAAGCAAATGATAAGCATTATGAAGTCACTCAAGATGCTATAGAGACTCAAGAAGCATGTCTATATATAACATCATTAGATGAGGTTGTAGTTGATAATCAATATGAGAAGGATCTTGAGCCACAAGAGGAATATATATTCATAGGAGACTGGTTTACAATTGTCACTTCACTTGAGAGCATCCCAAGAGGAGTTTCATTCAAAGAGAGGATGAAGACAACGAGACTAAGGTCCAAGAGGCAGCTTGCCTCATGCCATTCTTCATCTCATGGAGTAAAGGATCCAAGAAACTTCTCCTTTGACCCAGGAGGAAGAATAAAAGTTTAGGTTAGTTGTATATATTAGTAGCTTTATGTTATTGTTTGTGTTCCTTAAGTGCTTAACTAAGCACATCTGTGTGTCTTGTTCTTTACTTTATGTATGTTATCCTTGTTTTGTATGTTTAGAGGTTAAATCAGTTTGCTTTGTCATGGTCAAGGTCTGGTCAAGTCTGAATCTGAGTGAAAATGACTCCATTACCCAATGGAAGGACAAGGCTATTGGTCTATTTAACATAATAGGCATGCTATCCCTGTGAATCACCAATTTGTTGACTAACTTTGACCCCCAAGATTAAAAGGTCAACCCTTATATGTCAAAAATTGAGTGTCATGTCTTGTTAACCTCATTCAAATCCTTGTCATGTCATATGAGGTCTTATAATAGTCCTTCTAAAACCTTATTAGTAAAGATTAAGGTTATTTTGGAAAGAATAATAAAATTCTTTGTTTTTGTTTTATAGTAGGCTAGTCAAGTCATGGAGTGATGAAACTTGGTCAAGTGGTGGCATGGGTCTTTAGGTGTCTCTAAAGGTCTTGTCATACCATAGTCACCTTTCATAAACATTTAATTCTTGTTTGGAAAGGTTAAGGTTCTTTTGTGGGATTTAAGGTAATGTTTTATGAATAAAAGGTGAATTTTACCAACTCTAATGTATGTCAAATCCCACCAAGGTGATTGATATGTACATGACACTTGTCTAAGCTTGAAAAATATTTTCAAATGTGTATATGATAGTTACAAGTCAAGAAGTGGTTAGAATCTTGAGTTTTAATGTCAAAGAAGGGAGTTTAAGGCACTTGTATGGATTCGTTGAGATCACCTACAAGTGAAAGCAGTTTATAACATCCCTTCATCTTCTACAAGTCATATTCACCCTTAGTAAGCTTGCACAGATCTTAGGAAGGTAGAATACTCTTTCTCTCTCCCATCACTCTCTTCATAATCTCATAACGGCCATTTTCAAGTGAATGGTACAGGTCATATAGGTGGAGTTGGAGTCTAAGATTTGGACCAGAGTTAGGGACCATGTGGACTCGTAATTATTATCATTGGTTGTTTGATTGAGCTCCTTAGATTTATAGACAATTGCTAAGGAGCTAAGGTTCTTGTTTGAGGTGCAAAACCATGAGAAAGTCAATTTTTGGCTTTTCAAGTGAGAGAATGAACTCATTGGAGCATGGGAACAATTGAGATGGATCCTCAGAGGTATGTAAATTAATTTTAAACTTTTATGCACCAAGTTGGCACATGTGGGAAGCTATTTGGCAAGAAAGTTACTCTTTTGCATAGTTTACAAAGAAGACAGTCATTGTCCTTCATTATTTTAGGCTTTCTACAAGGTTATAGTACATACAAGTGATGGTTACATGTTTTCCATCATATTTCCATCTCCTCCAAGATCATTCAATATGACTGACTATTTTTTACTAGCTCTCCAATTGGTACCAATGCTTGAAGACTGTGTTATGGGTTGCCTGTGCAAATATGGTCTCAAAAGGTCTTATCTATATAATCAATGTGATGTTCATAAGGTTTGTATGAAGGTTAGAAATAACCTATATTAATCTCATAATACTCTTCAAGGAATATCAAAATGATTAATGGTAGCAAAGGAGGTTCTTGCATAGTTATAAGCCTTGATAGTCTAAAACAGACCTACAACCAATTTAGGTTGTTTACCATGTAAGGCCAAATAAGAGGGGTGTTAACAATCTTGGAGTGGGCTAAGTTGAATGAGAAAGAGTCTTAAATGAATTTCAATGACTATCAAATGTAAATAATCTAGTTTAAGGGAGCATGAATGAATGAAGAGACCTCAACTTCTATGCATAAACTGATCTCATATAGGTATGTACGTGTGAATGGAGAGATTTGAGATTTGTATAGTGTTAAGTTAAAATATACAGACCATTGAGGCAAATCACATGAAGAAAAGGCAAGAGTTGATACAATGTGAAAGTTATAGGGCCTAAGGAGTTGTCTCAACAATCCATACAAGCAAAAAGGGCAGACCTACAGGTTACAAACCTGTAGGCCCTCATCTTAAAAAAAAAAGCCAATGGTCATATAAGAGGATAGTTATGAAACCTGAGTCAATGCTAATATGAGAGATGACTCAGACCAATGCACATTTGAACTAGTTGAGGGTCATCAAAGGGTGACAAGACTAATGTCATAAACACTAAGGTAGTCTACATACCTAGATATTTAACTAGCCTATGTATAAAGTTAAAAAGGCAAAGATTTGTGGCTGATATGAAAATAAAATGGACTTTATAAGATAGTAGGAAAGAGTTTTAAAAAGATTCAGCACTCTCATGTCCATATCCTAATTAGGAAGACCATTTATCAAAGTACATGTTTAAACTCTCTTCAATCAACACCTACAACTGCATTTTTAGAAGGTACAAGGAGTAGGTGTGTGTTGTGAAAGTAAGGGGTTTTGGGTAGATTGAAAAGATTATAAACTCACAATAGCATAGAAAAGTTATTTAAAGGTTCAAGGATTTAAATTGGAGTCTTAAAACACAATGGTTTCAATTGGAGTCCTAAAACACAAATGCATTTAGACACCTAAAGGAGTATCTACAGGTTTGCTTAGGAAGCATAATAGTTTCAAGCCTAAAGAGAAGATAGTGTATTAGGTCAATTTAAGTCAAGTAAAACATAAATAAAGTCAGAGGAGAAAGTGACTATCTATAGATTAAAGTTCATACCTTACACACATAACCAATTCACCCCCTACAGGCCTAACTGCCTAAAGTAAAGAGACTGCTTATTTTGAAGAGAATTAGAGGTCCGTGGAGAGATTTAAGACAACATGGAGATGTTATATTATGCCAATATGGTTTCAAAAAATCCTCAGATGCAATAACAAATATGGAAATATTGAAAACCCCATTTCAGCCAAATAGGCCTAAGACCAAGCACAGATAGACCTACAAGTATAGTCATGTGAAGAATGGACTAATAAATGTTAGATGTGGTGGAGAGTTGTAAATGATGTCATGGGGGTCTTCAAGTGAGTGGATGAAGTGGATTGATAGTCTAAAGGACAATGACAAAGTGTGCAATGTGCTTGTCCTAGTATGCTTGAAGGAGGTTTGGTTGGTTTTCAATTTTGGCATGGTTAGAGATATTCAAGGATGAATATGGTGATTTGAGGATGTGAAAGAGGTCATATAAGAGGTTTTATATTATTTGAGTGCTTTTTTGCATGAGTGGATTTTATTTGGTTAATCATTGTTTTCATCTATACATTTTGGGTCCAGTGGCAAAAAAATTAAGTAGGCAGTTTGCTGACATCATAATTACCACATGTGGATGAGTCAAGGGGAGTTGGTCATATGATTATGATCAAATTTATACCTAGTTACTATGCTCTAAATTTAAGGTTATGTAATGAAGTACAACATAATATATTCAAGTGCAAAGTTGGGCTCCCAGGTAGTTTGATAGTGTTTTCCCATACTTAAACAAATTTTCAAAGTGGTAAGAAAAGGTGAATAGGCATTTTGATGTAGTCATACTTTTCATGTGTGGTGGTTTCATGAGAAGTTAATCATATGGGTTTGTTTATTTTTATTTCTAGTTGATATGTATTAAATTTCAAGTCATGCGATGAAGCATGTCAAAAGATATGCATGTGCAAAGTTGGCCTTCTAAGTAGTTCTTGACATAGTTAGCTCTATGGTAGAAAATATGAGTGAACAGATTAATGGAATTATATCTAACATGCATGAGGATTCTAGGATAATATTGATATACTATTGAATTCTCCTATGTGAGGAGATCATATGGTCCAAATTTCAGACCATGCATCTAAACGCAATAAAAGTTATTGAGGTCCAAAGTTGGATTTCTAGGTAAATTGCAATGGTTCCCATACTTAGTCGATTTTTCAAGAGATAAAGATCAGGACTAAATAAAGATCCAACAGTTCATAGATGATCATACAAGATTAATCTAATGGTATGTATTCATCTAAATGATAAGAAGTGCACAATGTTTAACACCGAGCAAAGGTAAATGATAAGGATCAAATCGTTCGTATGTACTCATATAAATTGATCTAATGGCACGAGTGAAGTTAGAGTGGTCTAATTGACAATAATTTAATGATGTTAAAGTTTGATCTTCATAAAATAAGATCAATAATTCATGATTTATCAAAGTATCAAAGACACAAGATGATAGCATGGTGTTTGAGGTTGAATTGTGACCATTGGTATTTGAACTTTGCAAAGGGAAAAATCAGTGATCTGTATTTTATCCATAATTTTTTATCTAAGTAGAATTTTCTCATGGTGTAAAAAGTGAATTTATAGAGGCCACTAAATCACATATGTAAATATAGATTTAAAGATCTGAAAGTGCGTACAATCAAAGATATTAAGGTTCAAAGTTGACTATGTGTTCTTGCATGTTTTACAAGTAACCTGAGAAGGGTATTTGAGCTGTGCTTGTTGGTATCTCAATGTTTAAAGGTGAAATATATATAGGAGTATATTTTAGACTCCATGAGGACCATCTATGTGTATTATTAAGGTTCGACTAATCATATGTAGTATGAAAAAAGGTTAGAAGTCGATTATGTTTTCATTCATAATGACTATGTGTGATGGATGTTGGAACTTAAAGGGGACCTATAGATCATATGGCATGGGTCCATATGTCAAAAAGTGTTCCTAGTTTGCTCGAATAAATGTCAAAGAGGTGAATGGGCCATCATAGGACCTAAGTGTTGACTTAGGTTTATTTAAAAGAGAGTTCTACTTAAGTATGACCCATGTAAGATGCCTTAAGGGTGAAGGCATAAGTTATGGTTGACAAGGTAGATTGTGGACTTAATAATTCATGAAGGCTATATAAATAGTGAAATCAAATATGATGATTTCTAGACTTGTATGTGAAATTTATATTGAGAGGATAGAGTTGTGGAGTGAAGGAGAGGTAGAGTGCCCAGTAGATGAGTTGATGATCAAAGGAGATTGAGGACTATGTATATGACCTGTGGGTCATGTTTCTGATGTTAGAATAGTGATCTTATAAGTTGAGGATGAGTGAGGAGGTATAGGGTGATCCAAAAGGGGGCTTTGGATGCATTGAGTGTTTAGAGTTGAAGAGAGTTGAAATACTTTGTATCTTTATCATATTAGAAGGAAATTAGTGTTTTACAAGATGTTTTATTCATAGGTGGTGTTGTGGTAGCTCAAGATGTAGGGGGTTGCAACCTCCTTGTAAGGTGAAGCTTGTTAAAAGTCTAGTTGTTGTGACAGCTCAGCTAGATAGGTGTAGTAGCTCCTTGTGGTATTGTAGTCTCACTAAAATAAGAGATGGTAGTTTCTTGATCAGTTTTAGCTGATCTAAATTGGTTCTTTTTATTATAGGATAGTCCAATTATAGGTTCCAGTGAGTTTTCTCCCCCAAGAGGGTTTCCCAAATATGTTATGTGTTATCTTCTTGATCTTGAATTGTCTTTCTTGTTCATTTCTATGATTGATGTGTATGCTTTATGAATGCTTGTAGTAATTGATTAAGAGTTTTGAAAGGTTTGAAATTGAAATTAGATTATCTGGGCTCATTGATTCACCCCCCCCCTCTCAGTTATTATACCTGTAATAATTGCTATCAGAGTAGGTCCTTTGGTAAAGGGTTAATATTTTGAAGGTGATACAAAGTACAATATGGGTAGTCATCAAGGAGGTTTATCTACTAAGCAAGCATCGATGTTCAATGGATCTAATTATTATTTTTAGAGTACAAAGATGAGGACATACATTATGTCGCTAAGGTTTGATGTATGAAAATATGTTGTGAATGGTTATGTTGTTCCTACTACTCTTCCATCTAGTGTTGCAGACAAGAAGCTGTGTGAGAATAATTCTAAGGCAATGAATGGCATTACTTGTGGTCTTACAGAGACCAAGTTCACCAAGGTAATCCATTGTAAATATGTTAAAGAGACATGGGAAAAATTGAAAATCATTTATGAAGGATATTTAAAGGATAAGTTGGCAAAGTTACAAACTCACTAAAGATAATTTGGGAGTCTTAAAATAGAGGAAGATTCTATGCCATCCTTTCTAAAAAGAGTTGATGATATTATGATTATCATTAGAGGTTTTGGAGAGAACCTTGAAGAGGCTAATATAGTTCAAAATGTATTAAGGTATCGATCTCTCAAGTTTGATTCAAAAATATCTGCTATAGAAGAAAGTCATGATCTTACTCGGTTGAAGATGGATTAATTGCATATCACCCTTACTGCCTATGAGATGAGAGTAAATGATGATATTCCACTAAATAAAGAAGCAACATTCAAGATAGCAATGAAGCAAAAGAAGAAGTTTCAATGTAAGAAACCTAAAGAGGATGAGATATCTGACATTCATGAGGATGAGCTAATTGCTTTGATTACTAGGAAGTTGAAAACAAGCTCAAGGAAGTATAAGGGTAAACTACCCTTCAAATGTTTCAACTATGGAGAGATAGGACATTTTTATCGTAAGTGCCCTCATAAGCATGCAAATAATGATGATGAAGAGCATGGTGAAGGCCAATATGAAGACAAGACATACAGGAAGAAAGGATTCAGAAAGTACAACAACAAGAAGTCCTTCAAGAACAAGAAGAGTCTCTACACCAAAGAAGATTAAAACTCATCAGATGAGAGTGAAGACAATAACTCAGATTATGACCATGAAGATGATGATCTTATTGAAGATGAATCCCTATTCATGGCTAAGGAAGGAAGTTACTCATATCAAAAAAAGTCTACTTGGAATGATTCAGATGTTGACAGAGATGAGGTGGACTGTGAGAATGAATTGATGAATGCCTTTGAAGAACTGAATATTGAGAAGTAGATCAATAAGAAGATAAAATCTAAACTCAAAGACTATGAGGAGCAATTCAGTGTGTTTGAGGCAAGATTGGTTGAAGAATCTAAAGAGCATGAAGGTGTTATCATGTTTCTTAATTCTAATTTGGAATCTATGTCTGCAAGTCTAAGAGTCAAAGAAGTATGCTCAAGGTATGCTTCTAAAATTGTGTCTTTGAAAGATGAGTTAGAGAAGTCTGTAAACAAGGTCAAATCATTTGACAAGTTTGATAAAAGCTCTAATGATATGGTTGATCTCCTAAAGAGTCAAAAGTCAGCTAGTGACTGATCTGGATTGGGTTTTAATGAAGAGCCCAAATTTGATTCTCAAGTTGACATGAATGTCAATGAGATCAAGGTCGATCAGTCTTTGAAGATAAATCTTTAGATAAAGAATGAAGGTGTTGGTAGAATGAAGACAAATTAGACTAGAAAACCAAATGCCATGAGGTATGCAAAATTCAATGGTTACTGTTACACATGTAATCAATTTGGTCATAGGACTAAAGGATACAAGAGACCTATTAGAAATGAATTTACTTGGAACTATGACGGGGTAATTATTCAAAAGGTATGAGCAAGGTTGAGTGCTTCAACTATCATTATGTGAGACACTTTGCAAAATATTATCCATTTAAGGTAAGGAAAGTTGAGTTTCCTTCAAGAAATATTGAGTGCTATAGTTGTTATGACATAGGACACATTGAAATATTTTGTCTAAATTTGGTAAGATAGAATGAACTTATTAAAGAAGGTATGATGTGCTTCAACTATCAAAAGAGAGGTCACATTGTTAGATTCAGAAAGTAGAGGCCTACAAGTCAGAATAAGTTTAATCAGGCTCCTAGAGTGCAAGGAAGAAGGCAAGTTAACTCATGAAAACCAAAGTTGATAAATACGAATCATGATGAGTCTGCAAGTCCAAGTAATCTATTTGTTATTGTGGAGAATGCTTCAAAAGTTAAAGAGTGCCAAGGGCTCTCATTGTCTGCTCATGTTGTGAATGGAGAGACCAAACTCAAGGAGAAGATCAATGTATTGGTTGAGGCTAGTTCTAAAGTAAGTATGGATCCAAGTGAACATCCTACTAGTGCTAAGAAAGTTTCATTAAAAAAACATCAATTGTCAGTGCCTAGTGATGAGGTTCAAAATTGCAAGGTTGATTTTTCAAATGAAAAGGTATATCAAGATTCCATAGTTGTTCCATGTGTTGTCAATTATATCTTAGAAGAGGAGAGTGATATAGAAAAGGAACCAATTATCATAGTTCAAACTAAAAAGAAGAACAAGAGCAACAAGTCTTATAGCTATAAAAAGATTCTAATGGTTACTGAGGAGACATGGGTCACTCTTGGCTTCACTTTGTTTTAAAACATTGTGGTGCATAGGATGTCTATGTCTATGCTTCTTAAGAGACTCCTTTTAGTAGATAATTATGTATTGATGTAGTGTTCTTCTCAAGGTCCTAGAAGGCTTGAGATGAGTGTTTTCAATTGGAGTATGTATGTCTAGGTGGAATATATTTTGTGGTGATGTCATGATGTTGATAGCTATATATGGTTAGTTTATAGGGTTAAATTAAATGTTTCGAGGTGGCCTAATGAGATTGATGAAATGTAAAGAATATTTTGATGCTCATAAAGTTATATTGACATTATTATAGCTTGCTCCAAGTGGTTTTGTGGTCTGAAGGTATGTTGAAGTCAAATTAAAGATTTTTGAGTGCTATCAGTTTTCTCAATTTTAGCTTAAGGTCAAGCAGTCCTAAGATGGGTTATAAGATGTATGGGTTATCGAATATGTGGAATCTCAAATCATGGTCCAAAAGTGTGTAATGGTTGTCTCTAGGTAAACAAGAAGTTTTAAAGGTGGGCGTTGACCAGAAGGAGGCTTGTTGACTCTGTTTATTTTTTAGATTCTAGGGTTTTGAGCTATGCTATAAAAGTGGTTTTTCTTATGACTTAAATTTAGAGACTTATTAACATATTTAATGGGCCAAATGGGTTGTCAAATAAAGCTTCAAAAAGATCTGAAGGTTTTTGGATTTCAAGTTATTCATGTTTTTGTCAAGATGGAGGCCTAATTGGCTAGTAAGTTTGTGAAGGAAGTATGTTGCATAGGATGAGCTAGGTAATGAAAATTGGTGTGATTAAGGGGAAAATGAGACTACTCCAAATATGAAGTTTCAAGTCTTAAATGTGTGTCTACTTAAATTTGTGGGCTCTACAAGTTTCAAGTAGGGCTATAAGGAGTCTAGACACGCCTAGTAATGAAGATGTGATTATTTTTCTCAGTTTCTCCAAAAGAGAAAGTTATGTATGTTTCAATAAGAGTTCTTAGGTTTTTTTATAACATGTTTGAAATTTTGTGAGTGGCATGAAGTTTTGTTAGTGGTCCTTGAGGTGGTTTGAAAGAGAAGGCTAGTAACCCTGTATGGTGGTTCTTCATGGTGTGTGGAGATTTAAAGATGCTCAGGAGGTGATATTGCTCAAAAATATTAGGGGGAGTCCCTCTAAGATGTTTCTGGTTGAGTTTCATTAGATTTAAATACTTTTATGTGTTATTTATTCATTGGTTGTAGTGTTTGGTTGAAGAGAGTGTTGGCATGGAGCAAGAGGAAGTTAAGGCAAGAAGAGGTAGTCTAAGGCAAGGGGGAGTTTGTATCATCTTTATAAGGTGGTCCTCTCCTGTTGATGGTATTTTGAGGTCCTTAGAATCAGTTGTTTCCCATTTGTCATTGTGTCAAAGGGGGAGAAAGTTCCTATTATGAGAGTGTTTGAAGAGAGAGAAGGAAGATGAGTTGTATATTACTATATGATGGTTGTTGACATCAATGACAAAGGGGGATATTGTTAGAGAGTTATCAATGATATCATGATGATGTCATGGAGGTGTTTAGGTGAGTGGATGAAGTGTCTTGATAGTCTAAGTGGCAATGACAAAGTGTGCTGCAATGTGCTTGTCCTAGTATGCTTGAAGGAGGCTTGGTTGATCTTTAGTTTTGGCATGGTTAAAAATGTTTAGGGATGAGTATGGTGATTTGAGGATGTGAAATATATCCTATAAGAGGTTTTATATGCTTTGAGTGCTTGTGTGCATGAGTGGATTTCCTCTAGTTGATCATTATTTTCATCTAGACATTCTGGGTCTAGTAGCAAAAAATCTGAGTAGGCAATTTGTTGATGTTATAATTGCCACGTGTGGATGAGTCACAGGAGTTGGTCATATGGTTGTGATCACATATATGCATATTTATTATCAAATAAATTTTAGGTCATGCAATTTCATGTGACAAAGTGCAACATAAGATATGCAAATGCAAAGTTGGGTTCCCAGGCAGTTTGATAGTGTTTTCCTATACTTAGCCAAATTTGTAAAGTGGCAAGAAAAGTTGAGTAGGCATTTTGATGTATTCATATTTCACACTATGATAGTTTCAAGAGAAATTGATCATATGGGTTTTTTTAGTTTTGTGCATAGTTTGTATGCACTAAATTTTAGGTCATGTGATGAAACACATCAAAAGATATGTATGTGCAAAGTTAGCCTTCCAGGTAGTTCTTGACATAGTTGGCTTTGTGGCAAAAAAATCTAAGTGGGAAAATTAATGGTGTTATATCTTGCATGAATGAGAGTTCTAGGAGAATATTGATATATGTTTGTATTATCCTATGTGAGTAAATCATATGGTCTAAATTTTAGATCATGCGTCTAAGCATAGCAAAAGTTATTAAGGTCCAAAATTGGCCTTCCAAGCAGATTGCAATGGTTCCCATAATCAATTTTATAAGAGATAAAGATCAAGACCAAATGAAGAGCCAAAAGTTCATGGGAAATCATACAATATTTATCTAATGGTATGTATTCAATAAAATGATAAGTGTATGATTTTTAACACTGAGAAAAGGTAAAGGATAAGAATCAAACAGTTCGCGTTTATTCGTATAAATTGATCTAATAGTGTGAGTGGAGTCAAAGTGGTCAAAATGATAGTAATTTAACAATGTTAAAAGTTGATATTTTTACAATAAGATCCATGGTGCGTGATTGATCTAAGCAACGAGGATGTGAGATGATAACATGGTGTTCAAGGTTTAACTGTGACCGTTGGCATTTAAATATTTGAATTTTACAAGGAAAAAACCAATGCTTTGTATTTTATCCATAAATTTTGATCCAGGTAGAATTTGCTTCTGGTGTAAAAAGTGAATTTGTAGAGGAATCCAAGATGCATTTGAAAATATAGATTTGAATATTTAAAAGTGTGCATATTTAAAGATATTGAAGATCAAAGTTGATTATGTGTTCGTGCATGTTCTGCAAGTAACTAGAGAAGGGTACTTGAGCTGTGCTTATTGGTATCTCGATGTTTAAAGGTGAACTAACTATTGGGGTATGTTTTATACTCCATAAGGACTAACTGCATGTACTATGAAGGTTTTACCAATCATATGTAGTATGAACAAAGGGTTCGAAGTTGATTGTGTTTTTATTCATAGTGACTATATACAAAGAAGTGTTTAAGGTAATTGGGGGTTAGCAAAAGAGTGTTATGATGGATGTTGGCACTTAAAGGGGATGTATAGATCATGTGGCATGGGTCCATATGTTGGAAAGTGTTTGTGTGTTCCTAGTTTACTTGGAGAAGTGTCAAAGAGGTGAATGGGTCATCATAGGACCTAAAAGGTGACTTAGGCTTATTTCAAAGAGAGTTGTGCTTAAGTGTGACCCATGTAAGATGCCTTAAAGGTGAAGGCATGTGTTATGGCCGAAAAGATAGATTTTGGACTTGATAATTCATGAAGACTCTATAAATAGTGAGATTAAATATGATGATTTCTAGATTTATATGTGGAATTTGTATTGAGAGGATAGAGTCGTGGAGTGAAGGAGAGGTAGAGTGCCCATTAGATGAGTTGATGAGCAAAGTAGATTGAGGACTATGTGTATGACATATGGGTCATGTTTCTGATGTCATAATAGTGCTCTTACAAGTTGAGGATGAGCAAAGAGTTCTAGGGTGATCCAAAAGGTGGCTTTGGATGCATTGAGTGTGCAGAGTTGAAGAGAGCTGATATACTTTGTATCTCCATCAGATTGGTAGGAGATAAATGTTGTAGGAGATGTTATGTTCATAAGTGTTGTTGTGGCAGCTCAGCTAGATAGGTGTAGTAGCTCCTTGTGGGATTATAGTCTCACTAAAATAAGCGATGGTAGTTCTTTGGTCAGTTACAACTGGTCTAAATTGGTTCTTGAGTTGAAGACACATAGGTCATGAACAAGTGTTAGGAGTGTGTGGTAATCATAGAATACATACTTGATCTTGAGAGACCACCTACTTTCACTTAGAAATCTCTTGAGGATGTGCATGGGACTGAGTGATGTTTGGAGTTGATAGAGGGGTTTATCTATGTCAAACTTGTGGCATCAGGAGAGAGAAAGAGAATATGTTCTTTATGAATAATCTTTAAGAATAAAACATGCCTTAAACCCTTATAAACCCCACCTAATAGCTCAATGAGAGAGATATGCATTATTATAACTTATAAGTCTCATGAATGGCCCTATAATTTTTTTTATAAACCTTGTAGGCCCTCTAAGCACCATTTCATGGGACTGGTTGATAAGCATGCAGGTACAACTATATGAAACATGGCAAAATATAGGGTTGTAGGCTTATTTATGAAGAAGCAAAGTATGGGTTAGCCTCTAGATAAAGTGCAGGGGTTTATCATGACTTGATAAGGGTTATAAAACTTTATACACACTTCTACAAGGCTCTCAAATTGACATATGAGCTTTATAAGTTGCCAAGTTAGTGAAGAATGGAGAAAGGCATTATTTTGTAATCTAAAAGGTCTATATGTAGGCTTTTAAGACAATTTAAAAGACCTATCATTAGTGAATTGAGTTCTGATAAGATGTTTTAGACCTAAAAAAACTCAATCCATGATTCAAAACCTAAAACTTTCTTGGTAAAACACTCAAATTGTCTCTCATACTTGTCAAATGCCTAGACTATGGTTTTTGACCATTCATAGTGACCCATCCATATAGGGCATCAAGAGATATTTACTATGGTCTTGGTATGGGGAAAGTGAATCAAACACTTTCTAGAAGTTTCACATGTGGGAGTTATTTTAGGCAAAAACTCAATTTTTAGGCAAGGAAGCCTAATTGAACCCTAATTGGGAGAAGAGAACATCAGAAAAAACTCACTCTCATGACATGAAGTTTGCCATGGAGTTGTAAAGCATAACTATTTGATCAAATATGTGCTCATTTTCCCAAGAACTTCCATACATTATTTTACACAAGGATGTTTACATGTTTTCAGGGCTATAATGAATGAGGCCAAATGGGAGATTTTAGTGAAAAAAAATATCTTTGGGGTAGTTTGATGAATCAAAATGAGTTTTTATAGGTTTGACATGATATGAATAGGTCATATATGGAGATAAACTACCTTGGTGAAGATGAATTCAAGATTTGACACTTGCAAGCAAGATTGGCCTAGTAAGACAAAGAGACTTCAAGACACCTAACAAGGGAATAAAGTGATGTGTCAGTGGGAGCCTTCAGAGAATAGTTAAAAGGTGTCAATAACAGATAAAGAGGTAATTTAAACATGACTTGACCATCAATGAATCCACTTTTCATTTCACAAGCCAAAGAAGGGGTAGTTTTGAAGAGCAAATTCAAGGTGTCAAGCCAAGTTTCAAACTTCCATGCCTTTTGGAGGAGAAAAGCATATTCAAAAGACCAAGACTTGTCCTTAAATACCTAATGGGGTAGTTTCATAACTCTTTTTTGACTTTAACTCCTCATGGGACACTTGTCTTCCTCTCTTCTACACCCTTCTCTCTTTTTCTTTCACATTTCTCTATATATTCAACCTCGATCGGCTATGTTTTTATCCTTCATCTGGGTATGGCTAAGCCCTGCCCATTTTTAATCCTTTGATTAATGATAAGAGTCTAGTTTTACCTCCTCATTTGACTAGTTTCAATGTGTATGCTTGACTAGTTGATCTTGCTAACTAATAGTCTTGCTTCCTTGGCATTATTATCCTTCCTTAAATTCATGTTCAGTTTGAAATCCTTTTTGTAGGTCTTGTCAAGTGTCTAAGTTAGGTGTAAGGTTTTAGTGAGTTGTATTTTTAATAGTGTCTTGTCATGACCCCTTGACTAGTCTTCCTAGCTCAAGCATTCTTCACAACCTTCATGAGAAGTATTGATGTAAAGAAGCAGATTTAGAGAAGTGTTTGTTGCAAGTTAGTCTTATGTTTGAAGTGTATTTGTAAATAGTTGATAGTGATCCAACTATTTTGGTGCATCACCTCTATTAGAATAGGTTTCTCTCTCTTTTCCTAATAAGTTGGTAGAGTAGTTTGTGATCCTAAGTGATTCATCAAGGGGAGCTAGCCCTTTAACCTAGAGATTCATCTCTCCAATAGGTCACCCACAACTTTGAGGTGTTTCCATGTTACTCCAAGTTTGGAATGCTTAAACTACCTTCCAAAGGATGCAAATTTGGTTGATAACTAGTATCATTCCCTTCCCTTAAAACTACAGACTTCATTCACATTTTAGGGTGTGATCCATTCATATAATCAGTCTAATTTTTATAGGGTCTATTAAAATGCCATCAATAGAGATAATATGTGCAAGATAATGCACCTTATGTTGGCAAAAATAACACTTTGATAGCTTATAAAAGAGTTGGTATTCCTTTATTCTCTACATTATGAGCCTTAAATATTGAACATGTTCCTCTTATAACTAAGAGTAGATCAAAATATCATAAACAAATAAAAGGAAAATCTGATTTATGTAGTCCCTAAAGATTTTTCTCATTAGGGTCACAATTTATTTTAAGAAATCTTTAAGTTTGAAAAGAACAATTGTGAAATAGTAATTCCCAATTAAAAATTTCAAATGATGTCTTAAGAACACCCTCCTCCTTGATATTAGGCTTACAAAACCTTGATTTCGTGTCTATTTTTGAGAAAACAAATATCCCCCTCTTCAATTGAATAGATCATCACTATGTAGTATGGGTATTTATTATTGATAATTACCTTTTGGTATATGTTCATTGTAGTTTCCTTGTTTAACATTCAATAATCGATGCATAAATGAAGGATATGATATTTTGTATTAATGAAAAAGATAACTCCTCCTTGTAGAGGCACAATTAGTCTTATCAACCCTTTAAGCATATCCTACAAATATTATTATAGGTCAATCAACTCAGTAGTGGTCATGTGATAAGGAGATTTAAAATAAGCATCCACTCCAGATAAGATATATATGTAGAATTCCAATTCCCATTTGGGAGGAAGTCCTTAAAACTCCTCAAGAAATATATCCTAAACTCATTCAAGAATAAATAGTCCTTGAATGTAGGTTATTTTACATTACCTAATTGATCACTATCTACCAAATTGAGGATAAAAAAAATTGTATGGACATTCTTGAGTTGTGTAGCTGATATCTATCTAAAACTGATTAAAAGATAAAGCCCTTGCATTGTCAAAGGGTGACCAAAACAATCTAACTAGACAAAGGACTCATAAAATAGTAAACCTTACTCTTATATTTACATATCAAGTTGGCCCCTAAGATCACATCATATGATCCAAGTCCTACCACATACGAGTTAACAAAAAAAATTAATCTAGGAAATCCTAATTTTGATTCAAACATACAATGATACACCATCTTCTTAGCTTAATATTCATAGTGAACTAAAAATTCATTTCTCATATAATGAACTCTCATAGGTATGCGAGCTGAAATTCTAGAGCCACTAAACATTTGTATGCTTTTATATCAATGATAAGTTAAATTAGAAAACTAAAAAAATTACTTGAGGTCACAATTGGTGTTGTGAGATGGCTGAAATTATGGTTGTACACCATAACATGAATCTTTTATTGGAGTTGCTAGGGACCCTACGATGGATGGGGTTTTAGATTTATATATTGGTTACACTTAAGATAGTCGTTAGCATAATCATTCCCCTTGGTCCCTAATTTTGACCTTTCTCTTCATTTATTTGTTTAGAAAGGTTTTTTATATTGGGATTATTTTTTACCTACTAGCTCTTTTATCCACTTAACATATTTACCATTTTTTTAGAATTTCCTCTTAAAGGTTAGAGTTTCTTCTGTACACCAGCTAGAGCTTTGAGTTTTTGTTCTTCTTTAATGGCATTTTAAAAGTCGTAATCTGTGGATGACAGTTCATAGACATATGCATCTTCTCCAATTTGAATATGACCAATAAAATTAGTTTACAAATTTAAATCGATCATTCTTCTGATATTGACACACATTGTTTACGAGTTAGGCTATGTTCTACCAGTACTAGGTTACTATCATATTTATTTGTATAAGGTTTTCTAAATCCAAATTCTTATCTAAATAAAGATGTGGGAACCATAACTATTGAAAAGATGACATAAACTACTTATGTATATGGAATAATCCAAATATGAACTAAAGGCTTGGCAAAGGGATGAAAGGAAAAACACTCTAACACCTATAGGGTACACTACAAGCCTAAATAATCTATTTGGATTTTTGTTTTGTGTTAACAAAATATAAGAGAAGAATTTGTTGTACAAATAGAAAGTGCTAACATAACTTAATAACTGAAATAAGGACTAAAATTAATCTAAGAATAATAACTGAAAGTAAATACTAAAAGGAAGTGTTGTTTATAAAATAAAAGTACAACAAAACATATAAATTGACTGACCTAAATAACACAAGCAATAAAATAAATTTCACCTCTCAATCAACGTACCCTCATATCAAACTCTAATAGTAGTATGTAATTGTTTTACCAATAATATTTTGAGTACTCATCGTTAAGAAGGGTAGGCAAATGATCCACAATCTGAAATAAATGTCTAGTGGTTCCTTGAGGTAGCCTTTTTTATTCATATTACATAATGACCTAAAGAGAGAGAGAGAGAGAGGTAAAGAGTAGTACAATGGAGAATGGTGTCTTAAAATTGAGGAACAACTCAAATGGTTCCACAAGGGGAAACAAAATGTATATGTGGATTAACAATAAATAACATAAACATTGTCATAATCACAACACATGTCATAGTAGAGTAGGTGTAGTGATCAATTGAACACTGATGATTATGATAGAAATGAGTGGAAAATGACTAATAAAAAGTGATTTAAACCAAAGGGATGGATATATAAGTATAAGGCCTGATTTATCAAAAACTAAGCCATTTAAAATGATTAAAAACCTTTAATAGTATTTGAACAACCATAAATGGTCAATTGTATCCAGGTCTCCAGTTTCTAAGAAAATGGGTGACCAAGTCGAGGGTTCTCCCCAAAAGCTATGGCTTGGTTATAAAGGAGTAAAATGGAAGGTTAATTAGTAGGATTTAGGAACCATGAAATGAGAATTAAAGCTCCCATGTGGTATTTTAAGGATTGAATCCAAACTCAGCCTTTTGGTTATCCCACTAAGAATAAGCCTTCATAAAAACTTGATAAGTTCCCTAGAGGCCTAAACTAAATTTGTCTCCTCATAAATTTTCCAAAAATCTAAGTACTTGGGTATCTCAATGAGCTAGGAATTGACAGCATATCCCACTACCATTCAATTCAAATTCAATAGGGCTATGCTTTTCAAATCTTTATCTAGATCAACTTTAAAGTAATACTTCTTGATAACCCTAGACCATCAAAACACTATACCCTCATATTCTCCTTTATTAACAACCTCTTTATGATGGATCATCCATATCCTCTATAGGATTAGCCTTAAATTGATCCTAGCCTCCTCTTTTGACTTTGCCTTAGGTTGAACCTATAATTCATCTAACCTTTAATCTAGGGCTAGCATTTGGTTGTTAGTGTCATCTCAAAACCTAATAATTTGATTGAGCGTCTTTTACTAATTACTTTCCTAAATATTAGCATTAGAATTTACTATGTTGGATTTTGTCCATGCCATTATAGTAATGTAAATACATAAGACAACTACATATTTTTTCTCATGAGCCTTATGCCTTGAGCTAAATTAGGATTTGATGCCATAATTTAATAACTAATCTATTAGATACCAAAAAGACATGTACACATGCGATTTTGTGACATCTAAATGTTTTTTGATTAAATATAGGGATTGATTTTATGCTGATCCGATGAGCCTTACCCAAAGAAATAATAAATACTCTTACCAAGAAATATTCTAATTAATAATACTAACTTATAAAATAGAAGTCTAATCAGTTTAATGTGTGTACTTATTAATCAATCCCAATTATTACTAGATTTTACATCTATGTAAAACTCTTAGTTTCATCTTAAGATTCCATGAATTGAATAAAATTATCTATATAAATTATAATTTTGATGCATTACTTTCTATGCCATCATCATACAAGCTTAGTATCATATAAATGTCAAAGTACATAAGTGCAACTAGTAAAAATCACTATGTGTAATCATAAACAATCATAGTAGAAATCCTAATGTTTCCAATGAATTTCAGTTAAAAATTACATAGTATATATCATAATAATATTCGAATGGTTTACATATTTACATAATATCTTGAATAATAATATACATAATAACATGTACAAGGAATGGCAAAGAAATATAGCTTCCAACAATAATAAATTGAAGAATAGTGTGTAAGTACAAGAAGTAGAAGCTGAATAAATAGGAATAAAAATTAAATCTAAAAATATTGTATATGTGGATTAAATATATATAAAGGGATGGAATCATCTAGGAAAATTTCCACCAACCATAGACTCATAGACTCCCTTGCTTTACTTCCATATTTAAAAGTGGCCCTACCCTTTAGAAGGGTCTTAAATTTGGGACCCAATATAGAGAGAAACAAAGTAAATACCTCATTTTCATCTCATGCATATGTGACATTTAATAAATAATGCAGTATAAATAAAATAATCATTCAAACAATAAAAAAATGATCAAACAATCATCTATGCTCTAGCTAAATACTTAAATAAGAAAAACAAATTCATATTTTAACCCCTACATGTTTTTAACTCTTACTAATGAGCTATTAGATCCTTAGCATACCCTATAAGACCCATTTTTCCATGCATTTTCAAAAATTTCACAATGTCATTAGGTAAAATACAATAGTTATTCATGGTTCCAAGTAATATTTATAAGTATAATGGCAACTATCTGATAACATAAGTTTTCATAATCTAAGAGTGACACTAATAATGTCAATTAGAGGATATATGACTCAAAATTATCAACATCCATGAGTAATACAAGATTCAACATACACCTTCAATATGCAAGATAACCATCACAAGAAGTCATCAACATGCCTTCATACAAAAACTATGAAAGTTCAAATAATAAGGAATCAAATATGGGTGGAGGGGGATACCTTAGCAACTTGGATTGTAGAGATCCTATACCCAAGGAATACATATTTGTAGTATAATCTATAGATAGAGACTCTATTACCCCAACTTCAACTAAGAAAAAGAGTACATTTTCTCCCTAGAACATGCTCAATTTTCTAATATTAGTCATTGAGTTTTAAAGAGCTCATGAAAGTACAAATTCATAAAGTGTTAATTATTTTCCTTATCTTCATTAAAACTAAATCAAGAGTGACCAAAGATAAATATCGAGAGGCCTAAAGGTAAATAAATACAAGTATGGAATATAAAAAAATAATGTATTTGAATAAGGAGATGACCTTGCGTGTGTGTGTGTGTGTGTGTGTGTGTGTGTGTGTGTGTGTGTGTGAACTCAATTATGACTATGTTGTAGTTTTATCAAGGCCATTTTGTACTTCTAAATGGTAATTTTGGTTATAGGGCATAACCCTCTATGATTTTGATAAGTTCTTTGGATTATGAATTGGTTTTTATGGCCACTTAGAAATTATATAGCAACTTGAATTTGGGTTTCTTATTGACTGCATTATTATTATTATTATTATTATTATTATTATTATTATTATTATTTATGAACTCAATTATGACTATGTTGTAGTTTTATCAAGGCCATTTTGCACCTCTGAATGGTAATGCTGGTTATAGGGAATAACCCTCTATGATTTTGATAAGCTCCTTGGATTATGAATTGGGTGTTATGGCCACTTAAGAATTATATAGCCACTTGAATTTGGGTTTTTTATTGACTGCAATAATAATAATAATAATAATAATAATAATAATAATAATAATAATAATAATAATAATGCAGTCAATAAGAAACCCAAATTCGAGTGGCTATATAATTTTTAAGTGGCCATAAAAACCAATTCATAATCCAAAGAACTTATCAAAATCGTAGAGGGTTATGCCCTGTAACCAACATTACCATTTAGAGGTACAAAATGGCCTTGATAAAACTACAACATGGTCATAATTGAGTTCATAAATTATTAGTGGAAAAGTGTGAAACCATCAAGATAGTCAAGTTGGTTAAACCCATCAATATTAGATTATTCTTGACTATGTAAGAACAAATTGAAAGAATCATACTCAACAATAGCCTCAACTAGATTTCAGATTCATAATGCACCCCTATAACTCATGGTATTAACTAGAGGTTTAAAGTACATGCACCAAGGGAACTATACATAAAAATAGAGGCATATTCATGACATCATCAATTTATAGGATTAAATCAGACATATACAAATGTTAGAGGAGGTTAAGCCCTCAAAGGATTTGCACTTAATTTTTATACAATAAAAAGTTTTCATGAGTAACTAAATGACTGTAACCTCCTCAAGACTTATCAAAACACTAACCTGATTGTCCATGATCAATCTTAAATAACTTTATAATGAAACATGGCCATGCCATTTAATAAAGATTTAAAATTAGTACAAGTATTAATCTCTATAAAAATAAATCATAAGTGTTTTTGCCCCTTAGTTTTACACATAATAGGATTATGTTCACAATCTACTACCAAATTGTAATGGCATGTAACCTATATAAAGATCATATAACAATAATTTCACATGCATTTCTATTTAAAATAAGTATGGGACATTCCCTATTCTATTCTTACTATAATTATCAAGGAAATATGTCATTCATCAATTTGAAGATAACCAAATACCCATAAGCTCTATCTAAGAAATGTGATAATGACATGGCCCATATATACGACCTTCATAAGATAAGGTTCAACTTTATTGATAAAACTAATGAAGCTCATATATATATATATATATATATATATATATATATATATATATATATATATATATATATATATATATATATATATATATATATCAACAAAGGATAAATAAAATCACACAATACCTCCAAGTTATCCTATATAATTATCTATTATTAAATAAATATAATGCATAACTTAGGGTTAATAAGGTTATCAATCACACAACTAATGAATACAACTTATACATCAAACCATGCATTTTTTATTTTCTCATTCTTACTTCACAGAACCATGGAGATAAATTTAAGCTATATAATCATGCATGTATATTTTGAAGAGGATAAACTAAATAAGAAAAACACTATCTAAGCTCCTCAATTCTAAGTTTGTGCCCTGGATCCACTTAAACCTGCTTCCACATAATACCTAAGATTTTAGTATCTAAAATATCCTTTAACTCCTCTATATAATCCTTTACTCCTGGCCATAGGTTTGCTAATGGTGCTTGGAATATTTAAAGGCCTTGGCCTAATACATTCCAAATCTACAAATAAAACAACATAAAAACATTAATTTGATAATGTGCTAATAAATCATCAATTAGAATTGTGAAAGACTGCACAAAAAGCATGGAAGAGCATAAAACTAATGAAGAACATATTATTTTAAGCTTCTAGAGAATAACTTGGTCAACTAATCGTCATATGAAAAGTATAAACATAAGGAAGGAAAGGATCTTACATTATGAGAAGGATATCATTTTCAATTAAAGATTTCAAATTTTTATCTATAAAACCTATTTTAAGAGGATCTAAAAACACTTTAGAGAACATATGGGGTTTAAAATCAAATCATTAGAAGTAACCTCATTGTTTGACTTGCAGGTGAGTGAATGAATTATATTTTTCATATCACATAAATTATGCATCACATTAGTAAATAAATGAGTAGAAGTAGAAGGTATAAAATTATCATAATTTTGAATACAATAATTTTGAAAAGGAATCCTCTACAAAATCCTCCCATTGTGCCCTTGATTAAGGCTGAGAATAATCTCAAAAGATTTCAAGACAACATAACCCTAACTCCATAGCCTCGAATGACAATCTATCATGAGAGTAATGATTTATGAAGAAATCATTCAAAACAAATAAAGTAATAAATCAAATGTCATCTCATCCACTGAAACTAAGGGTTGAAAAGTGTAATAAAATTTCATATTGACCTTCACCTAGATATGGGTTCTTAGACCCTCTTAATTTAGAAATAAAACATAACAATAATGTTTAATCAAGTCACCTAGGAAAATTAATATCATAAGCCCCCCAAGGCATAGTATTAATAATCTCCTTAAGGTCATATCAAATATCTATCATGATAAAAATTTATAATGCATGCTTCTCAAACAAGCTTCGAAGGCCAAATTAAACATATTTCTTAGTCATATTCAAGGCAAATAATTACATTAGAAATAAATATTATTTATAAGAAATCAATTTGACAGATGAAATCATGAGATATCATGCGACTTAATAGTCGACTACCATGTGAATTAAATTCTTAGTAACATGCTAAAATAGTATTTATAAGTGCAAGTCATAACTAATATGGCATAACTAAAGACAATGACACATATGTACTGCTACACACATTAGATTACCATGCATACAAGATAAAGCACTCATAATGTAATATATGGAATGCATTACATTATGCATAGGAACCAAACACATACGTACAAAGCTAAACATAAATCACCCATGCACAATGATAAACATGTGTATCTATGTGTGTGTGTGCGCGTTCACACACACAGATACACATGTTTATCATTGTGCATGGGTGATTTATGTTTGGATTTATACATATGTGTTTGGTTCCTATGCATAATTTAATTCATGTAATATGTTTCATTATGATTGATTTATCTTGTATGCTGTCACCTATAATGTTTGTATCACTTCATATGCATTTTTGTCTTTAGTTGTGTCATATTTTCTATGACTTGCATCCATAATGCAACATGTGAAATGAATTAATGTATGTTTAGAAACAAAACACATACATACAATTCCAAACATAAGGCACCCATTCATAATGGTAAACATGTGTATTTATGTGTGTGCAGGCCCAAATACATGCATAGGTGAGTGCATGCATGTGCAGGCTTGTCTCTCCTCAACTGACCTCAAATATGAGCATCCATCTCTTTGATGATATTTTAGCCCATGGAATGGCATACACAAGGGTGGCCCTACAACCACACATGGAGCAATCGGGTAGTTAGTCTAATATCATCGTATTAAATTTAAAGCATTAAAATCACACCAATGGAAATATTAGGATACAAATATCCATAAATAAACACTTAAACCATTAATTTCATTTTATTCATCACATTTATCGTTATCACAAATAGATGATAATGCAAAAAATATTCTAACAAACTCTTTATTATCATTTATTTAATACTGGTAACAGGTACATAAAAGAAGTGTATGATAATTTGATGAAAGAGACAAAGATGAGAATAATTTTTTCTCATAAATGTGAGCATAAGCAAGGTCGCAAATGTGAGAATAAAAATATCAAGGAATGTATTATGGTGGAAAGCAAGGGAGTATGGAGAATATCTTATCGAAGAAGATGCAGGACATCAAGAAGGATATCAATGATGTAAAAGAACACTGAGATAAGCCAAGTAGAAATAGTATAGATGATTTCCTTATTTCACATCTAGTTATTTATGTCATGCACACTCTTTAATGTGTGTGTTGATTATGGATATTAGATGTACTTATCACATGGCTAAGATAGGGGTTTTTTTCCAATCTATTGGAAAGATAGATGATTAGAGAGTTTATTTAGCAGATGGTTCTCCTCTTGCTACTATTAGTAATGTTAATATTATGTTAGAGGATAACATGATTAAAAATATGTACAATATACTAGATACGAGTATAAATTTATTATATTTGTATATAGTATTTTAACAAGGAAAGAACAATGAATTTTGACTAGTTTATTGTGAAAGACATAAATAATATATTTTAGGTGGTTATAGCCAAATTAATAGATAAGGAGGAATTTTTTTACAAGTTATTAGGGTTTGGACATACTATAATGCATCTTGGGAGTTCTACCACTATTCCAATTAACAATACTTGAATGTGCAATAATATTCTACTCAGGATAACAATGCCACTATTAGTGTGCAAAAAATATGAAGTCTTCTCTGGCCTTCGAAAAGGGGCATGGCATTTATTTTGAGGATGACAAGGTTCTCATTCAAGATGATATATGAGTTGATATGCCAAAAGAAAGAGATGTTAGAGTTGACCCCACCATGATAGAAATTGATTTGAAATATGACATTATTTTAAAATATATAAATAATCAGGGGATGTTAGAAGCTTAGGAGGATATGGTTGTATATTATTAAATATTCAAAAAGAGTTTTGGTCCTTTTTTTGAGTGAAATGTATTGAGTTTTAAAGGATATTGACAAGAGAAAAAAAATATGATAGGATCATTACTTCCAATCACAAATAGATAGTTGAATGTACATGGTTCCTTTATCGTTTTGTTAATTTAAACTATGATTTTTGATAAATACTTCAGGATATTATTAAATAATGATTATCCTATGAGTATCACCTTAAATTTTTTCATTTAAAGACACATATTCATGGAGACGAGTTTATTCTTTATTTTATGAGCACATAATCATAATGTAATTAATCAATTAGTGATATAGTGAATATTCTCTGGCTCAAATATGGGAACCTTTGGAAATTTCTATTGATAACACATTTGTATATGATTTTTGAGATTCATAAACATGGGCAAAGAGTTTGGTGGCTTGCCTTGTTGATATTTTCAACATATGCTTTCATTTTTAGTAATTATTAAGAAGCACAATTAGAATTAACTATAGAAATAATGAGGTTTCAATATCTTTCTTCGTGATGTTGGCACTCTATTTTTGATGAGGCTAAGAGCACAGTGATACCAAAACATAGACTAAGATTACAAAGAATTAAATTGAGTAGTAAAAAAGAATTACAATTATTCATTATCCTTATAAAACAATGCATAGTCTTTTATTAATTCAAAGCTCATAGATAAAGTTTTCATGAAATCTAAAGTCCTATTAAAATAAAAACTAATCCTAGAGTTAACTCAAATTGTTATTTTTAACTCCTATTTAAATAAGAGCTAATTTTAGAGTTAATTAAACTTTCTATTGTTAATATTTTTTAAAACCTGCTATTTTTAGTGTCTTTTGCATGTAATATCAGATGTGAATTAGGAGTTTCCTTATTATTTTACATATCTAAAATAATCTCATGAGTGACATGAAACTGCAAGTGCATGCCCAGTTATAAAAAAATAAATTATTAAAATTATTAAAAAAATGAGAAGAAAAAGTGTAATTTTTTGGCCTTTAGAATGTAAATTTTAGACCGAAAAATTTGTTGAAATTTTTGCTAAGCGACTAGCAACACTTACAGTTGCATGAAAAATATTATTGGATCAGAAGTTATGCCTTCTATAAAATATTCTCCTACATCATTCTCCATGGTTGAAAAGAACTCACCTGTTGTGAGTTCTAATTAATATTTTATCATTTTTACCTAGTCCAAATTCTAAAATTCCCATTCTGATGCAAATGTTATCTTTCTACCGTAATGCTTTCCACTGTATGAAATACTTATTGTAACTACCCTTCTTGGTATTCATTATATTGTTATAAAAAAATATTATATCTTTTCTTTTTTTTTCCTTAGTCCCTACTGCCTCCAAGTCATTTCTTATTCTTCTCCTTCATTATCCTCTCTAAGAAATGATTATAAATTAGTAACATTAAAAATTTGATAAATATCAAAATTTTGTGTCAAATTTACCTCATAATCATTATAATTTATTTTATTCACAATCTTACATGTGCCAATTTTCTCATACTTTGGCTTGTCATACGTTCCTTAGGGAAATATTTTCTTTCCCAAATACACCATCACTAATTGTCCTTTCACAAACATCTTTAGCCTTATTCTTACATCTACTGAGACTTTATATTTGTCATTAATTTCTTGTAATTCCCTCTTTCATTTTTCAAGTATTATATGTGTTCTATAAATACCTCTACATCATCATGAACCCTCTCGACAATTAGTAACTGCACCAAGTCTAAAAATCCCTTTATCACTAACTCAAAAACATGCTTGTTTGGATCTACATGGTTTATTGGGATCATCCTATAATCTACTAGATTAGGTAAAATTTATCTTGGAATTAAATCATTATAGTGTTGACTAGCCCTTTTAGTTATAAATGATCTTAAAAATCAAGTATAACATCAACGTATTCTTCTAACACTTTTGGTCACTTTGTTGGCATATATATATCCTTCAATTCTTATTTTTAATTTCCATCAATGCACAATACAATCTGTCATATATATATCCTTGATAAATAATTTTGTGGACAACATGTTTTATACCTATCCTTCTTCCTTAACAGGTAATAGAACTGTCATTGAATCATCCTTCCAAACGGAATGTGTTCTTCTATCCATCATGGATTGCTTCCATATCATATTTTTGTGTCCTTCCTAATGACATGTACCATGTATACAATAGGATAACATCATACCATATTTTATCTCGATAAGTATTTCCTAAGGAAAACTTTTTAAAACACCTCTTATTAACATTAACTTCAATTCCATTTTTAAACCAGGAAATATTTTTAGGATGAGGATTTTTTTCACATTGAAAACCTAGTTTGTCTACCATTTCTTCAAAAACCACATTTTCATAATTTACACCATCAATATTAACTTTACATTCATTTCATCTTAAAGTGAACCTTGTTTAGAAAATATTTGTACAAATCCATTAGTCACCATTATCTTCATGCTACACATGATATTTTCTTAGAGCTGTCACTTTTATTCTCATCATAAGAATTTTTCCTACATTTGTTGCAATATATATATTTTTTCCCTCTGCTTCAAATTCAACCAAATTTACTCTTGGACTCTTATTGCCTCCTTTCTTGTATATAAAAATGGGGATACTCAAATGCTTTGTGCCATTATTCACAAAAAAATGTAACAAAAAAACATATTTGTGGTGCTTTCCATCTTCAACCACAACCATAGCCTCTACCCTTGTGAAATCTTCTTCCTATTTACTAATTTTGAAACCCTTGTCTAGCACCTTCTTGTCTTTGCACCCTACATGATGATTCTTTTCTTATGGGAGTAAATCTACCATGTTCACATAATGGGGATGATGGTCCTCTCTTCATTCTAGGTAATCTCTGTAAAACTTTTTGCCTTCAAAGTTATTTAATAGGCATATTCCCATGCTATTAAAATTATGCATGCTTAGTTCAGCTTGAATAAAAATCTTTAAACCATTTATATAATTTGAAATAAGTTATTCCCATGTTTCTTCATGCTCTATTTGAATGGATAGCTTGTAAAATTAATGTGTAGTTCTATACACTACACTCCTTTTGCCTCAAGTTATGAAATATTTTGTAGAGGGTTTGCTAATAGTACACAGGGAGGATTTTTTCTTCAAGTTCTTATCTTCTGCTTACGCTTACTTTTTATTCCTTTTTATAAATGATCTCACCATATCATGGCATGAACCTTCAATTTTGTACATGCAAATGTCACCTTCTTCTCTTTTTCCATGTTCTTCCGCTCAATAATACTCTCCATGTTATTTAACCAGTGTATTAGCTCCATTGGTTTTAGATTGTCCCATACCATGAAACCATAACTTTTATTTCTTATTCTTTCTTTTCACACCTTAATTAGTTTTTATTCAAAAGATTATGGTTCCTCTTGTTATTACTCCTATTATTGAATCTTTCTTCATCACTTCCATCACCTCTTTACCTTGTTCTCTAGCCTTCAATAATTTTTATATGCTCTTTTAGTCTCTTCTTTAAATCTTGTAGATTCATGTTCATTTAGGAATATCTTCCTCATCATGCCAAAAAAATTGTCTTAAAAAAACCAACTAAAAAACAAGAAAAAACATGGTAAATTTTGTATGTTAATTATTTTAATATAACTTTTATTTCTTATTCTTTCTTTTCACACCTTAATTAGTTTTTATTCAAAAGATTATGGTTCCTCTTGTTATTACTCCTATTATTGAATCTTTCTTCATCACTTCCATCGCCTCTTTACCTTGTTCTCTAGCCTTCAATAATTGTTATATGCTCTTTTAGTCTCTTCTTTAAATCTTGGAGATTCATGTTCATTTAGGAATATCTTCCTCGTCATGCCAAAAAAATTGTCTGAAAAAAACCAACTAAAAAACAAGAAAAAAACATGGTAAATTTTGTATGTTAATTATTTTAATAACATTTGATTACCTAACTTTTATACCCAAGCACCAAATGTACAATAAGAAGTATGACATCAAAAATTATTTAGTGAGTAAACTAATTTATTTTCTTTTCTTTTCCACATAAATACATGTAAATGTGATAAATAATTTAGAAAGGTAAGTTTGATTTATTTTTAAACATAGATAATAATTCACATTACCCATAATGATCCCTACCATAGGACCCAGGATGTCGATGTGGCTGAAAAAACTATAACTTAAGTATAAAACCATGCAAAATAAAACATGTAATAGGAAAAAAATGAAATAATTATCCATTAAACATTCAAATGTGGAACTTATTAGAATAATTATAATTTTATTTGCTAAGATATAATATGGTATGGTATATTAGTGTGAAATATAAAATAAGGTTGAGAATTGAGATTTCACTTCTTAAAATAGGGCAACACATCCTATTTAAGTTTTTTAGTCTTTGACTTGCTAGAAAACTTGACTATGAGAATTACCATCACCAAAAAGGGGGAAACACTCCCTATCTATTTTTTATACTCAAGGAGATGTGTGTTGTAAATGACCATTTGATACTACATTTATGATAAATATATATTTAAAGTTTGAATGTATATATCATTAAAAGAAATAGTTTTTTTAGATGTAATAGTTTCTAGTTTTCCTTTTGGTAGATGTAAAGATTGGTCTCTCGAGCACATGGTATGTTGGCAAGTAGTATTAAATAGGGTGATATCTATAAATTCCATCAATATTTACATGATGTGGCATAGGATGTCCTCATGTATGTTAAGTCATCTAGGAAACATGATTGTTCTATGGTATGTTCATTGGCAAGCACAAGTGCCTAAGCATGTGTAGATGTTACACAGGCAGTGTGTACTACAGTAATGAGATAAAGGTTGTATGGGAAATGTAATAATACACATGATTGTGTGCAATATAAAATTTTCCTTAATGTTTTAATCCAAAGGGGCTATTCTAAATAAATTTGAGTGATGCCTAGGAAGGTGTTAATATGTGGGATGAGTATGCGAAGATATGTGTGAAGATCAACATGTGAACAAGCCCTTAGTTTCATATACTACCTCATGGTATGTACCAATCAAATAAAGTGTTGGACAAGGACAAATAACCATGATGATGTTGATCTAGGGTGACCCACATGAGTCAAATTAGAGTGACACAATACTACTCACACTATGCACAATAAGCAAATGCATTATTGCATTGAATGGCATTGCACCCCCACTTATCTATTGATATGTGAAATTCCCATAAAATGTTATAAAATGGGGTGTGAAATACTATGTAGGAGACTAAAACCTAAAAAGAATACCATAATAATAAGGTAGTCTTGAGGGATCCCTCCTATGCTCAGATCATTTTCATGCCTTCATAAGTAATCACCCTCATTACCATTGGTTTTGAGTTACACAGTGATGGTGCTTAATATATGCCAATGAATCTAAATAAGATAGCACCATGTTGAATTTGTCTCCAATCCTTCATAGGTAATGATGGTTTTTATATCCATAAGAATATATGTACATATTCCTTAGTGTTCCATGATGTGATGCAATGATTGGATGATTGTGCAACTTATTGTATTTTTTTAAATTATATAAAATAAGTTTTGAGGCACTTAAAAGTGCACTTTTTCTCCTAGTGGACTTCTGTAGAATTGGCCATGATAAGTGATATGTGTGATATCCCTCAACTCTAATGTCGAGAAGAGCGGTGTATATTTACCCATACTACCTTCATGAGGGACATGTGAGTCTAAATATAAAAGAGAGCATATCACACATGAATCATATCCATGTTAGATAAATGTTAAATGCTCAAGAATTTAGAATACTCAAAATTATGATATTAATATTATATTAGAACTAATTACGGGGTACACCATTCATAATATCATTAACTTGATACCAATTCTATTATAACTTATATTTTGGTGTAGTCCAAACACAAATATCACAATTGTGATACCAATGACTTTGATCCTAGGGTAATTTAAGCTAAGTAACACTTGATATTACTATCATTAAGAGTAGAATAATACATCTAGCATGGCATGACTGTGGTGTCCAATATTAAAAAATTGTAACAATTGAGTAAATTTGAGAACCCTCTATGTGTTCTCACTCTAAAAAGAACTATGAAGCTTCCATTATGAATGAGAGACTTGTGACTATAAAAATATATGACTTGGTGGTAGTGCAAAAATGTATAGGTTTATATACATAATTCCTTATAGGAATAAGGTATGTTATGTAGATACCAATGTACGTGTATACATGTATTATGATGTGTTGTTATCTAAATTTTTATTAATATATAGAGCTTTGCATTTGAATATTGTGTAGAGGATGTGATCTTCCATGAATTATCAAGGTCCATCCACCTACAATGCAATCTCATAAAGTTACTAGTTATTTATGCTTGTATATTATAGAACTAAAAAGAAGATTAGGAATGGATACTTTTTCCATAAATACCACAAAGATGAATATTCTAACATTATTTAGGTATATAACCTCTTCACTAGCAATAGTTGCATGTAACTAGAATGTATGTTATGTGTCTTTTTTGAGAAGTTCCTTATGAATGGTAAGGTAGAGATATGCAATAATCTTGAAACTATTATCACATATATTATTTTTAAGGAATACATCATGTTTTGAGTTTTTCATACTTAAGATATGGGTTGGAGGTGAGCACACATTCTTGAGGAAATATTTAAATGGAGAAATACTGAAAGGATTGCACTTGTTAAACTAATAGTTATATGAAGCATTGTTGAGATGCTCACTATGCCTATTCAACTTTCTCAAATAAATATTAGGGTTTGAGTGGTTGGCACACAAGTGGAAACACTTAGCATAATGTGGAAGAATTGTTTACACTTGAATATGATGATAAGTGTATCAAACCTCCTCTACTTGTGTTATAACTAATGTAACTAAGATAAATATTACACAATCTCATCTCCTTTTGGAGGGGATTGATGATTCCTTGTCTATTTTTGCCTATACGTTGGCCTTCATATCCAATTTAGTTTAATAGATTGGAACTAATACCCTTAGTGTTTTTCTCCAACATGTCAAATAGGGGAAATGAATTAAAATGTTGTGAATAACAAGGGATAACAAAATTCTCTTTTGTCATTATAAAAAATTTGTATATTTTAATTTAATGAACAAGGGGGCCAATGACTTTACCATATATGCATAATTTTTAATATTTTGTGAATATTCACATGATTTTCTCCTTATAAATTAGCCTATTTTATAAATTCTTCATGATTTATATAAATCTCTTCTCATCTTGAATAAGGTCTTCAAAGATAATTTCTACAAGATGGGTACTATATTGTTGGACATAGTCATTGGTGTATGAAGGATTGTCATTGATGTCAAAGGAAGCATGTGATATTATGCATTAATGACAAAGGTGTTGAGATGAATGGTCAAGTCACTGAGACCTCATGGAGTTGTGTGTGTACCTTGAATTCTAAGAACAGTCATATGAATGCTTTTACAATTTTTTTTTGGATATGGCTGAGTACACAAGTTTTTTGGTGACAACATTTGCATACATAGCAGCATCTAAAGGAAACAATCACACCAAGCTACTTAGGTTTGTGCCTAGTCTTGGTGGACTAAGTTTCATGTCTTACGGATGAGAGAAGCAAAAGTTATGTAGATGAAAAGTAGGTCTCCTAGGCATTTGAACACTTAGTCATTTTGAAAAATTTGCATATGTTTAAAAAGAGTGCTTCAGGAAAATGTTTGGTCTCCTCACTTAGTTGATTTTATAAGACTGGGAATTCTTTTGGGAAAATGGTCTAGACCTTATTGGATAAAATGTCTGCAACAAAGTTTCTGAAGGAAATAAGTTCCGAAGATTTCTTTTAGGATTTTTGTATAAGTCCCCTTGACACAAAGCCCACAACAATTATTTTACAACAAAGTTTTCGAAGGAAATAAGTCTCAACGATTTCTTTCGAGATTTTCGTCTAAGTCCCCTTGACAAAAACCCACAACAATTGTTCTAAAGGATATGCTCTGAAGGGTATGTGTCCTAATCAAAAGTTTTGAAGGAAGCTTTACAAAGAACCAAAGTGTAAGTGACCCAAAACAAAGTTTTCGAGGGGTATGTGGACTTTTGCACATGTTCCAAAGGGTATCTTGAAAATTTTATGAAGGGTGTTTTGAAAATCCCCTTAGACAAAAAATCTACAACAAAAGGTTCCGAAGGGCACCTTGAGAAGCTCTGAAGGACCATTACAAAGTCTCCAAAGGATAATTCAGAAGAAGTGTAGAGCACTTTCACAAGTGCTGAAGGATCAAAGCAAGATAAATGATGAACAAGTTTAAAGAGATTAAAGGAGCGAAAGCAATACATAGACATCAAAGAAAATGATATGATGTCAACATACCAAAGGATAATGATCAAGACATGATAAAAATCATGTATCTTCTAAAATCGGATGACACATGGAAGCTTGATAAGAAAAATCCAATGAAGCGAAGTGGAGTCGGTGAAGCAAAGTGACTTATAGTCAATGGCACAATAGAAATCTAAAGATTGAGCATATTAGAGAATATCAAAAGGAACAAAAGCAAACCAAAATATAGGGAGCAGTGAGATGCATGAAAAAACATGATGGTTAATGAAAGGTAGTAGTAAAGTTTGTACAAGCTTGAACATATAAAACATGCAGAGCTCAGATAGAAAGATCAACAAACATGTTTCAAAGTTAGAATGAAAACACACAAAGATTTGATGGATCAAAAGAGCTTAGAGATGGTGTGAAGAAAGAAATCAAAGTCTCACATTTAATATGTTCTAAGGTTGAGTGGAGGAATAGATAGAACTTGTGAATAAAATCCATATGTCTACACAAAACTCGAGATAAATCGATCTAGCTGATCAATCTATGATTAAAGAGGTTGCATATTTATGACTTGAATCTAGTAGTTATTATAGATAGTAAAGAGATGTAAATATTATAGTGTGAATCATGAACCGAGACATGGGAAATTGACAGGTCAAGTGATAATGGAGAAAAGTCCTTGATGGAGATAAATGAGTGTAGTCAAAGTGTGAACACATTGAAGACATGAAACCTTAGATTCATTATCCCAATATACGACATCTAGAACATTGTCATATGATGTTGGCATAATTTTCAAAGGAGCTACTAGAGTGACTCAAAGTGTGTCTATTGGAGATGCATGTAGACATAGAGTAAAAGTTAAAGGGATAGAGAGATGAAGTTCATCTAAGAAAGATATATCTAGACCAAAGAGAGTAAGGTAGAGAGGAATAAAAGGCACAATAAGAATGTGCAGAGATTGAGTAGTTATAGACTAGACTTGTAACAGAGAAATAGAACTAGATTCATTTATGAATTTATCTTGTATACTAGAGTTGCAACTCCATAGTTCTGATTGGTTGGTGTCATCAGAGAAACTAAGTTGGTGCTCAGTTTGGGGATTAGTGTCTCTTTAGGATGGGTGTCCTTAAATGTAACTAGTGTGGTTTTGCCAGTGAGACATTTAACTATAAGGTTAGATTAAAATAGTAGATTTTAGCAGCTATTCTCACTATGGTTATTTCCTTTAGGTTTTCCATGTATAAATATGGTGTAATATGTTTTTATGTGTGTGTGTGATCTCTGTATCTATTCTTTAATATGCATATGCATTTTTATCTTCTTTAAAAGGTTTAATGAACTAGTTTTAGCTGATCTACTAATTCACCCCCCTTTTAGTAGATGGTTGTGTTCAACAATTGGTATCAGAGCCAAGGGTTCCTAGAAATAAGCTTAATCAGCTTAGGTAGATCTTGGAATAGTGAACACAATGGCTAGTCAAGAAGGATCCTCCTCAAATAAAGCACCTCTCTTTGATGGATCCAACTATGCTTTCTAGAGTATACGAATGGAAACATATCTATCCTCATTAGGGTTTGATGTATGGATGTCTTTGATAAATAGATATATAGCTCCTATTATACCTCCTATTTATTAGGTTGTCAAGAAGGCATATGAGAACAATGCCAAGGCAAACAATGCTATTCTTTGTGGTTTATCAAATTTAGAGTTTGTCAAAGTTATGCATTGTCAGAGTAAAAAAGACATCTTGAACAAGTTAAAGAGCATCTATGAAGGAGATGATAAGGTTAAACAAGCCAAGCTACAAACATACAAAGTGAAGTTTGAGAGTCTTAAGATGAATGAAGAGGAAAAGATTGCTGACTACCTCCTCAAAATAGATGAAATAGTGAATGCAATCAGAGGTCTTGATGAAGAAATGGAAGAGTCAACCATAGTCAAGAAGATCTTAAGATCTTTGCCATCAAGATATGATTCAAAAATCTCTACAATAGAGGATGTAAGAGATTTGGACAAACACACTATTGATGAGTTACATGGCACATTCACAGTGCATGAGATGAGAATGGGAGAGATTGACACTTTTAAAAGAGAAGCTGCATTAAAAGTAGCAAAGTAGGTAAAAAAAAAAACATCTACGTTTGAATTTGAGGAGATTGATGGAGAAGAAATTAACTTTGTCAAAAAACTAAAAAGAGGATCAAGAAAATATAAAGACAAGCTACCATTCAAATGCTTTAACTATGGTAAGGTAGGACATTTTGCTGCCAAATGTCCTTATAATAAAAAGGACAATTCTGAGTAAGTAGAGAGCAACAAAAAGGTGAAATTCCATAATGCAAAAAGAAATAACTTCAAGATTACGAAAGGTTTATACACAAAAAAAGACAATGACTCAGTGAAAGATAGTGATAGTGATAGCTGGGATGATGATCATAACTATGCTTTTGTAGCTAAGGGAAATGAATTTATGTTCATGATAGAAGACTCCACTTTCATAAATCAAGATCAACATGAAGATGAAGAGTGGGATGAAGAAGAGGAAGGCGAAATTGATCTAGAAGGTTAACTTGTTTGTGCTCTAGAAGAGATTGAGAAACTAAGAAAAGAGAACTCAAAATAGAAGAAGCTTGGGCAAAAAGAACTTGAGAAATCTGATCAAATGATAATGATTCTAAAAACTCAGTTTGAGGAGGCAAGAATAGAAGTAGTCAAGATGGAACTACAATCCAAATCTAAAGAATGCATGAAGATTGAGGTAAAAATAGTAGCCTTGAGGAAAGAAATTGAGAAGGAAAAAGGCCAATTAGATAAAAGTCTAAAGTTGAAAAAAGGATCAGACATGCTTAATGAACTAATCAGTGCTCAAAAGCCCTCAAATGAAAAATTAGGTCTTGGATATGAGAAAGGAAAAGGTTCCTCAACTAGTATGTCAACTAACCTATATGATAATTTCAAGATAGGAGAAGCAGAAGAAAAGAAAGAGAAGGTCAACAAGGACACTAAGAATGATCCAAACAAAGATAAGGTGAGGAGAATAAATTTTGAAAAGAAGTTTATTAAAAGGAAAAAGATAAAAATCAAAGATGTAGAAGGATATACTAAAGTGGCAGACTTGAAGAAATAAAATCATATGAAAGATCAATATACTACACCAAAAAATGTTATGACCAGGTATTATTCATCCTTTTATGGTTATTATTATAGCTATAATCAGTTTGGTCATAAGGCTATTGAATGTAGAGTTGTACCTACGAGGAGAATTAATTTTGTAAGTAAAAACTCATTTGTTCCTCTGTTAGGTTCAAGTACAATGTGCTAAAATTGCAATAATTTTGGTCACATAGCTAGGCATTGTAGGACTAACTTTACAATGTCAAAAAAATACAATGTAAAGAATGACAAGTCTCCTAATGAGAACAAAGGTTCACAAGTTATTGATAAAGAAAATAAAATGACATATAAGACTCTAAAAGAAATGTGAAAAGTGAAAAATCAATCCTTGATTGCTCAAACAACACTCCACACCAAATAATATAACTTGTGGGTGATAGAAAGTGGATGCTCAAAGCATATGACTGGTAACAAGAGAAAGTTCACCAAGTTGAGCAAGTGAAAGGAAGGAACCATCAGTTTGGGAGATAATACAACACTTAAAACAAAGGCAGAGGAACCTTGCACATAGATGGTAAGCTTCTTATATATGATGTCCTTTATTTTAAAGAATTGAAACATAATCTACTGAGTATCAGCCAAATGTGTGACAATGGATATAAGATCATATTTGATGTTGAAGGCTACAAGCTAAAGATATCTAGAAAAATAGTCACAGAAGGGAGAAGGAACGAGAGTAATATCTACAATCTTGTTAAGGTAAATGGTAATAGTTGCCTCATAGGAAAGGTTGATGAAAGATGGGTGTGGCATAGGAGAATGGGTCATGTCAATTTTGATAATTTAATCAAAGTGAGTTCGAATAAGTGTGTAAAATATATTCTCAAGATAACCAAACCTGTAGATACTACATGCATATAATGTCAATTAGGCAAGCAAACAAGGGTCAAGTTTCAAACAAAAGAATATGTAACTACAAAGCCTATACAATTAGTTTATACTAACCTTTGTGCTTCTACCAAGACAAGAGGATCTAAAGGATTTCATTACTTCATGTTGTTTGTAGATGATTACTTAAGTATGACATGGGTAACCTTTTTGAAGGATAAATCTCAAGCCTTTGAGAGATTTAAGATCTTTAGAGCCATGGTTGAAAATGAAATAGGAAGGAAGATCAAATGTTTGAGATCTGATAAAGGTGGAGAATTCACCTCCAATGAATTCATATAATATTGTGAGAAGCATGGGATTAAAAGGAACTACTCTATTGTAAAAACTCCACAACAAAATGGAGTTGTTGAGATAAAGAATAAGACTACTAAGGAGATGGCCAGAACAATGTTGAAAGAGGCCAAACTATCTGATGGATATGGGAGAGAAGCAGTCTAAACAATAGTATACATCTTGAATAGAGTTCAACTAAGGGTGAAGAGTGATAAAACCTCATATGAACTGTGGTATGGAAATCCTGCATCTATTAAGTACTTTAGAGTGTTTGGAAGCAAATGCTACATCAGAAGAAAGGAGGACAAACTAGGAAGTTTTGAGCCAAGATGTGATGAATGAATTTTTCTTGGTTACTCTACTCATAACAAAGCCTATGTATGTTACAATAAGACACTACATAAAATAGTTGAGAGCATTAATGTCAAGTTTGAAGAAGGATTTAAACATGTTGAACCTGATGAGGAGATCAAAATTGAAGAATTAGGAGCTAAAAATGAAGAAGATAGTGAAGAGGAGGACGAAAAGACTAAAAATGCACCCCTAGTTTGTTCAAAAGGAAAATCCCAATGAGCAGATAATTGGAAACAAAAATGGAGTTCAAACTAGGAGAAAATCTGCAATGAATAAGGAGCAAGTAAGATTTTCTCTATTTTTAGAAATTGAGCCTAAGACCTTTAGTGAAGCCAGCAAGGATGAAAACTAGATAAAGTCCATGGAAGAAAAACTGAGCCAAATAGAAAAGAACAAAACTTGGGAATTAGTTCCTAGATCCTCAAACAAAAATGTGATAGGAACAAAACGGGTTTACAAAAACAAACTCAATGAAGATGGATCTATTATAAGAAACAAAGCAAGGTTGGTGTGCAAGGGATATGCACAAGTAGAAGGCATAGACTTTGAAGAAACATTTGCTCCAGTGGCAAGACTGGAAGCTATAAGAATGTTTTTGGCATTTTTTGTTCATAAAAAGTTCAAAGTATATCAAATGAATGTAAATTTATCCTTCTTAAATGGAAATTTAAAAGATGAAGTCTACATTGAACAACCAGAAGGTTTTCAGCTAGTAGATGAAAAAAATTGTGTGCAAACTAAAGAAGGCACTGTATGGTCTGAAATAGGCACCTAGAGCATGGTATTCAAGATTGGATCAATACCTAAAATAAAAAGGTTTCACAAAAGGATGTGCAAACAATAATTTGTACTTTAGATCAAAAGGTGAGCATATGCTGATTATTGTTGTCTATGTAGATGATATCATCTTTGGAGGTAGCAATAGTGAAATGTGCAAAAATTTGTTACACAAATGCAAAGTGAATTTGAAATGTCTATTCTGGGAGAACTTTCCTTCTTTCTTGGTCTACAAATTGCACAATCCAATGAAGGGATATTCATATCTCAAATAAAGTATGCAAAGGAGATGCTCAAGAAATTTGGAATGGAAGACAACAAACCAGTTAGTATTCCCATGATAAGTGGATGTGAGTTGAGCAAAGAAGATAAGTCCCCTGATGTAAATAATACCATGTACAGATCAATGTTAGGTATCTTGTTATACCTAATTGCATCAAGACTAGACATCATGCATGCAGTATGCATGGTTGCAAGATTTCGAGCAGCTCCTAAGGAATCATATGTCAATGCTGTGAAAAGAATCTTCAGATACATCAAGAGCATAATTGAATACCAAGTACCTATCTCTATCTTTTTTGATAGCTCAAGTGCCATAAACATATCCAAAAATCCAGTGATGCATTCCAGAACTAAGCATATGTCCATCAAATATCATTTTTTGAGAGAAAAGGTTGTAGACTAAGAGGTCACAATGGAGTATGTGCCAACAAATGATCAAATTACAGATATATTCACCAAGCCTCTTCCCAAGGAGCAATTTGAGTATCTAAAAGAGAAGTTGGGATTGGTGCCTCCCACACCACATCACTAGATTCTAGTGATAGGGCATGAGTCTAGGGGGAGCATTACAGGAACATTATTAACTCCTAGATTAAGAGAAAAGGCAATATGGTGAGAAATTTGCAGTCCATTTGCATTTGATGTCAAAGGAGGAGAAAAAGGTGTGTTGGCTCTAGATGATTATGCCTATCTATATAGAGATATGTAGATTATTGATTGGTCTTATAGACCAATGCTATATAAATGATCATTTGTAGACCAATGGAGCCAGGGGAGCTAGATTTGAATGTGTCCACTTAGAGTTTAGGCAAATGTGTAATTTCTTAGGGGAAGTTCCTTGCTCTATGTTCCAACCTACCAAGTCCCAGGATCAAGGCAGAGAAAGTAGATTATATGCATAATCAAGTAACCTGTTAACATATTATGACAAAGACTCTTTGTCATTAATGTCAATAGGGGAGAAAGTAGAATGAAGATAAAGAAGTGAAGTCATTCTAATGATGTGTTGCCATCAATGACAAAGGGGGAGATTATTGGACATAGTCATTGATGTATGAAGGATTGTCATCCATGTCAAAGGCAACATGTCCTATTATGCATTAATGACAAATGTGTTAAGCTAAATGGTCAAGTTGTTGAGACCTCAGGAGTTGTGTGTGTACCTTGAATTCCAAGAATAATCATATGAATTCCTTTACAATTTTGTTTAGATATGGTTAATTAAATAGGTTTTTTTGTGACAACATTTACATACATGGCAGCATCTAAAGGAAACAATCACACTAGGCCACTCAAGTTTGTGCCTAGTCTTGGTGGACCAAGTTTCATGTCTTGCAGATGAGATACGAAAAAATTATGCAGATGCAAAGTAGAGTTCCCAGGCATTTGAACACTTAGTCATTTTTACAAATTTGCATTTTTTTAGAAAGAGTGTTTCGGGAAAATGTTTGGTCTCCTCACTTAGTCTATTTTACAATCTTGGGAATTCTTTCGGGAAAATGGTCTAGACCTTGTTAGACAAAATGTTTGCAACAAAGTTTTCGAAGGAAATAAGTCCCAATGATTTATTTCAAGATTTTTATCTAATTCCCCTTGAAACAAAGCCCACAATAATTTTTCTGCAACAAAATTTCCAAAGGAAATAAGTCCTGATGATTTATTTCTAGATTTATGTCTAAGACCCCCTGACACAAAGCCTGCAACAATTATTTCAAAGGATATGCTCTGAAGGGTATGTGTCTTAATCAAAAGATTCGAAGGAATCTTTACAAAAGAGCCAAAGGGTAAGTGACCCAAAATAAAGTTTCAGAGTAGTATGTGGACTTTTGCACATGTTTTGAAGGGTATCTTGCAAAGTTTCTGAAGGGTATTTTGAAAAGCCCCTTAGACAAAAACGCTGCATCAAAAGGTTCTAAAGGGCACCTTGAGAAGCTCTGAAGGACCATTATAAAGTCTCTGAAGGATAATTCAGAAGAAGTATAGGGCACTTTCACAAGTTCCAAAGGATCAAAGCAAGATAAAAGATGAGCAAGTCTGAAGATATTAAAGGAGCGAAAGTAATACATAGACATCAAAGAAAATGAGATGAAGTCAACATACTGAAGGATAACAATCAAGACGTGATAAAAATAATGTATCTTCTAAAATTGGATGACATGCATAAGCTTGATAAAAAAGATTCAACAAATCGAAGTGGATTCAGTGAAGCAAAATGACCTATAGTTAACGACACAATAAAGAGCTAAAGATCAAGCATATTAGAGTATATCAAAAGGAGTGGAAGCAAACCAAAATATAGGGAGCAGTGAGATGCATGAAAAAGCATAATGGTTAATGAAAGGCAATAGTAAAGTTTGTACAAGTTGGAATATCTAACATGTGGAGCTCAGATGGAAAGATCGATGGACACATTTCAAAGTTGGAATGAAAACACACAAAGATTTGATGAAGCAGAAGAGCTTAGAGATGGTGTGAAGAAAGAAATCAAAGGCCTGCATTTATTATGTTCTAATGGTTAAATGGAGTGTTAGGTTGTGGAGCTAAAAACTTCACTGTATGCAAACATGGAGGAGGTTGATGAGTGTCACAGTCACCGGCGTCGGTCAGGCCAACCGACATTGGTTAGGGGTGGACAAGAGGCTGCCGACATCGGTCAAAGATCAGTGGATGTTAGTCATCTCCAAACAAACAGCGATCGACATCGGTCACCTGTGCAGTTCTAGAACTGTTAGTTCACGAACAGTTTGTTAACGAATCAATTGTTTGCATGTAAAAGGCTAATTTTAATCTTGAGTTGCGTGTCTAATTTTTGTAATTATGTGTCTAATTATTTTTTACATGAGATCTATATAATAGACTCATGGGCTGTATTGTAATTAAGGCAAGGAAGAGATCCTTCCAATTGTAAGATTAGGTTGATCTGCAGGTTGTGCATGATCATGTTAGATCTACATGTGTAAGTAAGATCAGTTTGATTTGCAGGTTGTTGCAAGCTCATGGGAGATCTACTTGGAGTACGTGGTGTACTAAGACTTGGAGTACTTTGAGTACTTGGTCAGTGGTACTGACAGTAGTGATACTGACTGGTTGGAGGTGAACAACAACTCTGTGTTTGAGTTGATTGTTGTGACCATAATTGGGAGGGAACTTTTGATTGAGAATTACTGGGAGCACTAGAGGTGTGGGAAGCCTCATAGGTGTGAGAAGAGTGTGGCATCTTCTTGATTGTATTTTCTTTCTGGATGAGTTGAATACAAGATTGTATTGTCTCTCAAATTCTGTGTTGTTTCTGATTTCTTGTTACTTGTTACTTCTGGTTAAATTTCGTGTTTAGTTGCTTATACAAGGTAATCAATTGTGCTCCTAATCCTGACAAAGTGGTATCAAAGCTTTATGTTCTAGATTCCTGATAAAGTGGTATCAGAGCTAGGATCAACTAACAGGTGGTCAGAGTTTGTTAAGTGTTTGTTGATTACAGGTCACTCTCAGGGGTTTTTGATTGAGTGGGAGTATAGCAATGGTAGAAGAAAGTATGGAAGAATTCAAAAGCAAGAATAGTCAATTACGGTATTATGGAAAGAAAGAGCAAGTAAAGAAAGATTGCTGGTTGGTAGCAGATCAGCATGAAGGAAATAAAAAAGCATGTGTTGCAGGTATTGTTGCACTGGTTGTTCTGGTATGTTCCTTGGATAAAGTAGAATCTTGGTTTATAGATTCTGTTGCCTCTTTCCATGCAGCCCCAAATAGAGTATTTTTCCATGTTAAGGTCCATGGAGACTTTGAAGAGATTTATTTAGGGGTTGGTGAGCCTTGTCAAAGTATTAGCAAAGGGGAAGTGCCGCTGAAATTGCAGATGGCCAACACATGGGTGTTGAAGGATGTCATGCAGGTACCAGTTCTGAAGATGAGGCTAATTTCTTCAACAAAGTTGGGTGATGAGAGATGCACAAGAACTCTCACAGAGGATGCACTTGAATTATCATGTGGTAAGAAAGTAGGTACTCTTTATCTACCTGCTTGTATTACAGATTCTTCTTCTGTTGCGAAGACGTGGCTTTGTAGGCTTGGTCACATGAGAAAGAAGGAGATGCATGTTCTTAAGAGGAAGTTAGATGTGTTTCACAAACTTAAGAACATGAAAGCCTTGGTATTCAAAGAGAAGATGACGGACAGAAATCAGTCACAGGGGCTAAAAAATTCTGAGTAGGGCAGTTTGAACAAGGGAATGATTCAAAGTAAGCTCGCAGGTAAAAAGTCATCACTCACAGGCAAACACAGGTACCGATGTCGGTCAAGGAAAATCGACATCGAATAGGTAGGTACCGATGTCAGTCATGTGCAGACCAGAGTTGGTGGTGTCGGGCAGGGTTGCTATCGGCGTCGGTCAGGGAATCGACATCGGTGACCAGTGGACACCGATGTCGATCAGGGAACTGACGTCGGCAGTCAGGATAGTTGCATAGAACCGACGTCGATCGGATGCAGATTGAGGGGTGATCGACAATGATCACTGTCAGAATGGATTTTGGGCAGACAGTAAGCTGTCAAGGAGTCTCAAACACCCATGAGGAGGACTGAAAGTGTAAGTAAGCCTCAAATTCGTTGTTCCCCTTCTTTAGATTACTTGTTTCTCACTGATGGTCAAGAACCAGGAAGTTTTAAAGAAGCAAAATAGGTAGAATCTAGAAAACAGTGAGAGCATGGCATGAATTCTTTAGAAGAGAACCAAATGGGAGATTTGGTAGAGTTTCCAGCCAGAGAGAAAGCACTGAAAGATGAACAGATTCCCAGGTCAAAGAAGAGAGAGAACACGTGAGATGAAAGGCCAGGGTATATGGTCTTGAGCAGGCTGCAGGACAATGGGGGTTTAACCATTGTATTTACCTTACCAAGTTGGATAATATTAACTACATTATCTTGTTATTGTATGTGGTGTGTATGCTTGTTGCAGGGTCACACATGCAGGGAGTTGTTGAGCTAAAGGTAAAGTTAGTTCAGAGGTGTGTCATGAGGAATCTAGAAGCAGCAAGATTCTTTGTCATGAGTATATTTAGAAACATGGAAGATCACAGGTTGATGTTGTCTCAGGATGATTGTGTGAATAAGGTAGTGGCGAGGTTCAAGATGCGGGATGCAGAACCAGTTTGCACACCTATGGATGGATAGTTCACAGAACGGTGTCCCAATTCACATAATGAGATTAAGTGCATGGTATGTACTAGACCTGAGTTTACTCAAGCAGTGGGTGTTGTCAATGAGTTTGGGGTCAATCTGGGAAAAAAAGCACTGCAAAGTTGTTTAGTGGATTTTTAGGTATCTGAGAGGGACCAGCATCAGGTATATATGCGATGCAGGGTCAAGCACTTCTCTACATGGGTATATAGAATCGAATGTGGCAAGGGACTTGGATGACAGGCGTTGAACCACATGATGTGTGGTGGTTGGTCTTCAAGATTGAGCTTGAAGAGGGATACAAGCCAAGAAAAAAATTACATGATGTAAAGGTACAGGTACAGGTGCAGTTGTTTATCTCCAAGTGAGAGATTGTTAGGTTGTGGAGCTAAAAGCTTCACTGTATGCAAACATGGAAGAGGTTGTTGAGTGTCACAGTCACTGGCGTCAGTCAAGCCAACCGATGTCGGTCAGGGGTGGACAGGAAGCTACCGACATCGGTCAGAGATCAGTCGACGTCGGTCATCTCCAGATAGACAGCGATCGACGTCAGTCGCCTGTGTAGTTTCAGAACTGTTAGTTCACGAACAGTTTGTTAACGAACTAATTGTTTGCATGTAAAAGGCTAATTTTAGTCTTGAGTTGCGTGTCTAATTATTGTAATTAGGTGTCTAATTATTGTTTGCATGAAATCTATATAATAGACTCATGGGCTGTATTGTAATTAAGGCAAGGAAGAGATCCTTCTAATTGTAAGATCAGGTTGATCTGCAGGTTGTGCATGATCATGTTAGATCTACATGTGTAAGTAAGATCAGTTTGATTTGCAGGTTGTTGCAAGTTCATGGGAGATTTACTTGGAGTACGTGGTGTACTCAGACTTGGAGTACTTTGAGTACTTGGTTGGTGGTACTGGCAGTAGTGATACTGACTGGTTGGAGGTGAACAACTCTGTGTTTGAGTTGATTGTTGTGACCGTAATTAGGAGAGAGAACTTTTGATTGAGAATTATTGGGAGCACTAGAGGTGTGGGAAGCCTCATAGGTGTGAGAAGAGTGTGGCATCTTCTTGATTGTATTTTCTTTCTGGATGAGTTGAATACAAGATTGTATTGTCTCTCAAATTCTGTGTTGTTTCTGATTTCTTGTTACTTGTTACTTTTGGTTAAATTTCGTGTTTAGTTGTTTATACAAGGTAATCAATTGTGCTCCTAATCCTGACATGGAGGAATAGACATAACTTGTGAATGAACTCCATATGTCTACACAGAATTTGAGATTGATCAATCCAGCTGATCAATCTATGATTAAGGAGGTTGCACATTATGACTTGAATCTAATAGTTGCCATAGATAGTAAAGAGACCTAAACATTATAGTGTGAAACATGAACCGAGACATGGAAAATCGATAGGTCAAGTCATAATGGAGAAAAGTCCTTAATAGAGACAAATGAGTGTAGTCAAAGTGTGAACACATTGAAGACATGAAACCCTAGATTCATTATCCATATAAATGACATCTAGAACATTGTCATATGTTGCTATCATAATTTTAAAGGAGCTACTAGAGTGAATCGAAGTGTGTTGATTGGAGATGCATACAGACACAGAGTAAAAGTTAGAGGGATAGAGAGATGAAGTGTATCTAAGAAAGATATATCTAGACCAAAGAGAGTGAGGCAGAGAGGAAGAAAGGGAACATAGAAAATATGCAGAGATTGAGCAGTTATAGACCAAACTTGTAATAGAGAAATAGAATTGGATTCATTTATGAATCTGTCTTGTATACTGCAATTGTAGCTTCATAGTTTTGATTGGATGGTGTCATCAGACAAACTGAGTTGGTGCTCAGTTAGGGGATTGGTGTCTCCTTAGGATGGGTGTCATTAAATGTAACCAGTGTGGTTTTGCTAGTGAGGCATTTAACTATGAGGTTGGATTAGGATAGTAGATTCTAGCAGTTATTCTCATCGTGGTTTTTCCCTTTAGGTTTTCCACATATAAATCTGATGTAATATGTTTTTGTGTGTGTGTATGTGTGTGTGATCTCTACATTATTCTTTAATATGTATATGCATTTGTATCTTCTCTAAAAGGTTTAATGAACTAGTTTTAGTTGATCTATTGATTCACCCCCCTCTCTCAGTAGATAGTTGTGTTCAACATATATGTCATAATGTATGCAAAATTTTCTAATTAAGGATGATGGTTTATTCCTCTAAATTGAGCTCATCTTACAACTATTTATTATGGTGTTAGATATGTTGGATCTCTTTGAGAAAGAATTAGTTATCATTCAGATGTTTTAGAAGGTTTATTTCTTATGAGGGTTTGATTTCTTACTCACATTTTCCATGACTATGATGGGCATGTGTCTGATGTCAATTCTATGACTTAGTGTAGAAAATTAATGACATTATGATATGACAAACTTATATTTATGATAAAAATGATCACTACCATGGAGGCCATGATGTCGATGTGGGGACTACCATATAATTTTTCTAGAAAAATACATGTTATATAACATGCAATAGAAACTATTTACAATAGTTAACTATTACACTTTCGATTGAGGAATTTAGTATAACAATGATACATCTATTAAACAATATAGAATAGTGTATGGTACATATGGGTACAATATACAACAAGCTTCAAAATGGAGATTCCCATGTTCACAATAGGGTAACACTTCCTAACTTATTTTCCTAGACTATGAGTAGATAGAAAATCTAACAATGAGAATGCACTTCACATAAAAGGGGCAACAAATTGTTATATGATTTTCTTAGTTTTTAAGTAGATCAATGTTTGAATGGAATAAGAATGTAACTAAATAAAAAATAACTAAAAATTTGAAATAAATAGTAATAATGAATACACTTAATAGTATGGGAACCATGTTTTTGTATTTTTAAAATATCCTAAAACTTTTATGGGCCAAATTACACCTTACATGTGAAATTATTGAAAAATGGATCATACCAACCTTGTGAAGTTATAGAATTTAATTCTCATCTAAAGAAGGAAACATTTGGAACATGTTTGTAACCAATTTAAATATACTCTCCTTTTGAGGTGAAGCATGCTCCTACATATTTCTTATCTCTAAATAAAATGATTATATGCACCATATGTAATGTAAGAGTAAGAAACTTTGGAGTTTGGCCTTTCCTCACCTTATTTGGGGGGTTTGGAAAGATCAAAATAATAATATATTTAGGGATACTAAGTGCTCAAGAAAATAAATGGTCAATAAGATCATGGATATCCTAATTTTGGATTTGAATATTATATCACAAAGAATTGGCAGCTAACTTTGGAGAATAGACCTTTTGTGGACCCTAGAATAGAAATAAGAAAAAGGTGAAATAGATGGTTCCATTACCTAGGTGGGTTTAATTATATTTTAATGGCGCTTCAAAGTGAAACCCAGGAATGTTAGAGGATAGAGGAGTCAAGAAATATGATATAGGGCTATTTGTGGCAACATATGAGGGCAGTATGGGATTCAAAACAAATCATTTGGTAGAAGCATTCGCTGCTTTATAGGGGTTACAATTGGCCAAGGATTTAGGTACAAATAGACTATTCATTGAAGGCAATTCCATTAACATTATAAATTTCCTCAAAAAGATAAAAAAGGCAAGCTGGAGTATCAACAACATCATTAAAGAAATTCTCTTTATTGGTAATTCCTTTTAAAATGTTAGTTTCCAGCATGTGTTTAGTGAAGGCAATCAAGTTGTCAATCGTTTTGTTAATAGGGGAGTGTTTGACCTTTTGTTTAAGCTTTGGATCAAGGGAGATGATTTACCTAATGGTGTTAATGATTTTATTAGTAGAGAGTCCCACTACTCATTATAAGTTTCTTTTGAAATCTTTTAACATGATAAGATTTTATGTTCGTTGGAGGGATTGGAGGGTTGTTACTAAGATGCCCATTATTAAGGTGTGTGTTAGGGTGAAAGGTGTTAATCATAGCCTAAATTTAAGTGGTAGTAGCATGTGCCTAGGAAATAATGATTTGTTGTATAATTTTTATTAAGATATGTATCGAGGATTTGGATTTAGAAGCATGGGTGAGCTACTTTAATAGTGTATTTTCTATGTATGATACTCATCCATTTTCTAGCCCTAATATCAATAGCAAGAGCCCTATTTTCATCAAGATGGGAGGAAATTTTAGGAGAGCTAAGCCTATGTTGGCTGAGGAGCTATGATAGAATTTTTAAGTATGGAAAATTCTCCATACTGGCAATCTCGCTATTTTTATTGATAATATTGATGGTTATGATCAACATTGGTCAAAGAAATTTGTTGTTAGTTGGAACAAGAAGATGGTGGAGATTAATAATGTGTCTGTGGAGATTTTTGAGGGTTTTATTGCCCAAGTTATTGTCCTCAAGGTTAATGAGTCTAAATATTTTCAATCAAGTATGGATTATAAGGCAAAGAAGAGAAATTTCTAGTGGAAAATGAGCAATTGACTGCTTATCAAGGAGGATACTTAAGGAAAGATTTCCAAGAGCCTTAGGATGAAGTTGCTATGTAGATGATGAGATGCGATACCCTTTGAGGAAGGTACATGGTTGTTTACTATTATCATATTCCTATTTCAAATCACTTTAGGCATTGATTCCTATTAGTCTTTCTTTTTTTATTCTACATTTGTTGGAGAATTCGGTGATGGATATGAAGAAGGGTAAAAAGAAATTATCAGTGCATGAGGGAGTGATTTTATTGATCTACAAGTTTTTCAATTCCATTAATTCTGCTCCTCCCTATATGCCTAGTGTAAAGAAGGGCCAATCCAATATTTTAGGGGGATTCAAAAGGAATATGAAAAGTTATACTAGATCTAAATAGAGGATGAAAAAGCCAATGAGGCAAGGCATGGTTTATATTGAGAAAGAAACTAATACTGAAGTGAGTGAAATACCTAGTGAGCTTGAAGAGAATATTTTGGAGTTCAGGGAGGATAGGTAGAGTGACCCTATCAAATAAAAAGCAATCCAAGAATACTAGAATGAACAATACTTTGGGGGAGACTAAGGATAGAATCTAGGAGGTCATTGAAGGTCTAGAAATTCTTAAATAAGAAGGTACAAAGACTATGGTCAATGATAATAAGGTTGAGTTTTCCAAAGGTGAGGAAAAGATTCAAATGGGTTTTGATATTTTCGTGGCTAATCTTAAGGACCAAGACAATTTAGGTCAAATTGGAGAGGAAGTTGAGTTAGACAAGGCTTTCCTTTGGTGGTTAATGAAGGATCACACTAGGATTTATTAGAGTTATATTAATTCATCTTAGCATATTATTTTTTTATTTGTTAAGTTGTGGTACCCAAGACTTTATTCCAGGATCTTAGTTATTCTACTATCATATTTCTTATGAGGTTGTTTGGGCTATCTTCATGGCTATATAATAGCCTATGTAATGTTTTCATAACTAACTAAATATAATATTATTTTACCATTTCATTTGGTTTTATAGTAGAATTTTTTGGAAACCTGGGAGGAAGGAGCCCAAGCACTCCCACACTAGTTTGAAACAAAGCTAGCCAATCGTACCTGCTACATATTTCATACTTATGGCTCTACTTTAAATGCATATGGATAGGTGCCCTGAATATGGTGACCTAAACAAAACAACATGAAGTAGTTTATTATGTTCTCAAAAGAGACTACTATGTAATTTTTTGTCTTTCTCTTGGATTGAGTAAGTTATGACTAAGCATACGACATGTAATAAATTCCTTTATTATTTTCTTGACCTAAGGATACTAGAAAATATATAATAAGTGTGCTTGATATCATCAATTATGTTCATCTTACCTTGGAGGTGTCAAAAGCATGGATCTATGGCATTGGCAACCTACTGATTTTTTTCTTAAAAGCATGGACTTAGAGGAGACGCATTGACATATGCAAAGCCAAATATTCAAAACCAATAATTCTCTAACTATCACGCAATACAAAGGTTAGTGGTTTCATTTGTCTTTAGTGTATAAATCCAAGCAAAATTAATTTCTAAGCTTCATATTTGAATAAAGGCCCAAAACCATGATTTTATACCTTCAAACCACCATTTTATACCTCAAAACCACCTTACTAAAACTTTATTTGCTACAAATTTCCTCAAAGTAGCTTATAATATCAACCCATGGTATTGAATAGGAAGGTGATTTTACTTTAAAATCACAATTTTTTAGTCTTTAAATAAACATTTTTTCATTTATATGTTTGATATGATGCATAGGTGGGTTGGTAAGGACATTTTTAGTAAATAGGTGTGAGGTTTAAATCCCCCAAAACATATTCTAATAGAATTTTATTTTCTATTATATTTGACAATTTTGCTAAATTTAGTCATAACTATCTAAAGTTAGCTTTAAAAAAATTAAAAAATAAAAAGTTTTTTTTCAAAAGAGACCAAAGAGCCCAAAACAAAATTGTTTTTAAAGGAGGGGATTTTATTGTTTAAATAGAATTAGTGTTTTCCTTACTTCGTAATTAATTATTTGTAAAACATTGTAAAAACTTTTATTTTTGGTAAATATTACATTTGATATAAGTAAAAACATAAAATAGTGTATTTTGCACAATCGTAGTGTTTGGTATAAGCAATACCTCTGACTCACATCTATTGATAAATTCATCACGATTGACTTACATCATACATATCCTAACATAACTAAAATAATGATGTCTAGGTATCAACCCTATAAATCATTGGGAAGAACTAAAGTTAAACATTTCATTAGCTATCCCTCCATTACCTATTTAATACAATCAAAAGCCATAAATCTTGATAGGTGGAAGTTCCAAGTATATAAAGAAGTTATGCCCATGTATGTAGAATTCCATATAAATAGGTGTTAATGATTTCTTGAACTTCTTTCATTATTGTCTAGGTGCTATATATTATTCTCTTTCATGTACATTTATGCTTCTTTCATAAATCGCCAGGTATATAGAAAGGGTGAGTTTCTCCACTTATTGATGGGTATATAGGAAGGGTGTACATATTAAAGATTAGTATATCTGTTTAACAGTATATATGAAGGGAGACCTTGATACCTAGAGTGATAAGGAACTAATCTATCACTATTGGTTTGATTCTACACAATGGTCAGAAATGGCTCAAATATATTTTTTCAAAACTAATAGCTTCTACACGGTGATAATTATGCTATTTGGAAAATAAAAATTAGGACACATTTAGAATTTAAATAGATTTAGCTTATTGTCAATGGCTCCTTCACCTTCCATGCCTCTAACACTAATCAACATCATGAGTTTGATAAAGTAAACTAGAAGGTAAAACTGATAATAATTTTTAGAGTATCAGATGAGGTAAACCTCAAATCTATGAGGCCACAATAGTAAAATATTCTTAAGATAAGCTCCAAATAGTCTATGCAGCCAAATATAAAGACACCATCTCCATTTTTAGAGCCAATTTCATTCCCTCAAATTGAAGTCTAGTGAAAAAGTATAAACTTTTCTACGATGTGTGGCAACCCTGAGGGCTTTGCTCTAAGCATTAGGTAATAAAATGTTAGATACCTCTCTTATACTGATGGTCTTGAGAACACCGCCACCTTATTATGGGATATTCATGACTAATTTAACTGTCACAAAACATAAAATATATTTTGACAAGTTGGTAAATATGTTGTAAAAGAAAGAGTCTATGCATATAGAAGAAGAATCAGAAGAACATGCTCTTGCTTCTCATCAACAGGGAGGGAACAGACAGATCAAGTATTCTAAACACAAGCAAGTTCATCAACATAATTCCAAAGGGAATAAACAATAGAAAGATTTCTTCATTATGGAAAGAAAGGCCATGACCTAAAGTATTTTTGGTATAACTAATTCACACAAGGATCCTTAGCAACAAGAAGTCCCATAACCAACAATCATCACATCCATAAAAAGGATAAGGTCAAAAAAAGGTAATTGGAAGAGGAAAAAAAATCATCAAAGAAATATTGTCAGATAGGAAGACACCCACTTTGATGAGGACTTCCTATATGCCACACAGTCTCATGATGAATTAACTTCATAAAGTTCTATTTGGTATGTTGACTCATGTGTAAATTAGAACATGATTGGAAGACAAGATTGGTTCTATAATATGAATGAGACCTCTCCTAAAGATCATGTCTCTATGGGTGATGATTCATCCTATTATGTTCAAGGCATTTGGAATATCTCCTTACCACTTGGACTAAATGCTTACAAGATTTATGATGTCTTGTATGTTCCCAAACACATAAATAATCTACTATGTCAGTTAGTTACTTGAGCACAACCTAAAGGTTGATTTTGACAACAAAGGCAGAAAAAAGATATATTTGATCAGAGATAAGTTAAAGCACTCAAAAGTTATTGCGCGAGCCTTGAGAGTTAGGAAAATTATCCAACTTGAATTTGTTCAACCAAATAATTAGGGACTTATAGCTAAATATTCAAATTCAACCAATTTATGGTATCGTATATATGATCATATTAGTTTTGGATACCTAAAAACACTAAGCCATCATAACATGGTCCATGCACTTCTTTAGTTGAAAAAAAAATATATATCTTTTCCCTGGTTGTCTCATAGGGCAACAACATAAAACTTTGTTTGGTCAAAGTTACTCAAGAGTAGTCAAATAGCTAGATCTAGTGCATACAGATCTATGCAAACCAATGAGATCTAATCACTATGGGTTTTAGTATTTTACATTTTATTGACGACTACTCATGAAAAATGTAGGTATATTATCTCAAGACCAAAGACCAAGCCTTCAATACCTTTAAAGAGTTTAAAGCAACATTGAAAACTAGAACCAGTTATAAAATCAAGGCTCTCCACTTAGATCAAGGGGGAGAATAAAACACTAAAGCATTTTTTGCTTATTTGAAAGAACACAGAGTTTGTCAACAAATGACTCCACCATACACCTTAGTAAATGGTGTTTTAAAATATAAAAATCATACTATCATGGAAATGGTATGTTGCATGATTGAAGATTTAATTTTGGCACAAACATACTACACAGAGGTAGTAAAAATAAGAGTCTATTTGTTAAACAGGTCACCCAATGCAATACTTGATAATATGACTCCACGTGATACATGTATAGCTCATAAACCTTCCATTTATCATCTTTGAGTTTTTATATGTAAGGCTTATATGCATGCTCCTAAAAAGAAGAGAAATAAATTAGATAATAAATCCATGAATTACATCTTCTTAGGATACAATGAAGAGTCATTAGCCTACACACTTATGGATCCTAAAACAAGGAAAATATTGATAAACAAAGATGTAGAGTTTGATAAGAAAGGTAAAACCATTTTACCTTCCACAAGCTCACATGATTGAGTAATCATACCTCTAGATAATTTATAAGGTCATGACAATAGTGATGGTGACAATGATGATGGGGATCCTCAGTTAGATACATATCCATCCATAAGAACAATGCAACATATGCCTAAATGGTATACAAATACATTAAGAGATGCTAAATTGGATAGAGATGCAATTACATCGACTACTGGACCAAGGACTCATAGCATGGATCAAAACAAGGTTAATCTAGCCCCAATGAGCATTATTGTAGAAATAGTTGAGCTCTGTATGGTTTAGGAAGCCCTAAAGTCTAAACCTCAGAAGGATGCCATGAATACAGAATTTTAATCTCCAATGAAACATAAAACATGGCAGCTTGAAGATCTTCAACTAGGGAAGAAGGCAATCGACTATAAATGGATCTTCAAAACTAAATATAAAATAGATACTAGTATTGACAAGTAAAATGCATGACTTGTAGAAAAGGGTATGCACAAAAGGAAGCCATAAATTATGAGGTGACATTCGATCTTACAACCAATATCAATACTATTAGAATTATATTTGTTGTGGATGCATAATTTGGATGGAGGATTCATAAAAAAGATGAAAAGAGTGCCTTTATCAATGGAGATGTACAAGAAGAAGTTTACATGACACAACCAAATGGTTTTGTCAAACCAAGTAATGAAGGAAAAGTATGTAAAATTATCAAATATTTGTATAGTCTCAAACACAATCCCTGAACTTGGTACATAAAAATTGATGAGCATCTCATTTAGCATGAATTCTAGAAGAATCCCTATGATCCAAATCTCTACCTCATATAGGAGGGGGAAGAGATTTTGGTTTTTGATTTGTATGTTGATGATCTAGTCATCACTGGTATTTCAATAAAGATGATTGATGCAACCAAGAAAAATCTTAACCAATCATTTGACATCATGGATCTCAGGCTTCTACACTATTATCTTGGACTAGAATTATGGTAAAAGAAACACCACATATTTGTGTCCTTATGAAATATGCCAAGAAAATGATCAATAAATTTTGGATGATAGACATGAATCTAATTACTACACTTATGGAGACAAGGCTTCAATTATATCATATAGATCCATCACTACAAGTGAATATAAATCTCTATCGATAGTTAATTGGGAGTCTTATTTACTTGACATATACTAGGCTAGACATTTGGTATGTCGTCAACTATCTCTCACAGTTCATGTAGGAGACAAAGATGTCTAAATGAAAATCAACAAAGTGGATACTAAGATATATCAAAGGTATAATGGACTTCGGCCTAGAATACAAGCATAATGATAATTTATTCCTGATAGGATATTCAAACTCAGATAATGTGGGAAATATTGATGACATAAAATCCACTTTTGAATGTGTTCTTTTTTATATTTGGTCCTATATCCTGAGGTAGGAAGAAAAAAAGCTTTGTTTCTCAATCTTCCATTAAAATATAATATCGTGTTACAAGAGGAATTGTCTATGAAGTGATATGGCTACATCATATATTAGAAGGATTGGGAGTACCACAGAAGAAATCCACAATTTTGTACTATGACAATGAAGGTGTTCTCAAAATTATTCACAATCTAATGTTTCATGAATGCACAAAGCACATTGAGCTGCAAGTCTATTTCATATGTGAACATATACAACAACACAACATCCAACTCCAATATTACCTGACAGAAGAACAACATGCAGATATCTTCACCAAGTCACTTGTACTCTACAAATTTGAGGCATTTAGACAATTTCTTCCATGTTCACTTTAAGTTATGTTGAATTAAGGGGGAGAATGTTAGAGTCATAGGAATTCATCTTAGCATATTATTGTATTATTTATTAATTTATACATGTGACTTTATTCTGAGATATTAGTTATTCTACCCTATTTTCTAAAATGTTGTTTGGGATATCTTCATGAATATATAATAGCCTATGTAATGTTTTCATAAACCCTGAATATAATATCATCTACCATTTTCGGGTTAAGGATGTGGTCAAATACAATAACTATGATGGTGGTATTTGAAGCATCAAAGTTAAATCATTGGAGATTAATATGCAAATCAAAACGCTGACAAATAAATTTTACAAGATTGATAAGTAAAATGAGACTCAAGGAGAATATCATTTTCCTTGTGAACTTTAGTTATATGACTATGCAAAATTTCATGTTGAGTATGAAGGGACGAAGTTTTCTTGTCAAAAGGAAAAAGGAAGAAGAGGGCACAGGTAGATGGGATAAGAGGGATAAGGGCCTAGTTGTAGAGAAAGATTTTAATCCTCAAATCCTTCAAAACATGGAAAAAACTATCAAGAATATGATGGAGAACTAGGCTAAAGTGTTTGATGGGTGGAAATGTCTTGGGTGCAAAGTCGCTCATGCTATATTTTAGCTTTTCTTTTGCTATTTTAATGTTGTTTTAGTTTTGTGTTATTTTTTATTTTCAGAAGGCATTATTGTTTTATTTGGTTTCTATGACCATGCCTATTTGTTTCTTGTAATGGGTAGGGTCCCTTTTTAAACCCCATTTTTACCAATAATTAAAAACACAAGAAAATTTAAAAGTTGTGATAAGCTTGACATCACATTTTTAAACATGTATAGAATTATATAAATATGTCATCAAAAAATCTAATCAATAGCCAAATACTAATATGGTGAAATGAAAATAATATAATAAAAGGGAGTAGAAACAGATGGGTAAGTATTATGACCCAATGTAATAGGTGAGGAGGGACAAGTGAAATTCCCTAATATAACTATAAAAGAGGATAAGAAATGCATCCTAATGTAAACAATATGCCTCAACAAGAATAAGATATAAGAATAAAACAAATAATAGTATTACCCAATAGATGCATGGTAGAAAATATGGTATCATAAGCACCGATAAAATTATGCTACAAGTAATATAATGCATGCTATAGATGATAGAAATAAACATATAGTTTTACAGAGTATAGTAAAGTTATTTAAACAAAAAATCACGTGACCACCTAGAGCAAGTGAAGCCTATGGTCTAGATAAAGCAATCAAAATAAATTAAGTCAATCCATCTCACATAAGTGACACAAAATATGTAACTAAATGATCCTTTTTAAAAAGATAAGAAAGACATACAAACCAACGTGCACACATATGCACAAACACAAACAATCTTAGTAATCAAAGCACATAAAAGAACATGCAATGTAACAAGCACATGAAAAATGAAAAAATAGCTTGTAACCGAGCATGCAAGATATACACTTAATCAAGATATGTATAATAAGAAATAAATATCAATATGATAATGGAAAATATGAGACATATAACCTGAAATGCAACTAAAAATACCCCTAGTGTAGGCATATCCCCAATTAAAGATGCCCTAGGTATAGGTGTAATTATGCTACTAAGTGTAAGTCAATAATCATAAGTAAACCTATATATCCTACATATATCTCCAATTATACCATACCCAACATGTGCATAAATAATGTATATGTAAAACATCTAGCAATAAGTAGATGATAATGATATGTAACAATGTGAAACTATGTAATAGACAAACCTAAAGGAAAATATAATTTTATTTTTATTTTACCATTTTTAGAATAAAGCAACTAATAAAGAAAGAAGTTTAGGGACAAAAATGAAAAGAGGCCAAAAGACAAGGATCAAACAAATAATGTATACACTAAGAGGCAAAATCAAGAAGTAATAAAAGTATGATCTCTTCTAACCTACAACTTCCATGATAACTGTGTGTGCATTCCTCAATATGTATTTATTATTATCATTGAGAAGTTCATGTAAGCTTTTGGGATGGGAGACAATAATCAAAGGCAAAGGCCAAAGAAATAATACACTCAACATAACCCAATAGATAATAAGAATGACATATCAAACCAAAACATATGAAAGAAGAAGATAACTTCAAAATTAAAACAAGATAGATGTTCAAATTTTAATAATCGATAAGAAACCAAAAACTCAAGAGAGAATAACAATCAAAATCCCAACGGAATAACAATGAACCCTAATACCATACACAATGTAAGAGAGAAAGCAATCACTAGAGATAACAAAAAGAAGTAACTAGAAAAAAAACTATTCATAATATACTATTTTGTTGAATTTCATCAAATTAGAAAGTAATACTAATTAATAAAAGCATCTATGTGACTATATTTCACACAAAGAGATGATTTCTTAGTCTTCATGATCAATATCTACAAATCTTGAGGACCATGAAGCTCACGAATCACTCAAACTAGAGAACAAGTCGTAAAGTAATGAGAATCATCATTGCTAGTTTTATAATTATTATTATTTTAATAATCTTTAATATATGGTTTATCCTCTTGTAAGGAAACACTTTTCTTAGTTTACATGGTATTTTTTATGGCCGAACCTTTAATTGATGCTTTATATTAAATAATTGTAAGAAGTTATGATAATATTACCTCAGCATGTAGATGAGTAGGTACTTGAATTCTAGGTTTTTTCACTTGAGTTTATGCGATTTTCTATCTTGGTAGCCCTTTAATTAATACCTCATGTTGATGTTCAATTGGTGACTCACAAAGAGTGTATTACTATAGTAATAATTTTCTTATCTTGCAAAATTTTGAAACATTGATGTAATGTGGATGGGACAACTTTAATTTAATTAATCCATGAGGATCCAAGTAATAAACATACGTCTCATTATCTAATAATACACAAACCCACACTAATATTATCTTAAGATTACAATGATAGGTAATGTGATACCTCTGAGAGGTGTCTAAGTGTTGAGAGTAGAACAAGGCTATCAAAATCATAGAGTATAATTGATGGATAACTATTTTGTATTTTGCATATCTTTTTGTATTTATTCAGCTTTTGTGAACATAACAATAGGTTTCATAATACAAAGAGTCCTTCCTTTTAAACAGAGTAAAATGTTAGAATATGAAGTGACAATACTTTGTAAAACTCTATATATAGCACTCATTTGTTTTTGGATATGATTTTGATGTGATATAGATTAATATATATCATTCTAAAATGATTTTCATGTTTTTTTATAATTATTTTGTGCACAGTGAATATTTTAGACTGACTGCTTTGATTCTAATAAATATGTTTCTTAGCATAACATCTTTGATATGTCTATTAAATAATAGATTTAGTCTATATGGCCATATGTTGTTAACTTTTGCCACTTTTTGAGTAAGGTATCCATGTATTAACATGTTCTAAAGGGTTTTCCAGGAAACTCTACTAACAATGGTGTGGTGAGTGTACAACATTTTTGTTTAATCATGTTGAGATGACTATTAGAGCAAAGAGATATAAAAATATGGCTAGATGAAAGAATTCATAATTTTACAGAATAAGTAAAAAAAATCAATAAAGTTGTGAAGGAAGTTATTCAGGAGCATATCTATGAAGAAATTTATGAAATAGTCTAGTGTGAAATACTTGGGTTAATAGTTGTGTGGTTATCAATATTGGAGTGTTATTACTTTCAACTAAGGATAAAATTTATAGCTTGGTCAGAAGAAAAGTTAGAAAACCTGTGAAATTTAGACACTAATTGGATGCATGCAATAGACTATTGGGATAAGACTACCATTGACATTTATATCACAAAATTTATTGTACAAGGATATTTGGCTTTTAAAGTTGTGTAGGACTTATTTGTCAGAGGAATCTGTGGAAAGTTCCTTCAATGACTACCTACTCTAATTAAGATGTTAGTTGTGGAAAAAGCCATGGTTCATAATCCTGCCAACATGGAATAGTTACTTAAGGTGTTATAGGGATGTGTGTAATGTAGGAGTGAATAATACAACACTAAATAAGGGAACTTGAACCTAAATCCAAAATATAAAAAATGCAAAGAGCCAGAATGAGAAGAAAATATAGGATTTGAAAGAGAACTGTGACAACAAAGAAGATGGAATAAATTGAATAATCCAAATTTAACTGAGAATAGGAATAAGAATAAAGTAAAGGATGCTAAAGAGAGGGGAGCCCAGAGAGAGGCTACAGAAGATTCTAGAAGTGGAAAATGTCAATAACATATAGAGCAGGGAAGAGAAGGGCTCAAGAAGGAAGAAGAAAGAAATGAGAATAGTAAGGACATGGAGTAGAGTAAAGAAGATGAGGAAAGTATAATAATAGTAGACCAGTTAGAGGATAGGAATAGATTACAATTAAGAGGAAAGAAATTTTTAGACCAGAGAAAAATATTATTTAGAGGAAATTATGCACAATTGTAGAAGTATTGTAGGTTCAATATCACAAATAGAAGAAGTTGAAGCTAGAGGTCATTTATTTCTTGAGTACGCATCTCCTAAACCCAATATGTCAATAGCTAGAACACAAAGAGAAAAAGAAGGGACATGTAGAAGCTAGTTTAAATAATTTATGGATATTTGATAAATTTTAGTGTGGAGAGTAAGAAATCAATAGATAATAAGCTAGAAGAGGTTGGATTCACTTTTGATACTAGTTTTAAGACACCTATAAAAACTAGTGCATAGAAGCCTGTAGTCATAGTCACTAGTACATAGAAACATGTAGTCATTGTTACTAGTCCACAAAAGTCGGTAGTAGTAGTTTTAAGTATGTCAAATATGGTAGTTAATATAAGCATGTCTATTGCTTTGATGCAATATGATGGGTATACAGATCTTGAACAATATTTGTTAACCTATGACATGAAATAGTAGGTTAAGGGGGTAACTTCTAAAGATGTAAATAAGTGTGAAATCATACAAGTCTTAGCAGGTTGAGCCTTGGAGTTCATTTGTAAAAGGGGTGTTACTGCCCTAAATATTCCACAAGTTAAAGAGTATCTAACTATAGAATTTAAAATGAAGAAGAGCTCGAGTCAGACCATTCACGATCTGAAGGAGATTCGACAATAGATTGAAATTTTTTTATAGAAGTATGATCACAAATTTTCTAACACCATGAATAAGATTGATTTTATCATGGAGGATAAGGACAAGGCTGCTAGGTTTATAGAAGGGCTATGATCCAAAATTAGATTTTCCATTGCGTATTCCTAATCCTTGACCAAGGCCAATACTTGAGCAACTGCTCTACGAGATGAACAAATTAAGGACTATGGAGACACTCTAGTAGCTGGCTCTAAAATTAAGTAAAAAAATTGATGTTTTTCTCAAGAGAATGGATGAGATGCATGAAAGTGACGAATCTAAATTGGAGTTATGGTGTATAGAGTGTGGTTGAGAAGGGAATCATAGGAGTGATTGCCCTAAACTCAAAATATATTTCTACATAATATGTATGCAACATCAAAGTGTCATCTATTAGAATAATACATTAAAAATATTAGAGTTTGTATTCTAATTTTTGTAAATCCACTCATCATGATGAGAAGAGTTGTCGATATTTGTGGGAATTAAAGGAAGATATCACTGAAAATGTCTTTATAGTCTTAGTACAACATTTACCTATTGCAAAGTAGGAAATTCTGGGCCATAGGTGGAAATGAATAGCATGAAACAAGGTCATCTTGGGTGGATGCCTTCATTGCATAAATATCAACCCCAGGGTCTGGATGGATGGACATTGTCATCTCTGTAGTATCAGTATAAGTCCTCATGAAATGATGTGAGTCCTCAACATCAACATTCCAATGGGGCTCCAACATCACCTCAATGACAATATGGTGGATATGATGCGCAACAATCACAGTAAAGAAGATTTATTGGGTAACAATCACAAGGTTGGGGATTTCAATAGAATAGAGGATTTCAATAGAATAAAGGAGGATATAAAGGAGGGTAGTAGGGTGGATATCAAGGAGGTCATAATAATGATAACCGATAAGCTCACCAACCCATTTAATGCTATTTGTTTAGTGAATTTAATCACTTTGTACAAAATTTCCCACTAATCCTCAATGATAGACGTATTGTGTTTATCATAGGGTTGAGGGACAACATTATATTGATGACTAATTAGTATTAGAGAAGCAAGGGAAAGGAAATATTGTGCTCAATATAAATATGATAAATACACAACCTAAGGAAAATGCATTCATGCAAGCAGTCACAAGATAAAAATGTGCATAGGAAGGGTTATCTCCATTAAAATGACTCAAGATCATGGAACTAAGAAATAGCAATGGGATAAATACCTTAATCTTACTACAAAAAAGAGCTTGATGTATCAAGTTGTGCATGTTATTTAGGATATATAATAACAATCTACATCTAAAAGAGATGCCACAACTATTGTCACATAAATGTATGGGTAGATTGTATGAAGTATGAGGTATGGTGTCATGACATATTTGATAGATTTATTAAAATTGATCAATACTTTGTACAGTGAGTACATCTCTTAGAACATTATTAATCTCTTGTGTAATCTTCTAGAGTGCACATAGTGAGGACAACAACATGCTAACAAGGTGGTATGGTATGTGAAAACTAAAAATCCCTAGGATGTTGACTCAAATTTTTAAATTGAAGTTACAAGATATAAGATTCCTAATGCAATATTTGATTTTGGAAGTGTTGTCAACATGATTCATAGATCTATTTTGGAGGCTATTGTTAGGCCAACCTTGAGTTACAGTCTTTTTACTCTTAGTCTTTTATATCATGGGAGACTAGAGCCAATTGGTCACTTGGAAGATGTGGAGATTAAAGTTGTCGAGTTGAGTCTATGAGAATATTTTGAGGTCATTGACATGAAAATAGATTAGACCCATTATCCTTCCTTTATTGGTATGAAATGGGATTACGATGGCCACATGACTATCAATACATTAAAAAATCAATAAGAGGCACACCAAAGGGATACGATAGTTGTTATACTAATAAATAAATTAGACATATGCCCCATGTTATTCTCAAAGAACTAGAGTCACCTTATGCATATGATGATAATAGTTAGTTCAAAGTCAATGTAGATAAAAGTAAAATTCTCTAAAAGCTACAAAATAGTAGTTATTTAAACCATAGCTTGAATAACACATACAACCACAAACAATAAAACAACCGGTATACAAGCTAGTGCTAACAAATTTTCCAGCCTATCAATTTCAAATTGAAGGATGTACCTTTCTATCTGTGTGATCTGTAACTAAGTCAGATGTAGATTTTTTATATAATATAGGTGAAACAACTATGGATTATATAGATCCTATTCCAAAAGGTGTCTTACCTTGAGAAGTAACATATTTAATAAGTGGAGACTCAGACACATGTATGTTGAGCTAGGTTAGGGGAGATCATGAGGTACTGCCTCTACAAATGGTATTCACCAAAGAATACCAATTACCACAATATTTTACAACAGATGATCTTAATAATTTTATCATTTGGAGAACTATGTACTAGATATAGATTAGAGAGTCAGTACACTTAGCCATGCCTTGAATGGAATCACTGTGACATGGTGGAAAGTTCATAGAAATCCAGAGTTATAATGGGATGAAACATGCGAATTCGTACAAGTACAATTTCAGCTACCACTCATTATTAAAATAGAGTGGCCATTCTTTCAAGAAGGCCAATGTCCTAAGCTATATATATGGTCTCCCTAAGTATTGAGCCAAGATAGCCACACCCTAGCACAATTTCAAACTGTGGGGTATATGCATTAAGAGCGTAGGAGTGAAACTAAACATTGGAAATCCAACAAGAATTTATCCAATTTTTTGATGATGAAAACCCATTAGTACACAATCGGTTGTAAAATTTGAAAACTTTTATATATAATGGCTAGGGAAAAATTTTGGTAACTGCAACAGACTTAGCATCGCAGCAAGAAGTAGCTCAAGATTTGAATCTAGTAATTCATAACTATAAGGCTAGTATACAAGAAAAGTATCTTCTTAAACCTTGTAATATAATTACAAATGAGCTAATAGAATTTAGTGATAGTGATGGATATCTGGATCTAGAAGGCTTTTTCGAACCAAAGTGAGAAGTAGAGCAAACAAAAGTTCAAAGTGCAGAGTAAGAGGAGGAAGAAAGACTATGCTAGATAAATATTCTAGAATAAGAAAGAGATTGAACTCTACAAGAGTCACTACTAGTAGATCTAACAAAGTATATCAAGAACCATTGAAGAAGATTGAGGAAATTATTGGATCAAATTTCATGCCTAAACTTGTGACTTTGGGAGACTACTAGGTTCAGAATGAGATTTTGGTGGCATTACAACTATTAAGAGATTAACAGGATGTCTTTCTAACTAAGTTCATAGAAGTTAAAGGTGTAGATCCATCTTTGGAGAAGATGCACATTGAATTGAAAGATTGTGCCAAACTCATTAAAAACCACTAATACTTTTCTGAATACAAACATGAATATGAATGTGAAGGATGAGTGGGATCACATGCAAAAAGTAGGGATCATTTATCTAGTAGAAAAGGTAGATTGGGTTAGTCCCATGGTATTCCAGTCAAATAAGATCAATAGGATTTAGGTATGTAGGGATTATCACGTACTTAATGATTCTTGTTTTAGTTATCCATTTCCCATACCCTTCATAACTAAGGTTCTTGGATCAACGATAGGACATGAGGTATATTCATTCATGGATGGATTTAATGGATATCATCAAATTATTATCACAAAGGAAGACTAGGATAAAATAACTTTTGCAACAGAATGGGGTTCATTCACATATAAGGTAATTCCATCTGGTCTTAATAATACTCCAACAATTTTCTCTAGGGCTATGGTAACTGTGTTTAAAGATTTTATTCATTATTTTTGGAAGTCTATTTGGACGATTGAGATATCTTCTCTCTATTCAAAGATCATTTATCTAAGATATGTTTAAAGCTTTAATGTTGTCAAACTCTATACATTGTGTTGAATCTAAAGAGATACTTATTTTTACACCTTTCGGTGTTATGTTAGGTCACATCGTATGAAGTGATGGAATCTTGGGGAAGTCTAGGGGGTTTTCACTAATAGATAAAATCATAGATAGAGTTGGTTCTAACTCAAGAAAGGTTGAACTTCATCAAAAAGAAGTCCAAAATATTTGAAGCAAATGGGTAATCTAGGAACAAGTGAAAAATTGATTCTTCATTACACTTATAGAGAACACACCTACTACAAATAAGGAGACCCCTATTTACTAGGTTATCTATCATGATAATTTTATTCTGGGCTGCCAACTAAAAGATGTCAATTTTGGGAGTGATATTTTTAATCCACAGATTATGTCATTCCTTAGCAAACTCTACTTAATCCAGGTTAGCCAAATAGCCTTATTTTACCGAAAAATCTCTACTTGGATGTGTTGACTAGATGGGTTCATCTTCTTTGGGAAAAAGGATTATATGAGTATGCTAAAGTTTAATGTTGAGATCTAGGAAGAGTTTGGAGACCTAAGCACTAACTCCCTCCTTATTAAGAAGTTTCCACTTTATCGAACCCCTAGACTCTTCCCAGTACTCACTCACTTTATACCCCACCTCCTCCTTAAAGTCGTGATTGAGAACATCCCAAGGGGATGTGGAGGATATAGGGTACTATTATATCTAGGCATCATCTTAGAAGTTAACTATGTTACCATTTCTAACATTACACTTGTTACCTTTTTAAATAATATTTTTATAGTTGAGAAGGGCTTTCCAAAAGGCTGAGCCATTATCAGGGCCTTCTTCAGACAAGAAACTAACTCCTTCTGTAGACTCTAGATACTTGGATTTTATGATCCTAGTCCATTGATTTTCATCTTTAAGAACTTTTCAACCTTCTTTGGCTAAAAGGGCTTGATTCATCTATTTAACCCTCCTTAGTCATAGGCATCCTCTTCCTTTAGGGAGACAATACATGTCTCACGAGATGAGTGGAAATTTGAATTGTTCTTCAGTACCCTTTTAAACAAAACTTTTTTGATTTATTTCAATTGGTTAGTAATTTTACCTAGGATAGAGAAGAGAGACATGAAGTAAACTGAGATGCTCTGAAGTGAACTTTTGAGAAGCTGAAGCTTGCCTGCCTGAAAAAGTAATTTGCCTTTCCATGAAAATAGTTTGTACCATATTCTATCAATAAGAAGATTCCAGTACTCAGTTTTCATTTTTCTACTGAATAGAGGTAGCCCCAGGTATGAATATGCAAGGTTACTTATTAAGCATCCCAAAATCTTGGAGATTTTCTTTTGAAGGCTTACAAGGGTGTTGATAAAGAATAGGGAACTTTTCTAGAAGTTAACACATTGTCCAAAGATATCCTCATAAATTAAGAGTATTTATTTGAAAATATATACACCCACCATCAATGCTTCCCCCATCATCAAGGTATCATCAACAAAGTACTAATGCATTATAGGGGTGGTATTAGGGGCCAATTTTATTTCATTTATCATACCTGTAGACCTAATTTTTTATATAATTCTACTCAAAGTTTCTACCATCATTATAAAATTATATGGAGACAAGGGGCCTCCTTGGCATAAACCTCTCCTTAATGGAAATAAGCCTTTTGGAACACCATTGATGATGATAGAGAACATAGGTGTTAAAATTCAGGTAGAAATCAAACCTTTGACCACTTGGCTGAAGTTGAACTTATCAAGTACCTTGTCAAGGAAGTCCTAGGAGACCCAGTCATAAGCTATGTTAATGCTAATCTTAAGGAACATTCCTTGTCTATTTGAATTAGTCACTGAGTAGATGACCTCATGGATGATTATGATACCATCAGTGATTTGTCTTCCAAACACATGCTCCTTGTTGATCAGTTATTATCTTATCTAAGAGTATTTTTAATTTCAAGGCCAATGCTTTAGTGCATATCTTGTAGAAAGTCAAGCAAATAATAATTGGTCTAAAATCCTTCAATTGGTTTGCACCCATTTTATTGGGGATCAAACCTCGAAAGGTGTTGAATTCATGCTCATATGGAATAGTTAAATCTTGTATATTGGTTTTCATATGTTACTAAACTCATGCAATGAGTATGGAAAATTTATAACCATTGATTATGTGTTAGGACAAACTCATTCACTATAAAATTATGGACTTCAATTAGAATAATTTTATTATGAATGAGATCCTAAATCTTTTGTCAAAGTTTGTAGCATCAACTATTAGAATGTTTGGAAGCTGTATGGTAGTCATAATATTGATTGACATCATATCCTATAAGTAAATATTGAGTAGTATCTAATTGATATGACTTAGGATATTTAATCAAGTTACATTCAATAAAATGCTTAAGAACTTTTAGGGGTGGGTTAGGTAACCTTATGAATCGTTGTGTGTTCTTAGATGGTAGAAGGACTAGCCTATTAGTTGGTTGTGAAATTGCATTTAACATTTTGGCTTAATTCTTAGTTTAAATGGTAGGTACATAATTAATCTTAACTTTTAAGGTTTATGATACAAGAGACCTTCATTAGGCAATAAAAGTCCTTTGCCAAAACTCATTTGTGTCTCTAGAATATTTTATTTTGAAAGAGGTTGCTATAAAATTTTGAATATTAGGTTTTATTTTCTTAACTTTTAAGAAGCTTTGGATTTAGTATGGTTTTTTCCCTTATGGTAACTATTGACAATCCTTCCACAGGCCAAAAATTGTCAACCTTACTATTCGGGAGACGGTCTTATGGGTACCATTTTGTGTTGTGAATCAGTTTCAGGTACTCAATAATGAAAAGGAAAAGGTTTTGCAAAGTTTAATCAAGCATAAATGGATATTTACAGTGACCCAAGGAGCCATCTACAACAAAGGAAATTATAAAGGAAAGAGCCTACAAAAAAGGAAGTAATTCCTTCAAACTTTTTGTCTGAAGGAATACTTTAGAGAATTACAAAGGAAAGACCCACAGCCTCCCAAAAGGTCTGCCAAAAGAAAAAAAAGCTCAAGGAGTAATTCCTTCAAATTTTTTGTCTGAAGGAATACTTTAGAGAATTACAAAGGAAAGACCCACAACCTCCCAAAAGGTCTGCCAAAAGCAAAAAAATCCCGAGGAGTAATTCCTTCAAACTTTTTGTCTGAAGGAATTCCTTCAAACAAAAGTTTGAATAAATCCAAGAGAGGAGAAGTCTGATTTTCTAAGGAATAAGGACACCTGCAAAAAACCCGGGTGCCCTACAAAAAACTCAGGGGCCCTACAATTTTTCCAAAAAGCCACAGAGGAAGGATAAAAGCCCTCCCAGAGGGTACTTGGTCAGTGATAGGACCATTCCAACTTTCCTGAAGGGTACAAAGGAAGGATATGAGCCCTTGTAGAGGGCACTTGGTCGGTGTCAAGACATTTGAAATTTTTCTAAAGGACATTTCCAGCCATGGCCAAAGAGACAAAGCAAATACCTTCAGACTTTTTGTCTGAAGGATTAATTCAGGAAGGCACAAATAGGGAACCCGGAGGGCACTTGCCCTTCAAAAAAGGTCATAGGAACAAAGCCTGAAGGATAGGATTAATTTGGGAAGGCTACAAATAAGAAGTTCCAAAGAGCACTTGCCCTTCGGAAAGGAAATTTTAGAATATTTGTCCGGAGAGGCAAAGAAATCAAAGGATAAATTCCTTTGAGCAAAAAAGAAAAGACAAAATTCCTGCAGACAATTTGTCCATGGGAGAAGTCATAGACAAATGCCGAAGAAAAGGAAAGCCCAAAAATAAAAAAAATCTGAAGGAGCCTGAGACCAAAGGGAAAGTCATAGATAATTCCCACAGACATTTCATTCGTGAGAAAGTGAAAAAAACAAAAAAAGCCCGATAGACAGCCAGACAAGAAAGTCCATGGGAATAAACCCAAGAGCAACGCATGCACAGAAATAGAAATAGAAAATAGATAGCCAGGAAATAAATTCAACCTAAATTTATCTCTCACTCGCCAAGGAGCTTCATGCAAGCACTTTCGTCCATCTCAAGCTCATAACATTCCAACAGCTCAACTGGAGTTCCAAATTTGGACGTCGAGTTGACCGTTCCAGATTTAGAATTGACTAATTATTAAATGCCACATATACTAGGAGATTTCTATGTAAAGGAGAGTAATCTCTACGTTCTAACTTGGTCTATCAAATGTTCCAACTTGGCCTATCAAACATTCCAACTCGGCTTCTAACGGATCAAGTCAGAGTTCTAAAATTGACATTGGCGTTGGATTTCATGCATGATATTATCATCTCATACTTTCAAACATTCCAGTAGCTCACAAAGAATCTAAAATTGACATTGGCATGGATTTCCATGCAAAGAGAGGTGGGTGTTTCAATAAATAAAGACAAGTCCACTTCCTCTAACACAAGGAGCTTCATGCAAAGACAAAGGGAAAACATATTTTATTGAAAGGCAAAGTCAGCCTTGAGTTAATCTAAGTTGATCCTCCTCTTCTTTTTTTTAATGCCAATCTTTGGCTTATGTAATTCTCTATAAGATGGCTTTTTAGCCTTGTTAAAATGATCCCTCTCTTGGCAAGACCAGACTCTGCTATTGGTGAGTTGTGTAACCTCTTAAATCAATAGAAGGATTGTACTTTCAGATTTCAATTGTTGGCATAGTGTATATTCGTTTAGCAATTTGCATATGTGGTATATTTCTCTCCCTTCCTAAATTTTGATTCGTACCTAGTTGCTAGCTTATCATATTATGCAAGTCATGTTAAGTGTTCTTTATGTCTTTTATTGAAGCTGTAAGTGGATGTTAGGTGCCTGCAAAGTGTCTTGTATCAGACCTCTCTCCATCATTTTTCTTCATATTTTGGTCATTGGATCAAACATTTTCATGAAATATTTATGCATAAGTGATCGATTTAAATTGAATGTCTTCTTTTTCCTTTTTTTATTCAGTGTTCAAGGTTTTAAGTAGAGTGGATCAATCTTTTGGTGTATCACCGTTATTAGGTAGAATTTCCCCTTCAAGTTTCCTTCTCCCTTTTCCATGGTAGTCCGCAGCACAGAGTATAGATCCTCATTGATACATCTTACAAGAACCAACCTTCTCTAGAGGTTCTTCTCACCATTGAGGCACCCACCCTCGTGAGAAGATCCCATTGTTTCAACCAAATAGAGGATTGGCCACTTCATGCACATCTTCGATTCAGGGTGTAGCTTCAGGTTGACAACATTAACTCTTATATCATATAAGGATTATTTATATTAATGAAAGGATGAGGGAATCAACAACCCTCAATTTAATGATTAAAAAAATATTCACAATATAAAACTGCCTAACGCACCTTATCTTTACACCCTATAAAAACTATCCTCATACCTTGTTATAATGATCTACCTAATATTTAGTGTCATCTTTGGATTTTAAGTGGAAACCACCCATTTTTTGGCCCATGATCTAACATGAAGTTTGTTTCTCAACCATGCCTATGAAAGGGGTATGCTCTCTATCTATTTTGGAATGTTAATGTTTCTAGATCTACATCTTGGACATCCCTTCCAAGTTACGCTTGTTTGATACTATTAACAAACCTATAGTTTTGTATGGTTAACAGGTTTGGTGACCTATCCTAGGGGTAGTTTATTGGGTACATATTGAAAGGGTCTAAACTCTCTTATTATAGTCCATGATCCATTATACATAGATGATTCCTCAATGTGTCATCCAAGCTAATTTTTATGCCCAACGATTATGCATTGAGAATATATTCAGGCTCACTTTGTACAACCACAAATTAAGATCCCTAGGGGACTGAGATTCTAGTCATGATAGGCAATCCTACTTAGCACTTTGAAATTAAGAGAGGATTGGTTTACTGGTACCCACTAGATTTTAGTAGTGTTGGTACTTTGAGACTAGGTTGTTCCTTTTTATTGGCATCTCTATTAACAGGCTACCCCTTTTCATGTATTTATTAAATTCTCCTCCTAGGATCCTTCCCATAAAGGATTCCATCACTAAGGTTGACAAAGAGGACATATATAGATAGTATATCCAAACTACCTGAATCTCACCCCATGAGCCACTCAGCCCCAAGGTTGCTTTGTATGCTAAACATTTCTTACAGGTGGTGGATGGTATTATTCATTGCCCTCACTATCTGAATATCTATTGGTCTCACGACTTGTGGCTTCCATTTGGATAGATGATATTTTATTATCACCATTTATGGTTTAAAATAGACCATCACATTCTCTATCAGGAGTAGATCTATCACCTTTACTCCCTGTAAGAGGTGGAGGCTGAGGAACACTTCATTTTAGATGCCTCATTATGATATTCATGGAAGATATTGTTTCCTCTAGAGAGTTTCATAAAACACCCTAACTACTTTATTTAGATATACACACCAACAGTGCTTAGATCTTTATCTTCATGAGGTTATCACCCTTCAACTTAAATTCCTATAAGAAGAACCTAGAGGATCTAGAGGTCGCATATTGACCACCTCTTTCTTTCAGCCCATTCAAGTGATTGATAACACTAAGCATCCCTTGGACACTGGTATATGATAGATTAGACCTAATAGATCAGTTATGTAGTTCTTCTCTCAACACATCAGTACTACTAAAATCTCCAAGCCCACTATATATCAGCGTCATGGCTTTATTCTTCCCCATTGGTGTGGCTATGCCCCTCTCTAGAGACATGGATCTAATACTTTCCATCTCCCCCTAGACCATAGGGGTAAACTGATATTGAGTTTCTACTATACTATGAAGGTTACACCAGCCTTGGATGTTAGGGGAGATTCTAGAGGAAGTGTCTTCCTTCTATAATTCCCCAACCTAGATCCTCTGACCCTGTATACTCATTGGAAAATATTATTGGATCTCTCACAATGATCAATAACATCTCGAATGACTCATCCACTTCATGCATAGACAAAGACATTCAATGAGATTTACCTCTAGTCTTCATTAGAACATGCTCTTGAAGATTTATTTTGGCCCTCATTGTTATTTTTATTAGTTTATTTTCCACTTATGTTAGTGGCACGTTGTTCTATTTGTATTTCATACTTTTTTCTCTTTGTTTCATCTATAGGATTCTTGTTTCCTAGAACTTTCTATTGTTATTAGTTATACCCTTCAGTCTCATTGACCTACTTTGATAATTTATGGACATTAATATAATTTCACATTATAATGAAATTACATAGGAAGATCAAACCCATTCATTATAATTTATGTAAATATAAATATCGATATCAGATAAAAAACAATAGATCTCAATAACAAAAATAAATAAAGCAGATCTGCACCAAATGTTGACAACAAAGAAAAATATTGGAAACATAATACTAAGCCACTTTGATGGGGAAACCTCCATAATCATGCAATAAGTACAAAAGTCTTAATATGATATTTAAGTATTAATTACTACCTCATATATATTTATTACTTAGGCTATGGTTACTACTCCATAGGCTAACCCTACTAACTAATAAAAAAAATAGGACCATGAAAATCATCAAATTTAGTCAATAATATAATCGACTATCAAACAAAGGGTATTCATGATACTCCAAGTCTTGGGAAATAGCTACTTTCAAGTATCGAGGTTAAACAATAATTTTTTGGCATCTAAAGCAAGTACATATTTGATTTTTTATTGAAAATTTATAATATCCAAAAATATGGAATGTGATTTTGAGTTTGTATGCAAACGTTATGGCCTTTCAAAGTTAGAGGGATTTTCATGATTGCTAAACTACTAGTTTATGTAGATGGTGGTTTCACAACCACCCCGGTGGTATTGCACCCATCATGATGGTTTTTCAATTGCCTCATTAGTTTTAGCCTATGTGTAGTGGTGATTTGACTGCATAGGAATTTTAAAGGACATAAAAGTGTTTTGGCTTTAGTTACCAAATCTTGGACTTCTTGTGAAATTGTAATGGGTGTTCTTGTGTATATATATGAATCTTTGGAATTCATATAGGAATGAAAATAAAATGCACTTGAAGATTTCATTTAGTTATTCCTCCATGAACTCATTGTTCATGTATTTGATTGAGTTGAAGACTACATAACTAAGATAGTTGAGCTCAGCAATCTTTCTTGTTAAAGAGGCATGTCTTCCACTAAAGGGTTTAGAGGTCATTAAAAATGTAGGACAATTTTGAGGTTGGTGGCCTTATAAGTCCAAGAAGGAAAAATCTTGGAAACTAGAGAACATAATGGAGTTGAGGTACCATAGCTTCACTCTTCCTGGAATTTTCTCACATTGAGTTTCTCCAAGTAATGCCTTGTGTTATCTCTCTTTGTTGATTTTTTCCTGATTATATGTTTCAGTTCCTTGAAACTATTTTATTCTCAAAAAATATTTAGAGAGATCAAAACTCATGTATTATAAGCATACTACTTATCCATAAAGGTTACAAAAATTCACATTAGTTTTGTACTTCTATACAAGTATTTCAATTCCAGTCATGTATGGAGTAGTAGCATGTTTAGAGAGTGAAATAATGAATGAAATGAGTGTAACATGTAGGGATTGCATGTTAAGGGTTGCATATTTTATTGTATATTGTATATGATAGTCGTAAAAGTCAGGATACATCTTAAAACAACATTATGGGTGTTTTTTTATGGCATAGAACTTGAGAACAACCTCTTATCTTGAAAGGATTCATGTTGGTGAAGATTAGTGTATAATGTATACCTATTTTACAAATCATATTGGTATCAGAGTGTGTTTTTGTTTTACCTTGAAAGGGCTTTGTAAAACATTTCCACATTATTTTATATATTCTTGTGTGTTTATTTACTGACAAGGAAGTACAATATTCTTGGTTGTAAAATTTAAACCATTGGTAAAGATTTGAAGAGAGAAAATCTTCAAGAGATTGAAGATACTAACCAAAAAATGTAAGAGGAAAACTTTGAATTAAGAAAGAATTTGCAGCACTTAGAAGATGAGAATTAATATCTACAAGATAGATTGATGAGCCATGGATAATTTCTCATAGGTGTCATTGAAGAGTTGCAAACCAAGGAAGAGATGTAGGCAACATTCCAAGATGATGGTGAAGGAGTGAAAGAGAGAGAATATTTTGCCATGTAAAGGAGACTATCCTTCACCAAAGATGAACAAATCATGACTAAGGTGTGGAAAGTACTACACAGCATTTTCTTTCTTACTATTATGATCTAGGTGTTTCCTTTGGTAAATTTTAGAAACATACTAAGGGATTTGGCTATAAGTTGCTAACCAAGATGGGTTATGATGGAAAGGGCCTTGGCATCAATGGCCAAGGAATGACTAATCAAATAAAGGTCGAGGAAAGGTTTGAATGTGTAAGTTTTGTATATCTTAGTGGAAAAGGAGCTGGATAATGCTCCAAGATGGATGAAGCATCAAAAGCTTCCAAATTTTAAAATCCCAAGCCACTAGATCTACAAAAATAATCCATATAAGGTAATGGATCATTTATTTTGTTAAATTTAATGAGGAGTTTGATTCTCAAAAGAATGGGAAGGTCTCTCAAGAAGATGAAGCTTGCATGACACCTCAAAGCACCAAAGAAGACTCTACAAGAAAAGGATGCAAACTTCATGAAGAAGGATATATCACATTGTCACTCCATGACCATGTGAGTAAATGAAAGATAGAATTAGGAAATGGATAGACTTTCAATAATGGGAAGAACATCAAATAATAATGAAAAGTATCTCCAAATAAATTTGAACATCTAAAAGGAGGATGTAACACATTACCACTTCATCATGCTTGTATAAATGGCATCCCAAGAAGGTTTGGAAATCTTAAATTTTCTATTGTTTGCTTGAAATGTAATAAGAGTACCCATATAGCACATAATTTCTAGTATACATATCCATGTTCCTTTTTTTGAATGAATAACCATTGTTTGGTCATCTGTACTTCTAAAAGAGGTATATGTACTTCAAGAGGAAGGATGGAAGTTGTGAAGACCAGTATCCAAATCAAAATGTGGAGAAGCGAAAGAAGGGCATGTTGTCTAAGAGAATGGGCAAGAATAAGTTTATCATGCACATTCTAAGAAGGCAGAGGCATATAAAAGTAAGAGGGAATTTGTTAAATCACCTACAAAGCTAGATGTAACAAATGAATAATTTTATCATGCACATCCAGGATAAGAGGTAGAAAAATAAGAAACCCACCTAAGGAAGAATCCACCCAGGGGGAACAACCCTTAGAGGAACACCCATCACCTTTAGAAATAAGTAAACATAGTAAGATATTAGTCCTTAAAAGTTTAGATAAATAACTCAAATTTTGATTTGCATCAAGTGAAGGCTGTCCAAGATTAAAAATATCAAGAAAGAGCATCCCATAGAAGTTTTCTCATCACCATTGCATGTGGGTAATCGTTATAATCTATTATTGGTTTCATGGATAGATTATGTGCATAGCTGAGATGCTATTTAACAAGCATATGTAAGCACCTCTAGATTAATTATTTGGTTTCATTGGTGAAAGAGGAAATCTGACCTCATTTGTATGCTAAAAAATGGAGGAATGTAACTCATTGAGGGTGGATTATGGAGCAGCCATATTATTCAATTTAAGAAGCACATGTATGAGCAGCCCATTGTATCAAAGAACACATAATTTTTAACATTATCACATTCATTTAAAATTTGGCACGTGTTCCTTACCAAATTATTATAGCATATAACAATATGGGTATAAGAGGCACTCTATGTTTACAAAAAACTTTAAGCACTGGTTGAAGGCCAAGGTATCACAAAGGTGGTAGTATGTCAGTTTTCTTTTCCTCTCCATGCAAAGTCAAAATTACATCATTTGTAGCATGTCTAGTTTTTTATCAATGTTGTATTATGATTTTGATAACTCATATGATTGTAGCATGGAAGTATAGGATGGTTTTCAAAAATTAAACCTATTATAGAATACATGTGTCGGTTTTGGTATGCACATGATCACCTTAAAACAATTGTAGCAAGTTTGTAGCATGCTTTTGAATTATTGTATGCACATGAAATATGGTTTTATTAAGTTCTCCAAAATAAGTTTTGATATGATAGAAGTTTGTATGACATGATGTTGGGCATCTTATTACATGTTCTTGAGGCTAGGATTCTTCCATGAAGGGTGAAAAGTGCATCCATGATGAGTAACACTTTACAAGAAAACTATTGGTTGTGATATGTTTTGATAACCCTGTTCATCATTGAATGTGTTTCATTCAATGTACGTTGAATTTGTTTTGATGAAAAATTTATGTTGCAAGATATGGGCAACTTTGTAAATGGAATGTATTTTTCAATCCATGTATGTTGCATGGTTGAATTGTACGACCTAAGAAAAGAGCAATTTGTAAATTTGGTGATTTATTGTAAAACCACTTACATAATGTAGTATGTTTATTCACTTGTTGAAATTATTATAAGCAACAAGGAGGATGTTTTAAAATTATCGATCCCTAGAGAGATTCACCCTAGTGTACAAGCATGTGTATAGCAACAAAGGGGCTAAGAGGAATAGCCACGAGGAAGACCAAGACACCAAAGAGTGCAAGAAGCTAATTTGGTAGAGATTGGAAGAAGTCATGCAATCTTTATCAACATGAGTTTTCATTTTTCACATTTTTGGCAGTCATTATCCAAGAGAGAGGAACAAGGTACAATCCAAGAGGAAGATAGAATTGGTATCCCATTTGAGAAGATAAAAGGTAATTCCTCATCTTATTTTCATGGAACTTTTTGGCAACCAAAAACCTTCAAATTTGTGGCATATGATTAGAAATTTGGATGGAGAAGATCATCCAATTTAGTAAGTAATATAATCGATTGTCAAACAGGGGTATTCACAACATGCCAAGACCTAAAAAAGATCTAGTTTCTATTGTAAGGGCTTAAATAAAATATGGAATACATTAAAAATACATTTATAGTATCTATTTGGGTTCCTCTTACAAAGTTATGCAATTTTAAATGTCAAGTGATTTTGAGTTTGTATACAAAAGGTATGTCCTACAAAAGTTAGAGGACTTTTCATGGTTACGTAGGTGGTAGTTTTGTAATTTCCTAGTATAGATTGGAATTGCACCCTTGTCAGAGAGTTATTCAAGGTACCTCACTTCCAACTAAAAACACGGGGACAACCTTAGGATGTGGGTATCCTATTGGTGAGGTTGAATCTCTAGGCTTTTTTATGAGGCAGTTCCTCAAGTACTTCACTTTAACTCTTGATCTCACACTATAATCTACTGTCAACTAAGGAAAAGGGGTAGGAGGATGCACCAAGAGTGAGTGATCCACTTGGTCTAGGGAATGACACTAATTCAACATAAGATAAGTTCACTTACATGACCTCCTAACTAGCTAACTTGCATGAATATTTCATAAACTAGGCTCACTAAACCATACATGAAAGCAAAGAGGGATTTCTAAATCCATATTAAGCATCCATTAATGGTGGAAAAACTCAAGTTCAGACCTGCAACAAACTGAAAAACACCTACAAATGAGCAAGAAAGAAGGACAATAAGGTTGGAAGGATGCTTCTTCACAATGCTATTGTGCACATGCTAAATCAACATAATTTTTAAACAAAGAGATAGGTAAAATAATCTTTATTGCTTCAAAGGTCTGTTACACAACAATTTTTGCAGAGTGATTTTTTCACGAGTCTGAGGATGATTTACTTGGCACGAAGGCCTCTATTTATATAGAAAAGGGGGAAGAGAGAAGGGAAAAAAAGAAGTCACAGATGGTGGGAAATATACTGTTGCACTTTCTTATTTCCCCTTAATGCACCATGCAGGATCATCAAAAAATACTCTCGAGCCCCTCCCATCTTTAAGACTTTTTTTGGTGTGTCTGAAAAGTCATGTTGTTAGTAACTAGAATGTTTCTTTTTGGTATGATGTATTTAAGCATCGAACGATGATTGTGTGTAGTGAACCATGGTGGATGAAAGCCTTCATAACTTCCAGATTCCAGCCACTCAGACTCTCTCATGTTTATTGAACATCTTTGTGCCACTTGTCCTTTACTGATTGGCCCTTTCAGCTCTAGTTATGCCACATGGTAACATTCCATTTATTGCATCATGATTCTCGCATTGCTGAACCAAGCTTAAGTTGAGCCCTTGGAGAATCCTGATTTACTCTATGTAGAGTTATTTAGGTTCTTTGAACTCCCCAACTTTGGAATTTCCCAGATCCTTCACTTATAAAGCCTTTTAATTAGAGTACTTGGAGAAACCCAATTTAATCTATGCAAAGTAATTTGAGTTCTTCAAGCCTACTTACTTCGGGCTTGTCCATCTTGAACTCTTCTCACTTTGTTGTTTCTCAAGCCTTAAGACTTTGGGATTTTCAATCCTAATTACTTGTAATGGCTAGTTGCTTATCTTGATTTTGATGTCCATGGGCCCGTCATTTCCTTTGGACACTTGGTCTCAGATTTCTTTTTTGGCTTATTTATTTTGGGCAAATCTCCTAAAGGAATTTCTTCAGATAATTTATCCGAAGAAATTCTATCAGACTTTTTATCCATGTCTGTCTTTGAAACTACCCTTCAGGATTTTCAAATTGGACTTTCTTGAAGGGTAAGAGACCCTTCAAACTTTTTGCATGTCCCTTCAGACTCCCATGAATGATCCTCTCGAAAGGAAAGATATCTTTCAAGAATTTTGAAATGGTCCCTCCGAAGTGTAGCATACCCTTCAAGAAAATTGTAACTATCCACTTGGAGAAGAAAGAGCCCTTCAAAAAAATTGAAGTATACCTTTGAAAAAGTTGACCGACCCCTTTTTCCCTAAAAAGCCCTTTCAGATTTTGAAAGTGCCCTTTAGATTTTTTGAAAAAGACTCATCTCTTGAAGAACCCGAGAAGCACCATTTTTCAAGATTAAACCAGGGTTGTCAAGCCCTTTTACTTATTTTGAGCTTCTGACTACTCACAACTTATGAAATAATTAAATAGTGCTCCTTGGAGAACCCAAAATACAGTCTATGAGTAATTTGGGTTTGTAAACTTGAATTACTTTTACTTATAAAACCTTTAAAAGTTAAGCACTATTGAAAACTTGATTTACACTGTGCCCTCAGAAACTTGAAGTCCTCCCAAAGACTTGCCGTTTTCTTGTTTGAAAGCTCCTTTTTTAATACTTAGAAATTTTTTGATATGTGGGCCAAAAATGGCCAACATTTTTAGCAATTCATAGGGAAGCATGCCTGTTATTCTTGAAAACCCAACTCGTTTGCTTTGTCTAATCCATTGGGCATGGAGTCACTACTTTTGCACGAAACTGACTCTTTCTATAAATCTCCCTTGAAGCAACAAGGACAACCAAAATGAAACAAACTATGCTCATGGCACTTCGGGAAGGGAAAAAACATAACTGAAATGGATGTACACAAAGCACTTAGAGAAAAACATAAAAATCTATACAAAATGTAGAACAACATATAATGGCTACAAACTCTTCTAATGGCATGGCTTTAGATGAATCCCATTGACTAGGATGGATAATACCTCCCCATCTAGTTGGGTGAGCTGAAAATCATTATGCTATTTGCATCTGTGAATCAAATAAGGGTCACTCCACAAGTTGTCAAACTTGGAAAGCACTTAGAGAAAAACATAAAAATCTATACAAAATGTAGAACAACATATAATGGCTACAAACTCTTTTAATAGCATGGCTTTAGATGAATCCCATTGACTGGGATGGATAATACCTCCCCATCTAGTTGGGTGAGCTGAAAATCATTATGCTATTTGCATCTGTGAATCAAATAAGGGTCACTCCACAAGTTGTCAAACTTGGTATGGCTGCCTAGTTTAGCCTTTTTTGAGTCCCATTTGAGAACTAGGTCTCCTTCCTAGAAAGTCCATGCTGTAGCTCTTTTATCAAAAGCCTTTTTGACCTGACCTTGATGCGCCTCCAACATCTTCATTGCAAGGTCCCTTGTCTCCTCAAGTTCTGTGAGTTCTGTCAATCTCACATTCATAGGTTCATCTTCCAGTAGATCCAACTAATGGGCTAGCTCTAATGCAGGTAGCTCAAGGTAACTTGGACTCCCTTCCATATACCAGAACATATGGAGTATTGTCAACGACTTTAAGAGTTACTTGGTCAGCCCATAAGGCTGTCTTCAATTTCATGTGCCACATCCTTTGATTTTCCTCCATGGTCCTCTTTATAATCCTCAACAAATTTGTATTTGTGGACTTAGCCAGTCCATTTCCTTGAGGATAATAATTTGAAGAAATTATGAGGTAGATGCCCATTTTGAGAGCCCATTCACTTGTTTTCAAACCAAGGAAAGCCAATGCATTATTGATGAGTGTCATTTAACTCCTCATTTAATCAATATTCAATTGATGTCTTATCAACTAGGGCTGGTGTCCAAAGCTATATGCAGTAAGGTATAGGATGGTAGATCTAGAAGTCTGCTTATGGGGGTGTTTTGATGATCCTATTCTAACTTTGACTAAAGAAAGAAATGTATCCGAAACTACGTGATTCACTCTTTTGCTAAAAAAAAAAGAAATCAAATCAATCCACTCTCTTGCTGAAAGTAAAAATCACACTCCTATTTACGTTTGCGTGGAAAGTAAAATCACACTCTTCACTAACAAAAGGAAATTTGCTTCACACATCTGCTGTAAAAGAAAGCACACTTTTCTTAGAAAGGAAATGATTTTGGAATAAGAAAATGATTTTTAAACTGTGAATTTATTTTGATGTTTTTATGAATAAATATAAATATTAACAAGATTATAATTAATTATAACGAGTTAATAAAACATAACATAAATACCGTACACAGTTCCTGGTTCCAAGGAGAGTGGGCCCTTGCTCCTCTTAAACTCAGGAACAAAGATTAATCAATGCTGGAAACTGAAGTGATAATTCATAAAACTAAAATGATTATAATCTGGCTAAAACCTGTAATATGCTCGTACAAATCTTTTCCTCTATTATCTGCTCTCTATCATCTCTTTTATTCTATATCTAATTATTGCATTTTATATTAATATAATCCACTCAAAATAGGATGCAAAGAAATAGGATTCTTTGGTCGATCCATTCATCCAAAGATAAGAGATTGGATTTCCAAGAGATCTAATTATTCTGATGAAATAGATATCCTATCCTATAATATTCCTAAGATCCAATTGTATATAATTTTATCAAAAGCAAATCCTACAAAAAAGCAGGTGGTTATTTTCCTTATTTGATTCCAACTGGAATGATTTTATCTTATCCTATCTGACCCCCAACCTCCCCATTTGTAGCTTCATCCTCACAAAATTCTCAGAATTGACCCTGCAGAGTCGAGAGGAACGAACGTACGGAGTCCGTAGAAACAAGCCTGCTGAGTCCGTAGTTCTGTTGGATGGAGATCAAAATTGCATGTTCACTATACATCACCTGTGTCATCTTCCTGAGCATTATTCACAACAAAAATCACTAAAACATGCTATGTATTAGACATTAATGACAAAGTAAAAGTTTAGTCTTTGGTTCAATTTAAACAAGACAAATATCTATTTTTCATGTAATAGCTATCTAATAACCTAAGATTTGCATAAGATAATATCCTTCGAGAGATGAATTGAGGGAAATAACATGTCAATAATGAGCCATATTCTGAGCTCATCAATTATCATATATAATAGTGGATGAAACACCAAACCTAGTCACAATGTTGTCATATAAATCTAAGATTGCACTTTCATTGGCTTCTTTCAATGCAATGGCTTCCACCCACCTGGTGAAGTAATCAATGATAGTAAGCACCCACTTATGCCTTGCACTTGATGGGGGGTCGATCATGATAATGAAATTCAAACCCCACTGTATGAATGGTTGCTCCACTTAAATCGGGTTGAGAGGGAAAGATGATAACCTTTGCTAACCTATGAAAAGACCACATTCTTGACACCTCCTCACCCATGCATAAGCATCTTTGAAGAGGCTAGTCCAGTACTAACCAGCCCTCATGATATTTATGGCAGTAGTTCTTGGAGCAAAATGACATCTTATAGACCCATCATGGAAATGCCCTAAAAGCTTGGCTATTTGATCATCATCTACGTACCTTAAGAGCACTCCATTGAGGTCTCTTCTAAACAAAAACCCATCAATCAAAGCATAAGGTATGGACTGAAGTTTGTAATACCTTCTTTTTGATTTGTCCATACCTTGAGGGTACTCACCTGTTAGCAGAAAATGTGTCATATCATGGAGCCAACTAGTGTGAGGTGGAGGTGCATCTACTTGTAGGTTATCTTGTGTTACTAAGATGACTTCTTTGTCTTCATGAAGGTCATCAACCATATGCTCACATAAGCCTTTACTTCTTACTAGCTTAGTAACCTTGATCTCCACATCATACTCCATGACTTCAATAATCCAACCAGCTCTTTTTTCACTCAAATCCTTGTTAAGAAGGAAGTCTCTTACCCTAGGATGAGACACCATAAGGTGGATTTTGATATTAGATAGCATTGACCTAAACTTCTTGAGGCTCCTTACTGCTACAAGGACTTGATTTTCTATAAAGGTATACCTCACCTCATACTCTTCAAGCCCTTGACTGAAAAATGCTAATGGCTACTCAAGTCCTTCACCATTTCTTTGCATCAGCATAGCTAATATATTATGTTGGAAAAAGCATATAATATGAAATCCCTTGAGAAATCAGGATTCACAAGTGTGGGTGCTTGAGCAATGGGTTGATTGATAGCTTCAAATGCTGACTTGCCTTCATTTGACCAAGTGAACGCTTGGTTCTTTTTTAGCATAGCAGTGATGGGTTTGACCAAATTTACAAAATTGGGGATAAATCTTATAATAAAGTTTATCTTTCCAAGGAAAATGTGGAGTCCCTTCTTATGCTTGAAGAAGGATAAGGCCAAGATGGCACTTGTTCTCTCAGGATCAATGGACAATGCCTCCTTTGAGACAATATGGCCCAGTAGCTTGCCTTCATGCATGGTAAACACGTACTTCTTAGGATTCAAAAAAATCCCTTACTCTCTGCACCTTTCAAAAATTAGCCTCAGGTGGTCCATATGCTCGCTGGCATTTTTGGAGAAAACCGTGATGTCATCCAAGTAAACCAACACCATTTGGTTTAGCAACTCCTAGAAAGCCATGTCCATGGCTCTTTAGAAAGTTGTGCCAACATTTGATAGACCAAAGGGCATCTTTTAGTATGCATACATGCCCCATTTAGTGGTGAAGGTAGTCTTATACCGATCTTCATATTTCACCCAAACTTGGTTGTAGCCAAAAAATCCATCCAATAGAGAGAAATGTTCTGATCTTGTAACTACTTGGAGAAGTTGCTCCATGGATGGTAGGGAGTAGTGATCCTTCAAGGAGACTTTATTCAAATCCCTGAAGTCTACACAAAGCCTAATATCCCCACTCTTTTTTCTTACAGGAACCAAGTTGGCTATCCATGATGAATGATTGATAGGAAAGATGATCTTGGACTCGATCAACTTGGTTAGTTCCTTCCTCATTAAATCTTCAGTCTTAGGGTTAACGGGCCATTTCTTTTACCTCACATGCTTGGCATTGGCCTCCAACTCTATGGTTTGTTGAGCTAACTCAGGATCAAAACCCTTTAGGTCATTGTACTCCCAAGCAAAAATGTTTGCATACTCTTGGTAAAGTGCTATGAAACCATGCCTCTCAACCTTGTTGCTTACCTTCCCAAGCTTAAGAAGCTTGTCCTTGAAGATGAGGACTCTCTCATAGTTTTCTTCATCAGTTGACATCACTGTCTTATCTTTCCTCATATGGTCTCCTTCATGAAAAATGCCCTCAAGTATAACCAACCCCTTAGGAAGCTTCTTCGACTTCAGTTGAACAATATGATCCTCATATTGATGCTGCAATTTAGCTTGGTTGGAGGAGAACTCAGCTTCTTGTTTTAAGAAGCAAGCAATTTGCTTGTCACTCTCAAAAACTTGTCAGTGAGCTTCATTATCTGACACTGATGGCCTCACCACCACCTTGACATGTGGCTAAACCTTAGCTTCTTTCAGCTCACTTGGAATGTCAAATTGAGCTCCCACGACTGCCAGCCTATCAGCATGCTAGATATGATTTCTTGGGATAGCTTGAATGTCAAAGGCTTCAAAATCTTAAATTAGGTCCCACACTCAATTTTTTTAGGACCTCATCAAAGAATTCTTCGTAACGTTTAGGCCTCTGACTTGGTTTACTATGAGTTTGTTGTCCCCATAAACTTGTAGTAGTTTGATTCCTCTTTTATTGGCACACTGAAGGCCACAGATCAAGCCTTCATATTCTGTTGCATTTGAAGAGCAACTGAAATAGAACCTGTAAGAAGAGAAAAGTTTATTACCCGAAGTGGAAACCAACATTGCCCCAACACCTACACCATTTTTTCTCATTGAGCCATCAAAGAATAACTTCCATAAACCATTGGGGTCTTTTTTAGGTCCAATGAGGGAAGGCATGGGCTGATTCTCTTCATGTAGTAGATAGACACTCATATCTATTTTCTAAACACCTTTCAAAGGGTTGAAAAATTGGCTATATCCCCATAGCTCATCCAAGAACAAGTCTAGAACCTCTTCAGGATGAGTGTTTAGCTCCTGGCCAATTGTAAACTCATCCTCATCAAGGATAGTATAATTGAGGTTTACGTTATCTAGCTGATGGGGTTCAATATAGAATTATGCTATGGGTTCAGCCTTGATCGAGACCTTGGTCTTATATCTTGTTCTAAATGCCATGTAAGACCAATCTGCTACAAGGTAACCCCCAATCTTGGTTGTGAACTCTCTGGGAAGACAATGCAAAGCGAGGAGTGACATCCATGATCAACACGTCTTCCACCATGGACACGCCAAGACAAGTATGCAAGGTTAGGCTAAAATTCTTGATGACACCTAATGGCTTTGTGGAAGAACCATCAAGATGCAAGACTCCCTTGGTGTGCAGCGCATGTTTGAGGTTCAGCAAGTCAACAATATACTTTGGAATGATTGAGGTGCTGGCCCCACTATCTACCAAGCAGTTGTGCACCAAGGAGTCATCGATGATTAATGAGATGTAGAATGGGGGGGGGCTTGGTCACACTACTTGACCTTTATCCCAAAGGACTCTTGGCTGTATTGGTGAAGACTTCATCTTCCTTGCTTGGTTGCTTACTTGCAACAGTAGAAAAACTTATCCTGGACAAACTTTCTTGAAGAATCTCTACTTGGCTAGGCATGGAAAGCATATCCCACATTGGTACGCTCACACTAGATTTCTTCATTTACTCCACAATGTTAATTGGCGTACCCCCAACCTTTGCCTAGGTTTTGGGAGTAATTGTTGTTGGCTTTGTCAGTGAAAGAGTGGTGATAAGAGGTTCTTTGAAAGCTTCCTGATTGTCACCTATATTCCTTCTCTTGAACCTTGTGTTCACTGAGATTGGGATGTGGGCCAAACTAGGAGTAGCTTGCTAATTGGATACATATCACTCCTCTTGTTCACTGATGACCATTGAGGCTTTTGGATGGTTTGACCCCTAATCTGAGCCTTGTTCTTGTGAAATCTACTCTTGCTTTGTCAGCGTGGGCACCTCTGTGCTTTGGGCCATAAGAGCCTGGTTATATCTATAAGTAACAGCTTGTTGCCATTGATCATTGAAAGCTTGGTTGGAGCCATTAGTTGGGACAATGGATTGTTCAAAATAATGATTCCAAGGCATTGTCCCTTCAACCTCCTAAGCCACATTGTTCTAAACCAAGACCAAGGAGTTAGAAGGGCATGCAATGTTTAGATTATAATTATGTTGCCTAGCATAGTTAGGTTGCCCCCGTCTTGGGAAACCTTTTTTGTAGGGTGATCTATAAGCTTGGTAAGGCTGTTGTTGAGGCTAATACTGAGCTTGATAAGGCTTGTTGTAAGCCTATGGCCTCTTGACATTGACCACATCATTCTCCAGGGATTAGAGCATGCTTTTCAATTCCAAAAAATTCTTCTGCTCATGGGAGTCATTTGATCCACTAGTAGAGGCCTTTTCTTGCTTAGGTGAAGGCACAACAACAATTATTGGCTTTGGAAGTATAAAATCAAGTGAAGGAATGACTTTAAGAGGTGGTTTGATCTCTAGAAAAAGAGGCATTAGAGGTTTAGGAATAAGCTTGCCAGCCTGAACTAGGCAATTTTCTGCCTTGATAGCCACTTTGTATGCATCTGGCAATATGTCTCCTCCCATAGACTGAATCATTAAAGCTATGTCACTATTGAGAGCCTTCAAGTAATACAAGAAATTAAAGTTTGGAGATGGTCTAACAGCTATTGGAATTCCATCCCACACCTTTTAAAATCTCATATTGAAGTCCTACATGACTTCATGAGGAGCTCTCTTGATTGTGGTCAGCTGCTTTGTAAGTGACAAATGATCACTCTTATCTACAAACCTTTTACACAGGGTTATTCTCAGCTTGTCCCATGAATGGATAGAATTAGGAGCTAGGACCCTATACCAGTCCAATGCCTTTCATTTGAAGGATACAACCAATATCCTAATAGTGACATTCTCCACTGTGATATTGTGAATGTTACAAAAGTTGTCTATGTCTGTTATGTGCTCAGTAGGAGTTATAGCTTGGTCTCCTATGTAATAAGGGACACTTTTGAGGGATACTACTAGTATAGGATCATATTGTGGTAAGTTGAAAGGGCTTGGGCCACTAAAGTCCATAAAATCTCTTTTGGGAATCATAGCAGCAAGAGGGGTTGATAAAGATCTTCTTGTGTAGGTATACTTTATGACTGGTTTAGGAGGATATCTTCTTACGTAAGGGTGAGTATGGTCAAACCTTAACCTTCTTGTTGATTTTAAAGGTAATTCAATGAACTCAAAAGGAATACCTATAGAAGTCGATCTTATAGTCACCTTTGGCATGAAAGACAGCTATTGATCTTCCATCAGATAGTTGGGTGTTCTTTGGAGTCACCAGATGCTGAAGGGTGAATGCTACCACTGCTGCAAAGTGATCAAAACAACATCAAATTTGACCAATCTTTCATGAAAATAAAAATAAAATGGTAGTTGTCTCATTGGGCATGCCAGAATTGTTATAGCTTGAAATTGCACCCTTGTAAGAGAGTTATTCGGGCTCCCTCACTTCCAGCTACAAACATGGGGACAACCTCAGGATGTGGATATCCTATTGGTGAGGTTGAATCTCTAGGATTTTTTATGAGGCTAGTTCCTTAGGTGCTTCACTTCAGCTCTTGGTCTTACACTAAAATCTATTGTCAACTAAGGAAAAGGGATAGGAGGATTACTTGAAAAGAAATCTAAGTTAAGAGAGGTAATGCACCAAGAGTGAGTGATCCACTTGGTCTATGGAATGACACTAATTAAGCATAAGATAAGTTCGCTTACATGACCTCTTACCAACTAACTTGCATAAATATTTTGTAAACTAGGCTCACTAAACCATACATGAAAGAAAAGAGGGATTTCTAAATCCATATTAAGCATCCATTAATGGCAGAAAAACTCAAGTTCAGAGCTTCAACAAACTAGAAAATGCCTAAAAATGAGCAAGAAAGAAGGACAATAAGGTTGGAAGGATGCTTCTTCACAATGTTATTATGCACAAGCTAAATTGACACAATTTTTAGACAAAGAGATAGGTAAAATAATCTTTATTACTTCAAAGGTCTGTTACACAGTGATTTTCATAAAGTGAGTTTATCACCAATCCGGGGATGATTTGCTTGGAATGAAGGCCTCTATTTATATAAAAAAGGGGGAAGAGAGAAGGGGAAGAAATAAAAAGTCATCGATGGTTGGAAATCTGACGTTGCACTTTCTTATTGCCCCTTAATGCATCGCTCAAGATCACCAGACAATACTCTCGAGCCCCTCTTGTCTTTAAGACTTTGTTTGGTGCGTTTGAAAAGTCATGCTATGAGTAGCTAGAATGTTTCTTCTTGGCATGACACATTTAAGCATCGAACGATGATTACAGGTAGTGAACCAAGACAGATGAAAGCCTTCATAACTTCCAGCTACCAACCTCTCAGACTCTCCCATGTTTACTGAACATCCTTGTGCCACTTGTCCTTTACTGATTCACTTTTTTTACTCTAGTTATGCCACATGGTAGCCTTCCATTCGTTGCATCATGATTCTCACGTTGTTGGACCAAGCTTAAGTCGAACCCTTGGAGAATCTTGATTTACTCATGCAGAGTAATTTGGGTTCTTTGAACTCTCTGACTTCAGACTTTCCCAGATCCTTCACTTATAAAGCCTTTTAAGTAGAGTACTTGGAGAAACCTGACTTACTCTATGCAGAGTAATTTGGGTTCTTTAAGCCTACTTACTTCGGGCTTGTTCATCTTGAAGCCTTCTCACTTTGTTATTTCCCAAGCCTTAAGGCTTCAGAGTTTTTAAACCCGATTACATCTAATGGCTAGTCGCTTATCCTGATTTTGACGTCCATTATCTTGTCATTTCCTTTGGACACTTAGTCTTGGGTTTCTTTTTCGGATTATTTCTTTCAAGCAAATCTCTCGAAGGAATTTCTTCGGATTATTTGTCCGAAGGAATTCCTTTGGACTTTTTGTCCACGTTTGTCTTTGAAACTACCCTTCGAGCTTTTCACAATGGACTTTCCTGAAGGGTAAGAGACCCTTCAAACTTTTTACATGTCCCTTAGGACTCCAGTGAATGATCCTCTCGAAGTGAAAGATATCTTTCGGGAATTTTGAAATGGTCCCTCCAAAGGATAGCATACCCTTCAAAAAATTGCAACTGTCCACTTGGAGAAGAAATAGCCCTTTGAAAAAATTGAAGTGTACCTTTGAAAAAGTTAATTGGGCCCTTTTGGCCTAAAAAACCCCTTCAGATTTTGAAAGTGCCTTTCGGATCTTTTGAAAAAGACTCGTCCCTTGAAGAACTGAAAAAACACCATTTTTCAAGACCAAATCGGTTTTGTCAAGCCTCTTTACTTATTTCGAGCTTCTGACTACTCACAACTTATGAAGTAATCAAGTAGTGCTCCTTGGAGAACTTGAAATACACTGTCTATGAGTAATTTGGGTTTGTAAACCCGAATTACTTCTACTTATAAAACCTTTAGAAGTTAAGCACTGCTGAAACCTTGATTTACACTATGCCCTCAGAAACCCAAAGTTGTCACTATTGGAAAACCTGAAGTCCTCCCAAAGACTTGCCATTTTCTTGTTTGAAAACTCCCTTTTTCATACTTAGGCAAATTTTGATATGTGGGCCAAAAATCGCCAACACTTCCCTAGTGGTTTTACAAACTGTTGCGACAATTTTGCAACCATAACTAGTTGTTTCAAAACTGCCTTGATGATTTCACAATGACCAGGGTAGTTTTGCTTTGTCTATAGTCACGATTAGATCTGCACACGATGTTTAAAAGACAAGCATTTTGGCTCCTATTTTGACTCTTGGGATTTTTGTGTGAGCTTAAATGGTGTTCTTGTACACACACACACACACACACACACACACACACATATGAACTGTTAGAGTTCATATAGGAATGAAAAGCAAAGGCATTTGATAATTCCATTCAATTATTCCTTCATCAAATCATTGTTTCATATATTTGATTGAATCGAAGACTACACAACTAAGATAGTTGAGTTTAGTATTTTGTCTTGGTGAAGAGGCAAATCTTCCACTGAGCAATGTAGACATCATTACAAGTGTAGAATACTTTTGAGGTTGGTGTCCTTGTAAGCCCAATAAATCAAAATCTTGTAATCTACAAAACATTGTGGATATAAAGAAACATAACTTCATTTTTTCTAAAAAAAAATTTATGTTGAGTTTCTCCAGGGTATGTCTTGTGCTATTTCTCTTTGTTGATGCATTTGATTTGTTTGATTTCATGTTTTAGTTAATATCAACTAGTTGATTATTATAAAAACTTAAGAGAGCTTAAGACTCATGTATCAAAAGCATAGTACTTATTCATAAAGATTAAATAACTTCACATTGGTTTTGCCATTCTATACAAGCATTTCAATTACAATCATGTATGAAGTAGTAGTGTGCTGAGAGAGTGAAGGAATGCATTCAATGGATGCAACATGTAGGGATTGCATGTGAAGGGTTGCATATCTTGTTCAATGTTGTAGATGATAGTGATAAGAGTTGGGACACATCTTAAAACAACATGATGTGTGTTATGTTATGCCAAATATCTTAAAGACAACCCCTTACCTTAGAAAGATTCATGTTGATGAAGCTTAGTGTGGAATATCTACGTAATTTACGAATCATTAATAATACAAAAATATATAGAATTATAATATGATAAGGTAAAAAAATTATACTAATCACAAGTCGACCACACATATTTTTATACATATTATAAGTTAATGGTAGAGTAACCACCCAATACTTCTGAATGTTATAAGTAGGGTTCTCATAAACAAAATTCCACTTTCTTGGTGATGCTTGAGGAGGTCAAAATTATGAATATGTTTTGTTATATAGTAGATATAATGGTATTTTTGAGCTGTGATGTCAAGTGGATGTTAGTAACATGAATCTTTAGAAAATTACTATGATTGTGCTCTTGTACAATCAACACTGCAGTAAACACACAATTCTTCATCTTGATTCAATGTTACAATCATTTTCTCGAACCTATTTCAATAAGAACCATTTCTGCGATGTTATGAATGTGGACAAGTGTGAGAAACGTGTAAGCAGGGACTACCATGCATTTCCTACAAATATTTTCCTTATTGACATGGCAGGTTAAATTCTTACAGAGTAACCGAAAATTTATTGTCTATTTCACAAAGAGATACAACCGAACCTCAATGCAATATAAGCTAATAGAAACTATAGTGGATTGCAATTCTTTCTATTTGAGGTTAACCTTTGGTCAATGATCTGCAGAAATACATGCATGCTTTTAATGATGCAATATTGTGGAATGTAAAATATCAAATTTTCTAGCCGGTGACATTCACCGATAGAATTTGAAAGAGAGAGAATACTTTAAAAAAATTATTTACTTGTTTATCGATGATATAATGAATATAATATGGACATGTCACAGGACATGAAGAACCACCGAAGTCTGTTAAACACACAGGATTTATATTCCACTTTCCAAAATCACGAATGCCTGACACGTAAAAACAGCAAGAAATTTAAATGTTAGCGATTATAGCTCGACGTTTCTTTACCTAAATTTCATGAATAAGTTTCTTCATCCCTTTTAGAGATAAAACATGATGCATTGATTAATCTCGTCCCTATTCCTTATAGAGTGGAGGGATCCAACTGTACACGTTTGAATAGTTCCGGAGCCCTTTATTAAAAAAATCATCTATTAAGCCTCTGTATTTATACTAAAGCTTATTTCTTTGAAATTTAGTGCCTAAAACACAATCAAGAACTCCCTTGAAATCTGTCCTTTCGGTCAAATACTTCACCATCTTATAAAATGCACAGTTATATTATAAGAACCAATAATGTACCTGATCTAGTTAAACCCTGCAAATGATTTTAAAATTGATCCTCAACTACTCTAACATTTCATAATATTCATCCATTAAATACATAGTAGACAAATATCAAATAGGTCGAAAGGAGTGAGACCTGATTCAATATGTACAATGACTGATCTCAACATTGTCACTTTTCACTTCATTTTTGCATGAGATAGATTAAGTTAAAACTGGACCACGGATACATGGTGGAAGATGTACCATAAGTCAGGTTCATATACATATTATCTAAAAGCTTCACCACCCAAGCTTGGTGCCTCTTAAGAAATAATCCATATGATATATTTTGATTTGTTGAGCCTTAGAAAGATGTTGTGATAGGTTTTTCATGTTTTTTTATGGACATACAACATCTTTTTGATTTGTTGAGCCTTAGAAAGTTGTTTTGATAGGTTTTTAGTTTTTTATGTTTTTTTTTCTTTTTCTAGCTTTGATACTATTATTATTAGCATGATTCCATAGTTATGTTGTATTAATTGTGTCAAACCTATCATTAAACTTTCTTTTAGGCCATTATTCGCATGATATTATAGTTTTGTTGTATTAATTATGTCGAACCTATTATTAAACTCTCTCTTAGGTAATGAATCCGTCTATATTATGACCGACTCATTGACTCCTACATCATTTGATGTAAGGATTTCCTGCATGGCTTTAGACAATGCTGTCAAATCAATTTAGGAAATTTGTAGCAAAAGCCTTTCACAAGGTAAAGAATATGTTATTTTAGAATGTCCGGAATATGTTAAATCATGTCACTCATTTGAGAATTTTTCTTTGCTTTCTTATTTTAATGGCTAGATCCCCTCAAAGAGTATGCTTAAAAGCTAGGTGCATAATAATTTATAATGTCCTATAGTATTAAGGTCTATGGTGCACAAAACCTTACTAAAAGGTTTTTTTCTTTTAAAATTTTACAATGTTGAACATTGTAAATTAGTATTTCCTATGGCACATGGTTTATCCACAACGCCATGATAGTGTTTTCTCACTAGTCTATGGATTTTGTTGTGTCTGAACAAGTCAAACTCAGAATCCCATTTTGGGTAGAGTTTTTAGCTTTGGTTTTGCCCCTGTGGGGTTTTATAGACCCATTAATAAATCCCTTAGGTCACTTCATTTTACATGATAAAAATAAATTCTATGTGGCTAGAACACAAAAATGTGCGTCAAAGTCAATTTTTCCAAAGATTTGAAGGAAATAATGGATATATAGATAGGAGATAAGTACATATCAAAATGTGTCTTGTATAACAATATGGCTAACACCTACTATCAGTGTCAATCCATAAACCTTAAGATTTGTGAATTCCCAATCATGGCTAACTCGCATCTGGTGACACAATGCTAAACCTCTCTTGAGGTGAATAAAAAGAAATTTGCTTGTGTAGATGGGTAGACAATGGTCACCAACAAAAAGGCTAACCAACATCTTGTGGAGTAATCAAAGCACCAGTGACTATGTACAAACCTAGATTTGGTTCTACTACAACTGGAAAACAACCAGTGCCCACCACTACTCAAGTAGTGTCACTCATTTATTACACCCATGGGTGATAATGCTATTCTCAAGTTCTCAGAGCTAAATTATTACTTTTCAATCATCAAAATCTAATTTGGGGGTTAAGAGGAGACTTGGTAGACAACCTGCTTAAACTAATTAAGGGGGTTATATTGGAAGCAAATTACTAAATGATAGATAATATGAAAGTGCAATACATTCAAAGAATAAGGAGAGTAAGGAAAAGATGCCAACTAATGTAGAATTGTAATATCAAAGTTGTATTATGCTATATTATGTACAATATCTGAGAGATCAAATGTCTAGTGTCTACTTACTTCCTAGCTCAGTTCATATAATTTTTTATTCTTCTCAATAATGTCCTAACCTATAAAAAATAGAAGTGTACATTATTATATATTACAAGAAGATGAATCATCGGTTCAACCATTACAATAGTTGGTAATAACTGCTTCATAATTGAAAAAGGTGGTGCCATCACTGAATACCATTACTTATGAGCTGTTGGCTACAATACTAACACTACAAGAGTTGTAAGGTAACACAAGAGTGGAATTGTAAAGAATAAACTGGCGTGTAGCCACATAATTTATTGTCTGAGCTGTTGACATTAGTGCAAAGTTAGATGTGTAATTATAGTGATGCCCTGTATGATCTAGTGACCCAGATTCTCTTGGATTAAAATCTCCTTTGGTGGAAAAAGAATTGGGCTTAGTATGTTTGTGATAATATACATGCATATTTGTTTAATATCTTTTTCACTTTAGATGATGTGGATGATGGGACCAACATGAACCTTGATGTTTTTAAATGATAATTTATTCTTATATTGTATGTGACCTTGCTATCTCATCCCGCAAATTTATAGTTAGCATCACTTGTCACTTTTTTAATAATAGGAAATTTTTGTCTACAAGAAGTTAAAATTTTAGGATTTTTACTTTATTCCACCACCATATATTTATTTCCAAGAGCTGCATGCGAGGTGTCAAATCTTAATAATGGATGTGGGGGAATGGTAATACTTGTTACCCTGACTTGGAATCTCACATCATTAGTTGGGGTTTTTAATCCCATTCATTAGGTTGTGTGGACCCTTTATGATTTTAATGCTCTTTCCCTCTATCTTGCCAACATTTATTTTTCTACTGATGTTGCTAAAAGGGTGAGCTTTTAGCAGTGGATTGCAGATAATATTCTAAAACTAGATTATGTGTGATGATTTTAACATGGTTAAATCTAGGGAAGATAACTAATGGATCCTCTCGATGCAGTGGTGGACCATTGAAATAGAGGCATGGTTTTATATGCACAATAAACTTGGGGTTATCTAATCCCCACCATCACCCGTACTTTTCCTCCATTGCCTTATGGTTTATGGGGTCCAACCTTAGACAAGAGAGTGATAAAGTTGAGGAAAGATTAGATAGAGCATTAATTGTAGATAAATACCTTTTCACCCATGAAAATAATATTGATCACCCTACTATCATCATTTTAGGAGTTGTTTTATCTATCCATCTCCCCATCACATTTTGTATTGAGTGGCCAACATCAATACTCCAGGTGAAAAAGGTTAAATCTAAATTTTACCTTAACACAACACTCCTTAACCATGAATGGACTTGTTCTCATATCAAATGAATATGGAACCTTACTCGACACCCTTCGAGGGAGCCAAGTTGGATTGCCAAGTGTGGTGAATGCCATTTTATTAACTATTACACACCTCTGAATTTTCAAAAAATAATAGACTATTTTTTACAAATAAGCCCATGAGGTGTCATACTATGAGTTCATTCAACCCTAACATGAATAGGAGCCTTCCCCTTTCATTGAGGACTTAAATAAAGAGACTACCAACTAGAGGAAAAATATCAAGATTAGAGAGGCTTATTGATTCTGTGATGCCAAACTTCATGCCCATATGCATTGGATAAAAATTGGATGCATTGGCTAAGAATTGGTGACTGTCTAAATATATATATTTTTATTTTATATGGTATAGATAAGTGGTATTCAAAGTGAAGACAAATTTTAATGCCAACAGGTGGCTCACACATTTGTTAAATATTCTAAAATATTTTGTAGATTAGTATCATGGATTTTTTTCCACTTATCCAACTTCCCTAACCTTTAAAGATGCTCTTAGAAATTGTTTGCAAGTGGTTACTTGAAAAATTAATAATTTCCCTTGTGAATTTTACCAAGTTCTTTAGAAGCCATGTAGACCAATTTTATTAGTAAACTCATTAACCAAGTAAATATCAAGTCCATTTCCAAGGATATGGATTCAAAGCTCATTATTAATCAGTGCACTATCACCCTGTTGAATGTGTCCTACAAGATTATTGAAAAGGATATTTCTTTGTGAGTGAGGTTTTTTTTAACCTCTCATCATCCATTTAGAGTAAACACATTTCATCTACTTTTACATTCTTGATAATGTTATAGTAGTCTAGGAAAGGATGGAAAGGGGGTCACTCCTCACAATAAAAATCTCTATTCATCAAAATTGATTCGAAGAGAGATTATAAAATAATTGAATGGCCTTTTATCATTGAAATGCTTCAAGCATTAGTTGTTTGGGACCAAATTTGTTAAAATTATAAGTATGTTTTTTTTACGATCCTATGGTTTATATCACCAATAATGGAATTCAAATTAACCAATTTGGGATTTATATATCTATCACATAAGGCTACCCTTTAGCTTCTTCCCTATATGTCCTTGCAGCTGAATGTTTCAATTATATTTTAGCTTCTTCTAGATAGTTAGATAAAGAGATTTAAATCCATCTATCTCATAAGCAGATGGTCAATGGACATTTTGTTGATGACTCCTTCCTCACTATTTTCGAAGAAGTATTTGTAAAAAATATTGTGGATAGTTTGGACATATTTTGTCTAGCCTCAAGATCCTCTATAAAGTGGAAGAAAAGAATAATATACATAGTTTGAAACTCCCTTACCTCCTTAGTTATAGGGTTATAAATAGTATTAGCTTTAACCTAGAAAGGAACACAAATTTATGGGCATTCCCTTTACCTTTCTGGGTTCTCTTTTTGATTTAAGAAATTATGTGGTTAAAAGGCTTGAGAACAAGATTGCTTATTAGGTCATAATATCTCTCTCCTTCGTTGATAAGTATTAGGTTTTCCTAAGGTCATTGCAACAACCCACATGTATTTTCCCTCCTATTGAGAACCTTCCAAAGCTACCCATGCTAAGTTATAGTCTCTTGAGGAATTTTTTTGCCCCAATTTTGAAGGCTCTAAATGTTTCCACAATTTATTAGGATATATGTTACAGACTTAAAGAGGTAGGAGGTTTACGCCTTCTTAATATCAAACCTCAAGGCTCTACCCTCTGTGTAAATCAGATTATTCGGGTCCTTAAAGATGAGTCCTAGAAAATATTGTCATGACATTGAATCTCTCAAGGTAGTCCGTATGGAAAAAATACTTAGAAGGTTCTTGGTATTCACTCTCTTCTAATCGCTCATGTTCTAATGAAAATTATGGGAATTTATCAACCCTAATTTTATTCAGGATGGGGATGGTTCTAGATATAGTTTATCTCTAAACTCTCATTCCCTACAGTTGTCTATAACTCTCTCATACTATGGTGTTCATGTTTCCATGGTTCCTTGGGTCAAGAGTGCCAGATTATTTTAGAAGGGGTTTAAGTTTATTTTTGACCTATTTTGTAAATGGCCTCAATATTGGTTATATTGGCCTACCGTATATGACTAGTTTTAGCTTTAATGATAGTGATCTCTCCTCTAACATTGGGATACAAAAGGATATTCTATATAAGCATCTACATAAGATTGGTATTTAGTGACCCTCCAAGTGGTGGGAAAACTTGAAGTGGCTTATTGAGACCCATTTTCATGGTAAAAACCCAAGTTTAGTTATCAACTTTTATCTCCTTAACACATCTTTAAATTGTCACTAGGAGGTTCATTCTTGTAAAAATATTTGGGGATGAAGGTTGAATAAAATTTACAAAGCTATCATTCAACCCAAATAAACACATTTTATATGGTGGTTATTACAGCAACGCCTGCCTATAGGAAATAAGCTTATTCACTTTGGGGTGACTAATCTTTTACACCCTTAGTGTAAACAATTTGATTCTCTTAAGCATATCTTTTGTTTTTGAAAGCATGTTTAGTCAAACTGAAAGTGTATTCACGCCATTTTTCAAACATTTCATGCAAAATTATTTTCATGGAAAATGATGCTCTTAGGGGATTTGACCATGTACTTGCACCTACATAATACAGCCAAATATGGCATATTTTCAATTTGAAATTATTTTTTTGTTATCAAAAGGAAGGAATAATGTTATTTTTAACCATTTATCTCTTATTGGTTATTTTCTATTGCTAATAATGTTGGTGTAGGATACTAATTACTTTATTTACTTATTAAATGGATAATCCCTACACATGTAGCTTCATCTCACTTAGTTGTGATAAGAGGCTAAGTGGGTGAGAGGGTGAGTTCCACCTAGAGTTCCACTTGGAGTTCTATTGAGTCCCATTGTGAGTTTTCCTATGAGTTCCACAATGAGTTACACTTATTACCACAAAGAGTTCTCCTATGAGTTAACTCCCCCTTCTTATTTGTATTCCTCTTCACCAGGATATTGTAATAGAGCAAATAATTGGTAATCAAGGTCGTTAATATATCAAGCAATTATTGCACATCCTCTTGCATGTTTCTGAATATATTCATCTTGCAGAATACTTATGTGCTCACTCTACTAGAAGATCACCGACTAGCCTATTCTGATATGGTATCAGAGTTTTAGGTTCTGGTAATGAACATTAGGTTATCTGTTGATTTCTATTTTGTATTCTCCTAAATTTATTAAGAAATTATATATTGTCTCTATTTGCATGGTCGTATAAGTCTTTGCAAGTTTTTTAATCTATTAATAATTAAGGAACAAGATTTGTAAAGGAAGAAGCTCTCCATCAACTTAGCTCTTCCATGGCCATCAACTCCTTCTGTCCTTGTCATTATGTGGGAAGTCTTTATGACTCAATTTCCTAAGTCCCTATCGATCCCAAGTTTGGCACAGTGGGAGCTACAAAAGTGCTTTATTTAAATATTTTTGGCAGTGAGATCTCAATGCATTTAAAGGTTTTGTTTGATCAAGAAGAGTTTCTTATGGGAGATCTATTGAAATTGTTACTTTTCAGCTAGTTGTGAAGCTTTGGATGAATTAGACATTACAAGTTTTCAACCCTACAAAAATTTCCATGCATGTTGGACTATTCAAAAATCTCCACCACTCGGCCTCCCTTGACACCTATCACTTGTCGATGTCTTCTCATGGCCTAGACATTTTGACCTATACGTAACCAACAATCTAAGCCTATCATGTGGTTGAATTGGATAATTATTACACCAATCGATTGAATCATCAATCTTTTCCAATGGCCTGAACTTCTATTGTTGCATTCTTACTATTTTTGGTGTCCAAACTTGCAAATACCTACTTTCAACAATGACCACTCAAATACAAATCCATGACCAATCATATACAAATGTGAGGTGTTGTGCAAGGATTTGACCCTGAGGCATGGAATCCATTATTTTGCTCTCATAATCCTTCTACAGGGCACCACTCATAGCCTCCTCTAATAGCTGAAGATCTGAGGTCCCTTGGCATCGACAGCTCCCTTCTCTCCTACTATCATAGTTTGACTGATTTGAATGATAATTTAGTTTTTTTTTTGGATGGTGGCATAATAAAATCCAACAAAAAATTTCCCCAGGTAGAAGATAGATGATATTCTTTGGGATAGAGGATATACAACAGGGAGAGGATACTTCAAATACTAGAGAGAGGGCCAATCAAGTGCCTGTGGTGGTTGATCATCAACAAATAGTCAACACTGTGAAAAGTCCTGTTGCAAGCATCCCCTACCCATTATTCAATTCCTAGGCTTTATTGCACTACATTTGGCCCTGGTATGACTTAGACAATAGAATTTGGTTTGATTATTGTGTTCTATAGATTGGATGATAGAATCTAGTTTGTGTGAAACACCCCATTCTCCAAATCCCTGCATGAAGCCTTACAACCTATATTTTCCACTCATAACCTCATTTGGTTTGCCAAAATCCTACATGTCAACATTGAACAAGCCTGCCACTTTTCCCATACCGTCACCCACCTAGTGAATCTTCTTTGGATGAAAACCACTATTCATGCATGCATATGGCAACATTGGTCTCTTTGTTTACATGCACATTGGCAGCGTCATACAAATCCTCCAGCTCACTTCTTCCCCTTTCCAAAATTCAACTTTAAAAATATGCCCTAAAAGAATTAAAAAGAAAATTATGTTTTTAATTTTATTTAAATAACTTTGTAATTTTTTAATTAAAACCCCTTCCAAGAGTCTTTTTTAGAAAAGTACTTTTAGGGGTGATTAGGCCAAGTATTTTTTACTTTTGTTAATGTATGGAGGTCCGCAATTATATTCCAATTCCAATGAGTAATTATAAGGCTACCTTACCCTTTGTTTGGGCAGATGTTTTAAAATTCTAAGTGCAGTTTTATTAAATAGGCCTCATTTATGAAAAATGTACTGTGTAATAATTTTTTTATCGGTAGCTCAAAATTGAGTATCATATTTTACAAAATTTCATGTTTTTTAATTTCCCATGTATTGATCCTATTTTGATTATAAAATAAACTAAAATTATAAAATGTCAGTTTTGGGGGGGGGTGCCTGTGCTATGAGCCCTACTTTCTATAGTGTACTTCATGCACTGATTGTTTTCATTTGTATGGACTCATTTTTGGCCTAGTCTGAAGTCCATCTCTAGAGCATGCACCATTATTTTCCCAAACTCTAACACTAATTTCTCACTTGGATGCATTTGACTGTGCGCGACATCCCATTCTTGAGCGTGCTTCAAGGGTTCATTGTAGAGTATTTTGTGCAATTGTGCACTTCCCTGGCATATTCTCTCGATAGTGTCGACCCCATTTGAGAGACTCTAGATAAGGAGAGTTGTTTCATCTCCAGTGATCCTTCTTGGGAAGGATAATTATGCTTCATGGCATGCTTACCTGAAAACTTACTCATACACAAGAATCGTATTCCATTCCTATATGGACAGATTCATACACCTACTGATCCTATTGAGTTCTATAAGTGGGCTTATACTTATGACAAGGTTTTTGCCACTTTTTAACTACATGTTTACATAGATATTCATTACCATGTGGCATATACAGAGTGTCTATGCATTGTTTGGAGCATACTACAGAGTCTTTTCGATGATCTTGATGAGATTTATGTCACACCTCCTCCTTTGCTTCCTATTATCTATTATGAGACTGTTATACTCTCTCCTCTTACTTTTATTTCTTATGATAATACATTCATGTTGGATAGTGCTCTTCTTTATATTGAGCCTCTACTACAGGATGAGATTCTGCTAGACCTTAGTTGTCTCATTATAGATTCTACATCTATTTTTGTGTAGATTGTTGCTCTTCTAGAGCCTTTACAGACTTGCAATTTGGAGAAATTTACTAATTTCAGTGAGAGTATACACATTGAGAGTATTGATGACTCATATGTTTTTATGGGTGTTCATCTTGCAGATTTGAGTGCATCATTTGCAGACCAGTCTTCAATTTTGATAGTTGTTGAGCTTTGCTCTCCTCTTCCCATGGACATTCTTTCATTGAATGTTCCATGTCTATCTTCTTCTATGGTTATCTTCTCCCCTTCATTTTATGCTTCTTCATTGCCATCTTCTACAGTTAGTTTTGTGATATCTAATTAGACTTTGGCATATTCGAGCATTAATAGGTAGACATTTGAGCATTTTCCAAAGATCTTCATCATGATTCCTATTTGCATTCCACTTGAGTGGGGATTCAGTAGTTTGATAGCTCATGGTTTCTTTTTTCTGAAAGGAAGAGACAACATTTGTTGAAGAGGGACCTATTACAGCATTTGTCATGCAACATTCTACGCACACTTTCTCTCTCTTCTTTGTGAAGGTGCACATCCTTCATATTTTTTAGGCTATTGGGATCATCACTATGTACTTGGGTACCTCATCAAGCCTCGTTATCGGGACCCAATTTTATAGCCCACCTAAGCTATGTTTAAGGTGGGTGTTGGAGTGGGATTTCAAGTCCTACCTTCTTTACTTTGTCTTTTTTTTTTTGAGGTGGAGTTTTTTTCACTAGGTTTTCTCCTTTTACTCCACTTTTTGAGAGTTTCATTATACGTAGGTACCTCATTAGGCCTTGTTGTCAGGGCCCATCTTTTCTTTTCAGTCCACTTAAGCTACGCTTAATGGGAGTGTTGGTGTAGGATATTAATTATTCCATTTACTTATTAAATGGATAATCCTTATAGATGTAGCTTCAACTCACTTAGGTGTGATAATGTAACAATCCTTGACTAATATGTTCTAAATTATCTCAGTTTGCTGCCTTGTAATTTTTTCAAACACTTTGTAAGCAAAGTGCTTCTTGCTGGTTTTTGTCACAGTTTTGATGATTTGTTTAAATGCCGAGTTCTAGATGCAGATTTTGTTCTTTTTATGCAATTAGATGAATTTAAAAACCAAACTAATCACTTACAACCAATGGATATTTAGTCGAATAGTTGGCATGTAACCTACTATCTCAATTCAAATGCTCAAAAGATAACCATAAATGATCAGCAACTTGTGATTCTTAATTGTATTGATGATTTGATACAATGCTCCACTAAACTAGCTAAGACTCTTGGCATAAATAAGAATTACAATTATATGGTATGTTGGTATGAAGGCCATACACCTACAGCTACAAATATAAACTATACTAAAGGATGGATTGTATATAATGAACCCTGGTGGGATTGAGGCGCCCTTGAGAATAGATGAAGGAGCAAGTAATTTACCAGCGAAAGGATGATCTCCCAAGCCAAATCAAATTTTCCAAGCCATCCCCCCTTGTTTTGGTCTGATCTCAAATTTAAAATAATATGCACTGAATATGCGCTGCCTAAAGCATCTAATATCATCTCCATGCTCCAAGGAAGTGGACGCACCAAGCCAAATAGAGAATCGATGCAAAATGGAACCCCCACAAGTAAAAATGTCCCTCCTAATGGCGGCCTTCCTTGACTGTAAATACTTAATTTTTATATCAGCTTTCTCTACAATGCAATCTTCTCTCTTAACCAAGGAAACTTCGATGCCAAGCTATATAGAAACCAACACCAAAGAGATAGCTATGCAACCTCCACAAATTCACCAAATCAATTTCTCCAAAATTGGCCAGTGGCCACAAATTCTGCTCCAATTGAGATGACTAAAATAACACCTCCAAAATGCAACCCTTCAAGAGATATTTCACTTCCTTAGTTATGCTATCAATGGGAGTTATCATTCCCAAAGATAAATTGATTCACTGCAAGAAACTCTAGGCTCCACCAGCATACCAAAGCAAAGACAACATCAAATCAGGATAATTCATAATGGCAACCCACACCTCCCTTTATAGTCTTTTTCATTTGGGCTACTTCTAGAAACATCATAATATTTTATTATTATTATTTTCCCTTTTAATATATTATATTTGCATTTTAATATAAAATAATTAATAATATCATAAAGCACAAATATAGCATCATCTTGTAACATGAGGTTTCTAAAAATAGAACATTCTAATAAATCATTAGAAAACCTCCATAATGTCACAACTTCCCCAAAGAAACTAATTGCCATTTGGGTAACTGTGGAGAGGACCCTTAGACCTTGTCGTATTAGCCTATGAGGGACACTAATAGGCTAATCCTATTGAAAGTACAAGGTCTAACTAGAAGGGGGCATTAGAGTCTGCCCCTCCTAAAATTGCTTATCCCCAAGCAATCTCAAATCTAGATGCTATAGAATCTCCTCATTCTCCCAAGTAGCATCCTCAACTGGCAAGTCCCTGTATTTAATTAAGTACTTGGATGACCTGTCTCTACAAAGTCCTCTCTCGAACATCCAAGATGGCCTTTGGCACTAGTATCAATTTCCCCTCATCATCCAAGGGTGGCAAAGTCATGAAAGGAACCACACGATGTCCTAATGCCTTCTTGAGGTGTGACACATGGAAGACATTATGTACTCTGCTATCGGCTGGAAACTCCAACTCATAAGCCACCTTGCCCACTCTCCTGATAATCCTAAATGGCCCATAGTATCATGGCTTAAGCTTCTCAGTGCCACTTTTCTTAAGAGAAGACTGTCTATGTGGTTGTAGCATCAAATACAACATATCACCCACCTCAAATGAGCGTTCAACTCACTTCTGATCTACATACTACTTTTGTTGGTTCTGAGCCTTCTGTATGTTTTCCTGCAATGCTCTCATAATGTCCTGGTTCTCCTGTAATAGATCACCAACACTTGGCACTCAGCTATCTCCAAATAACAAATCCAAAAAGCTCAGCGCATCATACCCATACAACGTCATGAATGGTGTCATCTAAATGGAGAGATGGTAAGTGGTATTGTAACAATACTCACATAAATATAACCACTTAACCCAACCCTTCTACTACCCTGCTATGTAGTTCTTGAGGTAGCCTTCCACCCATTGATTCATAATCTCCGTCTGTCCATCGGTCTGCGGGTGGTAACTAGTACTCAGAGTGAGTTCTGTCCCACACAACCTAAATAACTCCTGCCAAAAATGACTCATAAACCAGCTGTCTCTGTCACTAACTATGCTCCAAGGTAACCCATGCACCCTAAATACCTCATGGAAGAATAATTTTGCCACCTGCGTAGCTGAGTAAGTAGCTAAGATCGAAAGGAAGTGAGCATATTTAGTCAAACGATCCACAACCACATATATGCAATGATGTCCCTAGGCTTTGGGTAATCCTATAATGAAATCTACAGATAAGCATTCCCATTTCCTATCAAGAATCGAAAGTGGCTGAAATAAACCTGCTGGATATGTGTGTTCCTATTTATTTTGTTGACAAACAAGCCACTCTCTGACATATGGTAGAATATTTGATTTGAGGCCCTTCCAAGTGAACCTCTCCTGAATCTGCTTGTAAGTCTTGAAATACCTGGTATGACTTGCCATGGGTGTATCATGAAAGGTCCTCAAAATAATGTTCTTCATCTCCGATTCTAGGGTCAAATAAATCCTTCCTTTGTAAATGATTAAATCATTTACAACTGTATATCTGGTATCCTATACTAACCCCTCAATAATACATGCAGCCCAACTATCCTTGGCATACTCTGCTACTATCAAGTGTCACCAATCATCTGTTATCCCAATCATAGAACTCAAGTGTGGACGTCAAGATAAAGCATCAGCAAACACATTTTGTGTCCCCTTGACAAAGGAGATGTCAAAATCATATGATTGCAGCTTGCTAACCCATTTTTGTTGTCGATCATTAAGATCTCTCTGTCTAAGGAAATACCTCAAACTATTATGGTCTATTTTCACCACAAACTTGTTGCCTACCAAATACTACCTGAATTTAGCTAATGCATGCATGATTGCCAACATCTCATTGTCATATATGTTGTACCCTCTCTCTAGACTGCGAAGCTTTTGACTCTCAAAAGAAATCGGATGCTTGCCTTATATAAGGACTACACCTATCCCCTCACCTGATGCATCACACTGTAGCTCAAAGGGTTTGGAGAAATCTGGCAATGCAAGAACTAGGCAATAAGTTATAATTAGTTTGAACATATCAAAATAATCATGTGCCTCAGGAGTCCAAACAAATGCCCCTTTCTTCATCAAATTAGTGAGTGGTGCTGCATGCCATGAATATCCATTAACAAACTTGTTGTAGAAACCACACAATCCCAGAAATCCTCTAAGCTGAGTAAGGTTTTCTGGAGTAGGCCATTCAAAAATCGCCTTGATCTTCTCTAGGTCCATATGTACCCCCTCAGTACTGATGATGTGCCCAAGATACAATAATTCTGTCATTCTCAAGTCACATTTGGATTCCTTGGCATACAAGGATTCACCTCCAAGAATACTCAAAACCGCATCAAGATGTGCAATGTGTTGCTCCCATGTTCTATTATATACCAAGATATCATCAAAGAATATCAACACATACCTCCTTAACTACGAATGGAAGACCCTATTCATCATAGATTGAAATGTTGTCAGAGCATTGGTTAGCCCAAATGGCATAACCACGAACTCAAAATGTCCATAATGGCCCCTAAAAGCCATCTTCTCTATGTCCTGCTCCCTGACACGAATCTAATGATATCCTAACCTCAAGTCAATTTTGGAGAAGTAGCAGGCACCATGTAACTCATCTATCAACTCATCAATTCTAGGGATGGGGTAACGGTTTTTGATTGTTCTTTTATTCAGGAGCCTATAATCAATACACATTCAGAATGTATGATCCTTTTTCTTGACCAAGACTATTGATGATGCAAAAGGTGACTTACTTGGTCTAATGTGTCCCATGGCTAGCAACTCCTTAATATTTTTCTCTATTTCATCCTTTAGCCTCTTGGGGTGCCTATATGGGGTGACCATCATGGGCTTAGCACCCTCCTCCAACTCAATAATATGTTCAATCCCTTTGTCTGGTGGTCTTCCTGGTGGAATATCACTGAATACCTGAGTGTGCTTAACTCTTAACTCCTAAATGTCTGGATGGTAAATTGGCTTCTGCTACTCACCCTGTGTAAGCATCAAAACACACTCAGCTGCCCACTCAACCATGTCATGCCTCATAAGACTATCCATCCTCCTAAAAGAAATCATCCTGAAACTAGAATCTTGAATGGCCTTGAGGACATGAGTTTTTCCATCTACCTGAAATGTCATTTCCATCTCTTTGAGATCTAGGGTGAATTTCCCTATGTCATGTAACCATCTCATGCCAAGTACCATATCTGTATCACCCATATTCACCATATAGAATTCGATCTTGAACTCATAGTTGTTCAAATGCATAGGCAAATCTGATATCCTCTTTTCGCACTTGAGGGTATAACCATCTTCCACCTTAACTCTTATTCCCTCAAATTCCTCTATCCTGATTCCATGCCTCTCAACCAATCGGGCATCAATAAAATTATGAGTAGCCCCTATTTCAAGAAGAGTGATAATATTTTGCCCTGCTAGAACTCCACGCATTCTAAATGATCCCTCCTATTGGATACTAGTGATGTGTGCATCACGTTGCCTTGTTGCTCCTTCATGCTCTCCTTCACTTTTATGCTTATCTTCGTCGTGCTCCGTACCTGAATCCTCAGGATCAGATTGCTAATCTAATTTCTCTGACTCAGAGTCCTCATAATATGCCCACATCACTCTATTAGCTTTTCCTTTAGGTCTTAAGGGACAATCATGGTTTGCATCATAGGGCCCCTTGCAGTAGAAACATAACTTATTTTTGCGCAAATCACTAAGTGTATCCCTATCTAGAGGTGCTGATGATTTGCCCTTAAAATTTGGTTTATTTTTTTTAGAAAAAGATTTATTGTCTCGATATGAAGAAGATCCCTTTGATGAGTACTTGCTTTGTGGGGCTACAAGTTTCATGTTCCTAGCCTTCTTCATTTCCTCCTGAAGTGTGGGAGGATTAAATACTTTAATCCATCCTCGCATAGGCTCCAATAACCCCTCAATGAATAGCACCACCAATCATCTCTCTGAGATGTTGGGCACCATTACTGATAGTTTTTAGAAGTCTCCAATAGAGCTTTCCAAACTACCAACTTTCTTGAGCTGGACCAAATCCCTGAAGTATGATTCTGGATCCTTCCTATCAAAATGTTCAATTAGTCTATCCACAAACTCCTAGTAAGATGTGATCTGACTGTGTTGCAATGTAACTAGTCCATGATACCACCATTCGTGTGTTGCTCCCTCTAGATGCAAAGTGGAATATTTGATAGCTTCCTCTTCTATCATGGGTTGAACAGCCAAGAAGGTATCCGACTTATGAATCCATGATTGTGCCATAGTCTTGTCACTGGCATCAAACATGGGTATTGTAAGCTTATTAGTAGTGTGCTAGAGTTCCTTATTTTGATTCCTAGGTCTTCTCTCCTATCGAGACCTATAGTAATCCATCCTTGATTGTACAAAATGATCAAAAAGCATAAGCCCTTGTGCTTCAGGGGTCAATTGATGCCATTCATCATGGGTAGCCATGTATGCATCAGCATAGGTTGGATTCTCAACCTCTTCAATATCCTCCTCAGCTAGTTCATTTCTCAAGAATGTGGGCTGAGTAGGCCTATCTGCAGTGTGGGAGGGTGCCCTTTGTACTCTTCGGGGCCCAGCTACACTCTTATCATCTTCTTGGACCTAAGGCTATCTTCGAGGTAAATTCAACTGCTGCAAAGTATTTGCCAACTGTTGTAAGGCCCCAACTACCTGTTGCCGACCAACTCGTAAATCTCTTAGAGTGTCTCTCACTTCCCTAACACCATTTCTATTAGTGTCTCTCCTCTCATCTCTGTGTGGACCCATGTCTATTCTATCACCCATTTCAGCCAAAGGTACCTCTGTATATGGGTCTTCTTCTTGTCAATTCCCTTCCCGTTATGATCTTCTATGGGTATAGTACCTATGATGACCTCTCATGTGATATTTTAACTCTCCAAGATGGCAGGATCAGGGATTTGATACCATTGTAACAATCCTTGCCCAATCTGCTCTTAATTATCTCAATTTGTTGCCTTGTAATTTTTTCAAACACTTTGTAAGCAAAGTGCTTCTTGCTGGTTTTTGTCACAGTTTTGATGATTTGTTTAAATGCTGAGTTCTAGATGCAGATTTTGTTCTTTTCTATGCAATTAGATGAATTTACAAAGCAAACTAATCACTTACAGCCAATGGACATATAGTCGAACAGTTGGCATGCAACCTACTATCTCAATTCAAATGCTCAAAAGATAACCATAAATGATCAGCAACTTGTGATTCTTAATTGTATTGATGATTTGATACAATGCTCCACTAAACTAGCCAAGACTCTTGGCATAAACAAGAATTACAATTATATGGTATGCTGGTATGAAAGACATACACCTACAACTGCAAATATAAACTATACTAAAGGATGGATTGTATGCAATGAACCTTGGTGGGATTGAGACGCCCTTGAGAATAGATGAAGGAGCAAGCAATTTCCTAGCGAAAGGATGATCTCCCAAGCCAAATCAAATTTTCCAAGCCAACCACCCCTATTTTGGTCTGATCTCAAATTTAAAATAATATGCACTGAATATGTGTTGCCTCAAGCATCTAATATCATCTCCATACTCCAAGGAAGTGGACACACCAAGCCAAGTAGAGAATCGATGCAAAATAGAACCCCCACAAGCAAAAACGTCCCTCCTAATGGCGTCCTTCCTTGACTATAAATACCTGATTTTTATATCAGCTTTCTCTACAATGCAATCTTCTCTCTTAACCAAGGAAAAATTGATGCCAAGATATATAGAAACCAACACCAAAGAGATAGCTATGCAACCTCCACAAATTCACTAAATTGATTTCTCCAAAATTGGCCAGAGGCCACAAATTCTGCTCCAATTGAGATCACTAAAATATCACCTCCAAAATGCAACCCTTCAAGAGATATTTCACTCCCTTAGTTATGCTATCAATGGGAGTTATTATTTTTTTTTTCCCTTTTAATATATTATATTTTCACTTTAATATAAAATAATGAATTATATCATAAAGCACAAATATAACATCATCTTGTAACATGAGGTTTCTAAAAATAGAACATTCTAATAAATCATTAGAAAACCTTCAGAATATGTCGCAACTTCCCCAAAGAAACCAACTGTCATTTGGGTAACTACGGAGAGAACCCTCACACCTTGTCGTATTAGCCTACGAGGGCCACTGATAGGCTAATCCTATTGAAAGTACAAGGTCTAACTAGAAGGGGACATTACAGATAAGAGGTTAAGTGGGTGAGAGGGTGAGTTCCAGCCAGAGTTCCATAGTGAGTTATACTCAATCCCATAGAGAGTTCTCTTGTGAGTTAACTCACCCTTCTCTTTATTTATATTCCTCTTCACTAGGCTATTGTAATAGAGCAAATAATTGGTAAGGAAGTTAATACATCAATAAATTATTGCACATCTTTTTACAAATTTCTGAACACATTCATCTTGCAGAATACTTGTGTGCTCACTCTACTAGAAGATCACCTACTGGCCTATTCTGACAAATAAAGTGCAAGTGATATCTAATGCAATACTATATATAGTGCAGGTTGAGAAGGTCCATCTAGAGATTAAACACCTATTGTCTATGTTAGAGCATTGGGGATGTGCTCTAGGTGTAGTCAACCAAATCCCTCTATATTTTTCTCATCAACTATCTCCTTCTTATGGTTGTGTCTATAGAGCTTGTGGTAGGCACCATTCGTAGATCATGTGGCAATGTCCTTGGTTACATTCACACCATCCTTCGTTCGATCATAACTCTCATGGTGGCAAATATGTGTTCCCCGATGCTAGTGGATGGATGGCTCAGGAACAAGGGAAATTCCCTCATCTAACCTTAGTAATTTTCTTAAATAGAGAGGATCCATAGGATGATATAAATAGGATAAAGCTAATGTCGGGTTGGATCTGGTACCTAATACACTAGATTTGCCCATTGGTAATGGATGGTCTAATGAGCTTGATGATCAATCGCCTCTGTGATTTGCTCTAATTTATTCTATGGCTTAATGTTCGTGCATTGGTGTTTGGTTTTCTGATGGGCTATTTATCTTATTACACATTATGCTTATCTTTTTTTATTGAAAAGATGTTTTTAGCCTTTTTAAATTTGTTTTAAGTTAATTAATTTTGCTTAACACTCTCTTGATCCATGCAATTGACATGATATCTTTTTGAGTATGATTCTATTCTACTCTTTTTTTTACGACTAGTAATATACATTCGTATATTAAATTAATAGATAAACACTTTCCAATTAAAAAAAACTCTGATAAAAAAGATTATAAATGAATACATTTAATGTCAAACTTGGAAGAATTCTTACAACTACAACTAGCTTGATATTCGTGTGTAACAATATTTAATGTTCACTATCATTGTCACTATTAGTTGATCACTTCACTTTGCACCTTCAAGTTCTTCGAATTTGTTGGAATTTTATAAATTTTCCCAACTCATCCCCTCTTAACACAATATCTATATACAAATAAATTTAAAGAATAGATATATAGTATATGCACGCTAATCCGGGCAAACCTCTTCAAGAAATGTCATAAATATATGGTATCATATGTAGAAGTAAGAGAAGTCAATCCACAAAAGAATCTTCATTCATCAAATTTTATCGAGATCTCCACATCATTAAAATCTATTGACAAGTAAACATATGCCACATTGTTGGCATCAACCCAAAAAAATATATATATAATATAATATAATATAATATAATAAAATACAACGCAAACCTTTTTAGAAACTCATTATTTGCAAATCCTATTGGTAACTCATGATATGCAATACCTGAATGAAATTATTAATATGTGGGTGTCATATAAAAACCACGCTTGAAAAGATCTCCTCATCGTCAAGAGTGGAAGGTCTTGTTTCAAATCATCCAAGGAATTCATCTGAATAGCGGTCATAAGGACACAAGGTTAGAGAAGAAAGACCATTTACAAAAGAGGGTATGATTGTTAAACCAATTCATGCCATGGAGTAGGACATTGTCATTTGTTAAGAGAAAACATAGTAATTTGAAGTGTATGAGTATCCACGAATGCTATCAAAGACATTTGTATTTTCCAGAAGTTAATGGATAATTAATTGAACTCAAGAATAATTGTAATCTATCAGCAGCGATTAAATTTGATGGTCAACTTTATTTTTATAAATTTTTGTAATGATGATTATTTTTTTAATATTATTTTTTAGATTTTAAATGTTAATATAATTTTTAATAAAAAAATTAAGTATTAGAAACAATTTATATATTTATTACAATCTTTTAGAAATTTTAACTATTTTTTCAAAATTTCACCTTACATTTAATATGATTTACTAATAAAATTAATTATATTTTACAGCTAAAAAATTATAAAAAAATCATTCAACCATCAATTTCAATCCCTTCCTACCAACATAACACATATCCAATGAATACAATACATCATCTTCCAAAAACTTCACAATAATATAAACTAGTTTATAACCCCTTCAAAAAAAACATAATATATCCATAAGAAAAAAAAGCATATCAATATGGAGAACCATAAGAACATAAAAGCTTTTATAAGGCTCCACATCAATCAAATCCATAGATTCATCTCTCACTCAATGATGAATCAATATGGAGGTTCACTTTGAGAGAGCTACTTAATTCACATGACCTATCATTATCATGTTCATCAAGACAAATATTCATCTTAATTGAAAGATCATCAATGTCATAAGGAGAATACTTGTTATATCAAGTGTTGCATAATATCTAATTCTTGTTTTGGATGATTAAGAGATTAATTTTATAAGAATGTTAGAAATAAGTCACACATGGACCAACGATGAACTAGTCATAAAACGACCAGTAGCTCAATTGGTAACAAGGAAAACATTACCTTCAGTGTGCTTCTCAATTCCACTTTTTAAAAATCTTCCATCCAACGTCTACCCTACAACCATTATCTTCCTTATCTATATTGGATGGTCCTCTGTAAGAACCTAAATAAGCTAATAAACTAGTTCCATCGGAGGAAGGGATATCTTCTTTTACTAGTGGTGTCTCCACGTGGAGTCTTTGAATCACCATCTACAGAGTATTTAGTCCTTTATAAGGAGCTACTAAACGAAAAGAATATAAGTACCTTTGAAAAGGGTTGCCAAGTGCATTAGCCTTTGGCTTCATCATATTCATTTCATGTTCTCGTGAATCATAGTTATAATCTACATCTTCACTAAGTGAAGTGATTTCTATGATGGTTCCTCAAGTTTTCTAACTTGCAGAAGTTCGAATTAACATAAAAATAATTTGAAGCAAAAAAAATTAAATTTTTGTTGATGATATCTTTTTGACAAAATCCCTTCCATCTTTCTAGTTTCGGCAATTTGATAATAGAAATAAAAATTGCGCATATATACTCTAAAAAAGGTCCTCTAGGTATCCATTACGATAGGCAATAAGAGAATGAAATCGGATGGATTTTTTTGTAAGGGATAGGGAAAAAATACTTGTAGATTTCATAGTCACGTGCAATATATAGTAAAATAATAAAAGTAAATGAAAAGGAGGTAAAGGGGTTTTTATCTACAGAACTTGTCGCCACACAGGTCTCCATCCTTGACTTAAGAAACCACATTGGGAGGTTTGATGTTTATAGGTAAAATTAAGGAGGATAGAGAAGTTAGAACATTTCAGGTAGGTGCATGCACCTAAGGCGCTGACGTGCTTCAATAATATTCTTCTCTTTTAATAGAATAGAATAATGTGATGCATGTGGATAGAGTGGTCTTAATTATGAAAGCATAAGACTTAAAAATGTGTATGAAATGCAAATGTTACTAATTCAAATACAATTTTATCTCTTTCAAAAATGGATGTTCATAAATTTGCATTATGAAGAATGTTAGTTGAAAGTGCCAATGTAATAGATGGCTTGAATTCTATGTGAGGATAAGCGGACTAAATTGGCCATGGCCAAAACAGTCATTCAAACCTATATCCATGGTCGAAAGTGCAATTGCAGCTCAAAGGTGATGCTGGAAGTGTATTAAACATGTTGGAAAATCAAGGATAAAGCTTCGTGTTTTCTTCAATTATTATAATTTTACACCAAAAAGATTTATTGTTGTATTTTAATGACGAAATGCCTAAAATGATATAGAAATTGGTATAAAAAGAGGTGAGGAATAAATAATAATAAAGGTTTCCATTAAGGGAAAATATGGATGGAGAAAAGATGAAGGCACCACTAATGAGGAAACTTGAATGGAACCAAGACACCTTATTCAATTCCTCAAGGCTGGTATCTTTTGACATTTATACTCGAGACATCTTTCCTAACTAGACTTGGACTGGATAGTGCTATTGTGAATTTTGTTCCATGATGATTAAATATGTTTAAAATATTTATGGAATAAGATATGTCTCAATAAGCATACTTTCTACGTACTTGAGGGCCCAATGCAGAGCCAAGGATTTTGATTTTGATTTTATTTATTTTTTATTTTGAAAGAAAGTAGTGTAGTGTGCCAAGTTATGCATCTTTCTCTAGTAATATACTTGCATAACACTACCTAGGATCTTTGACACCTAGTGAGGATAACTATGGAGGTTGAGTGTTAAATTAAAGAAGGATGTGTGCATATTTTATGAATATATTGTAAGAAGAACAGAGCATAACAGAAAACAGAACACATTCAGATTGCTACAACAATAAGGGAAAAAACAAGATTTTATTGATTTTCTTGAATCTTGCAAATTTTCTTAATCTTTTTTCACAATTACAAAGCTATGCCCATGGGTCTCTTAAATAGATTTGAAAGCAAACTGAAGACTAATTTTAGTCTTTGCATGCAAACTGAAACTAAAACAAATTCTCTAACTAAATGTTAACTGATGTTGCATGCATGAGAAGGAGGCGAAACTGGTTGTCTTGGAGAAATTAACTCCAGTCTCTAACACTCCCCCCTAATTTCTACCACTAACTACTTCAGCATTTACAATGCCTAAATGATTTACCATTCTTGCCACAACTACGTTGCTAGTGGCTGCCATTGATGTCAGGTAGGCTAGAGAGTAATCTTCAGAGCTGCATCTTCAGAGCAGCATACAGACATTCTCCCCCTTAAGTTGAAAACTGGTCTCAAATTGCTAAATCTTTTCAATACACTGCCTCTCATGCAGAATACACTGCCTTGTGAAATACATCGCCTTATATGTGGAATACACCACCTTGCAAAATACATCGCCTTACATGTGGAATACACCACCACCATGCAGATTTCAGTCTGATCTTGAACACATTCAATGCCTCTTCTTTTTGGCATTCAGAACAGTCTCTTGGTAACTCACTCCTCTTATCTTTGGCGTTAGATGCATCTTCGAAGCAATCTATCCACACTTTTGCACTCTCTTCTTCCAGCGGCTGCTTTAGCTGGCTCTAACAACATCTTTAGAGCAGGGTCTCATCTACCATCTCTCACTCACGGAGCTCTCCACGCTCCTCTTTCTCTTCACCGCTGACCTTGGCAGTCTTCTTCCAGCTACTCGGCTCTTTTCAACACCGGCTGGGGCTCCTCCTTTCCTACGGTCTCTTTTAACCTTCACACCTACCTTCTCTTTTCAAGCTATAACCACTAAGTAACACTTGTTTCCTTTCTTCACACAATCTCTTCTAAGCTCTGCGGAGCTCTTACTTATCAAATGCAGTTCTACGGCCATGAATACATATCGATGGTTATGCCTACCATTTCACCAGCCCGACTTGCAAAAACAAGAGGATTTCACTTAGAATGCTACGGCATTCACTAACAGCTGACTGCAAAGCAACTTTTATTCCATTAATAAAGCGGTGACGACCTTCAGTAAATCCTCCTATCTTCTGTAGGCTGTGCTTTTTCTTGTTTTTGGCTTCGCTCCTTCCTTGGGCAACTTCTTTTTGGCCTTGCCTGCCTTCTTCTCGGCAACAGGGGACCTTTATCGGGCTGACTTTATAGCGAGGCCAATGCAGAGTGTCCACGTCTACGTCTAGAGTAATCAAAAATCTAACAACGGCGCCCTGCATTAAGTCCAACCATAGTCAGAAAATAAAAATAGACCTCTTCTCACCTTGCGCTTTGCTGGCTCTCCACGTCCCTCAACGGCTTTCTCTGCAGACTCCTTGCTGTTGTGCGTCACCTATTCCACTTGACTGTTGCACTTTTCCTTGTCTGGGTTGACTGCGCGCACTCTCCCTTCATGGCTTCTCTTTTTCCAATGTTCAGCTGCAATACTCCCTCGATTTTCCTTGTGCATAACAGCAGCTACCACGGATATTCTAACTGCTCTTGCTGGCAGCGTTTCACTTTTCTTTGCCAAGACTCAGTTGGCTGCTTCTTCTCAGCACGTTGCTCTTTTCTTACAGTTTTGCTAACTGCAGCGACTCTCTACGTTGGCTCTCTTTAATCTTCACAGGATCATATCCTTAAAGCTCTGATACCAATTTGTCAGAAAAAACAAAGCATATAAAAATAGAGCACACTCAGATTGCTACAGCAATCAGGGGAAAAACAAGATTTTATTGATTTTATTGAATCTTGCAGATCTTCTTGATCTTTTTCCCCAATTACAAAGCTATGCCCATGGGTCTCTTAAATAGATTTGAAAGCAAACAATAATTAGAAAATCAAACTGAAGACTAATTTTAGTCTTTGCATGCAAACTGAAACTAAAACAAATTCTCTAACTGTTGTTTAACTAACTGAATGTTAACTGCTGCTACATGCATGAAAAGGAGGTGGAACTGGTAGTTTTGGAGAAATTAACTCCAGTCTCTAACATATATGGAATTTTATTTAATATTTTTATTGAATACCAACTCACCATCATTGAAGCCACAGTGCTTGAATTTAGTGTTGCCTGAAAAATTGTAGTTTAGATTATTATATATTGTTGTACTTGATTTTTATCTAACATATCAAGTTCATGTAGGCTAGCTTCATAATATGGGTCATCAAAAATTATTTTGGGATTAAATCTTCAATTAGACATCTTTAAATCCATTGACTTGGGAGGACTGATTTGTCCCAATATCGGTGTAGATACTATTGAAATAAGCACATAGTGTGGTATAGATCTTTAAGTGCTAATCGGTATAAGAATTCGGGATACTACTAATGAGAATTCTTTTCAGTATTTTGATCTAGGTTCAACTTGTCCATTGCAACAAGTAATATAAAGCGAAAAATTATGATTAATTTTGAACTAGGTACTTAAGTCCTTTAAGTTTTTGTTTCTGAAATAGCTATCATTGTCAAAAACTAAAATGTCAGCAATGAAAATCTAAAAGATAATTTGGTTTCGGAAAAAGTTGGAAATAGTATCTCCTTAAAAAATTAGTTGAAGGTATGGATTACACCCACTTGGTGAATTATTCGGTGGCAGTAATTGTGTGTCTATATTGAGTTCTAGGAAGCTTGGAAATGAGATACAGACCACACATAGACAAGGGCCATGGATTGTATGAAGACTTAAGTTCAGTGGGAGGAGCATTCAAATAAGGTCTAGTGCATTTTGAAAAAGCTTGTTCCTTTTAAGAAAATTGGTGTGTCAGGTTGTATACTTTGCAATAATAACACGTAACTAAAAGTTTAGGGATGTGGACCTCCAAATGGTTTCTCAAGAAGAGGTGGAACTCCTCCTCAGCAAAAGAAAAATATCATGAAAGGATGCCTTCGTAGATTTGTTTGTAATATGTATCATTCAAAATGGTGTATTGATATACAGACCACACATAGACAAGGGCCATGGATCGTATGAAGACTTAAGTTCAGTGGGAGGAGCATTCAAATAAGGTCCTAATGCATTTTGAAAAAGCTTGCTCCTTTTAAGAAAATTGATGTGTCAGGTTGTATATTTTGCCAATAGTAACACGTAACTAAAAGTTAAGGGATGTCGACCTCCAAATGGTTTCTGAAGAAGAGGTGGAACTACTCCTCCTCAGCAAAATAAAAAAATCATGAAAAGATGCCTTCGTAGCTTTGTTTGTAATCTGTATCATTCAAATGGTGTATTTGAAGGGCCTTTGTACACTCTAGTGTATTCCTTATGATCAGACCCGAAGGTGTATAAGTTTGATTCTCTATGAAAGGGATAATGTATTTGCACCAAGAACATTGACACAGAGATTTGAGACACGTACGAGAGAATCATTTTTAGAATATAAAGTAGATGGAGAATCGTGAATTTCAATAAGCAAATCACCATCTTGTAAAGCCTTCTAAGGATTAAATAAAGACGCTGTTAGACGATAATGAGTCACCAGCTAAATTTTGTTCTCCAACAAATAGCCTAAATGGAGGAGGAGGTGAACTCGGTTAATTACGTTGCAATTTCATATTAATGTTCAAGAGTTTTTATGATAGAAGAATATTTGGGTTCACTTTTAATCTTACATCAACTAAATATATGTAGAGAAGAAATAAGTAGAACATAATTATATAATTCTTAGTTTATGTATAAAATTATATGCATTGTTTTGCTTGTTTCACACGCATTTTGTTACTCCCATGAAATCTATTTGATCAACACAGCTTAGATCATCAAGGATTTAACTTAAAATGAGCTTGTGTATCCTTACGCAAGTCAATTCAAGGCCTCTATTCAGTTCCCGCATGGATAAGTGAAGTAAAGTCTTGCGATGCCAGAATATCCATGCAAAACTTTATCTTGGGAATCTTGCAATATCTCACAGAGAAGGAATTGCGCAGAAATGTGTTTTGTGAGGACCTTGCACCAACATTGTACCTCAGTTCTTTTGCAAAAATTCTATCTATGTGCCATTTTGGCCCAATTTCTAAGTGTCTCATTGTCGTGCAACAACCTTGTGCACAATTGTTCCTCCAAACCTTTGTGAGTTCAAGATGTTTTGTGCATTGTCTTTATGGAGTGCAGTAGTTTTTGTGATGTGTTATTGGCACAATGTGTTATGATGTATTGGGACTATAGTAAGCATTTAATGATTGTGATGTATTATAAGCTTTTAATATTTGTGAAATTAATGGGTGGGTGAGAGTGTTAATGTAATTAGGTGAATCATGTGCCTATATATATACAAATCCCTATACTTTTGAGAAGGGATTCATAAAATTTGTGAGGTGAGAGTATAGAGTGTATCCATTAGATTGTCAACAAGTAGAGATCTATGCAAAGATCTAGGGAAGGGGCTAAAGGGTTGGATTGCATTCTTGCATGGACCTCGGTAACATTGTGGTGTTTTATAATCTTATGGGTTGTGTGTATATGAGTGTTTATATGCCAGATTTTGTTAAATGCAAGGCTGACTATATACGTCTCTCTTTTATGAAATTAAGACTTAGTATTGGATTCTGGTGCATATTACTTGTGGGTTGCATGACCTATAATATCTCTTCATTGAGATCCCTAACCAAGACTTCATCACTTGGTATCAAAGGAAGGAAATAACTCTAGGTTGAGAGATCGAAGATTTGAAGTTCTCCATCTTTGAAAAGGTGGGTATAGAATAGAAGGTGAGAGAAGTGTGTGATTTGTATAATTTTTCAGGATGTGCAGCAGTAGATTTCAGGTTGCAATAAAATTAAAGATGCCGCCAAGACAAGTGAGAAAAGTGAGCATAATAGTCATGAATATCATTGGAATGCTTAATGAGATCGCATAAATGTTCCAAGTAATGCACATAAGGTCAGCTACATTGGAGGATGATAGAGTAAGAGGATTCATCCCAAAGGATGATGTGACCGATGCAGAGAGTGACACACAAGTGCAAGAGGTGGATGAGGAATAAACTAGACTATCGCAAGATCAACTAGATGGAGGAGAATAGAGGCTTATCAAGGCTACTTCCAATAATGTAAGAGAAGTGTGGATGGAGGTTTCATGTTTCTAGGGACATTGAACCCATAAGAGCTAATAGATTAACTCATAGAGATGAAGGAATACTTTGAGTTTGACGATGTCATAGATGAGCATAAGCAAAATGTTGTGAAAATAATTTTGAAGGGGAAAACAACTTTGTGGTGGAAAGAGCTACAACTTGAGAGGAATTAAAAGGGCAAAGATAAGATGATCTACTAGGAGAGAATGGTTGTGAATTTGAAAGGAAAAATTCTGCTTGGAGATTATCAGATGGATTTGTTGAAGAGATTGAAAAAATTATGATAATATTATCTAAATGTAAAATATGACATGGATGATTTCTATAACACCACTATCTAGGGTAGTTATAATGAGATGGACCAAGATAAGACAATGCAATACATCAATAGACTACAATTGGTCATCTAAGATGAGATCAACATAGTGAGATTGCAGACAATAGTGGACGCCTATCAATGTTTGTTAAGAGTAGAGGAGAAGTTAAGACACACGTAGAGTACTGTGAGAACAAGAAAGAAACTTAGAAGTGTTAAGGAACAACAAATGTGTGAGCAAAGGAACAAGGAAAACCCAAGCAAAATAAAAAATAGGAGTCATGATGTAGGAGCATCATGAATTTATAAAAATGTCTTTGTTTTAAGCTTGAATAGACCTTAGAAAGCTTTTTTGGAGATTTCCCTCTAAATATATGTCTTGTAAATTAAAATTTGTAAAAGGATTTTTCCCTCTCTAAAATGTGTTCAAGTTGTATTATGACTCAAATAAGGATATTGGCCTTATAAGACATTGTAAAAGTCATAATAAGAGTTGTAGGTCTATTAAGAGGAGTTTATGATGTTTGAAAAGTCTAAATGAATTGTAAATTTGTCTAGTTCTCATCTAAAAAGGAATGGAACGTGGGAAATGAGTCAAATGCCGATTATTCATGAAGATAAGGAAGAAGAAGTTTATAGGAAAGAATATATCCCAAGAAACAAGGATTCATACGTTAGAGATAGAACAAACAAACCTAAAGTTGAGATTTTCTTGGAAACAAACATGGACCAAGTTTGGAATGAAGATGAAGCTCATACCATGTGCAAAGGAGAAGGAAACAAGTTTGAAAGTCCTTATATATGCTAGTTATGTAAGTAGGATCAATAAGAATGAGGAAAGGGTGATGAGAAGACCCGTGTATATGTCTTTGGACCGGTAAGGTATAAAAAGATAACAGCTTGAGGTTGTAGATAGTAGTTTGAGTTTAAAGATTATTGTGTTTTATAAATAAAAAACATTGATATTCTGTAGCAAGTGTGAGAAGAAGAAACTTAGTTATGAAGGAGCAAAAGGAGTGTTAAACCTGATGTAAACGATTGTATTTTATTGGCATTTCAATGGAGTAAGTAATCAAGCTTTATCAAAGAATTGGAGCATGATTTATCTTCTAAAATCCCTGTAAGTGAATGATCTTGAGGTGTTCATTGAAGTTTTATGTATGATTCTTTATGGTATGTAGGCTTAAGGAAGTGGAGAAAAGGGTACACACTGCCTTTCAAGAGATATTTGGTGAGTTGAAAGTTATTTATGTTCTTGAGCCATCCCATTCAAGTGAAATAGAGTGCATTAATGTATTTAAGACTCTTGTTATATGCTTCTTCAATTTGAATAAGAGACTAATAAATTTTAGGATGAAAACAAGGTTTATTTAATGTTAATAATGACTGCAGTAAGCAAGTTCTTGCAAGGATAAATAAAGGAGCCTTCATAGTGATTTTAGAATGTTGTTCAATGTTAATTGTAACATAAGATATAATCTTAAAACTCGTATTAAGATGAATCTTGTGTTTAATGCTTATTGAAGCTCATAAAAGTGGACAGTGTGTACACAAAATTGTAATAGGACAAGAAAAGAAGTGTTAAAGACTTAATCAAAGGAGTGTACGAGAATAAAATAGTTTGGGCAAAGCACCTAGAAGTTGGGCAGACACCAAACATACAATTGTAAGATTTTAAACCCCTTTAAAGCCACAAAAATCGAATTCAAATACTCCCAGCCTTTTTACACAGTTTAAATTCCAAAACTAGGGCACAAATGGTAAATTGGTCATATTTCAAGATTGAACAAACAAAAAATCTTAAAATTTGGACAACAGGGGCGCTTTGGAGAGAGGAATCCAATGAATTCAGTCTCAAGTCGATTGGTTTAGTATAATAAAGATATTACAAAATTTTAGACTATGTACTAAAGAAGATATTAAGGTTTTGGACCCTGTTTAGTCTAATGTTGTTGTTTCCAGGTTAGGAATTATTGAAGAGAAAGTCTTAATCCCATTGTCGAGTATAAGAAAAGTCAAATCTTTATAATAAGGTTTCATTGAGTACATAAATAAGACATAGAACGAGATATATAAGGTTGTCAAAAGGCAGATTTCTGAGGTCTTGCTTGAGACTGTCTGAAAGGTGTTTCATAATTGGTCTGTGAAAGTAAAGACATCAGTTCAAATTGAGTTAGAATTAACCCATAGAGAAAGAGTTTAAGAAACTAGCAAGTATTTTAATTGAATCAAATCATTTCTGTAAGATGGAGATGAAGTTTTGGCAAAGGAAGAGGAGGACAACTCGTGGGAATATACTCTAGGTGTGGGGAACTTAGACATCGCACATATGAATACTCTCATGCACACGTCGATGAAAAGAAGAGAAGAGGTGGTAATAATGCACATCTCTTACAAGCGAATCTAGATTCCATGGAATTACTTGAGAATATATCATGTGCAAGGAGATAGTTTTCTCGCACATAGAAGAGTCTTGAAGGTCATACAAAAGAGAAAGGAGGTGCATTAGAGAAGACAATTTTTTCAAACCAAGTGCAAGACAAGTGGTAAGTTTTATAGTTTTGTTTTTGATGGTGGAAGCACAAATAATGTATCCTAGTTAGTACAATTAACGTATCTTAGTTAGTGGAGGATTAGGAGAGTATTTTTTTTTAGAAGCATTGCAAATCAAATATAAAGGTTGGTAAATATTCAAACAAGGTTTTATGTGATGTCATACGGATGGATGCATCTCATGTTTTATTGGGGAGGCCTGTTGTTGACCAATTTTGGTCCTGCAAGCCAAAATTGGGCCCCCCTCTTTCTTTTCTTGCTAGGCCTATTAGCTAGTTTTTGATGAATTCACCTTACTGTAATTTTTTGGGTTTTCCCCTTTTGACAAACCCATTTCTATAACAAACCAAGTGATTTGAGTCTTGTAGGTATTTTGAGTTTATCTGGGACTCGTTTCATTTTAAGAAAATTACCCTGGGCAAGCTTTTATCGGCAGTTAGATGGGCCAGTTCCAAAGGGATATAAACCCTTTACAAAACTCCAAAGGTTAGATACCCTTGTGGAGGGTAGGAAAGCAACAAATGAGACCGTTCAAGCAAGTTCCAAAGGACAACCTTGGACCCAAAGTGCCCTTGCAGAGGGCAGAAGGTTCATTTGTAAGGGGTCAAGCCAGAAAGCCAAAAAGATGGAGGTTTTCCTTCAAAGAAAGTTTGAAGATAAAGAGGGATTTCTTCGGACACTTTGTCCGAAGAAAATCCATGAAGAAACCAAAGGGGCGAATTCTTGCAGACAAAATGTCCAAAGGAATTCCTTCAGACATTTTGTCTAAAGAAATTCACCAAGGAAAAGCCAAAACACTGAAAGCATGAATTCTTTCGGACAAAATGTCCAAAGGAATTCCTTCGGACATTTTGTTCGAAGAAATTCGGAAGGCGAAAAACCTGAAGGGTAAGTGCCCCTTTCAAAGGACACTCGACCGTCAGAATGGACCTTTTTCATTTTTTCGAAGGGACACTTTCCCTTCGGAAAAGTTTGCTTGCAAAAGCCAAGGAAATTACTGAAGGGCAATGATGGGCCCAAGAACGCCAACTTCAATATGGTAAACTAGCCACTGAAGGTTCAAACATCTAGTGACAGGGCTGAAAATGTCAAATTCAAGGTAACGAAAGAGCCACTGATTTTCAAATGATGACGGGCCCACGAACGTCAAATTCAAGAAGATCGGTTAACCGTTGGAGAAAAGCTAAAGAACTTTTCTTTCAGACAAAATGTCTGAAAGAATTCTAAGACAATGAGAAAAGGAAGAATTCCTTCAGACAAAATGTCTGAAGGAATTCAAAGGCTGAGCGACCCGCCAAGAAAGGAGCCGAGAGGAGACAAAGAATAGCCCCGAGAGCTTGAATTGCCAGGAAAAGACAAGAAGTAGCAAGGAAAGAGAGAGCAGAACAGTAAACCCAAAACGCGACCATGCACACATAAGATAACGCTTGGAACATTCCAGAGGACACATCTAATGAAGCGTAGGAATGAACCAGATCAGTCCAGGTGGCAAAGGAGGCATCGACAGGAGAAGTAATTGCTCACAAATGGAATAGTCTCCACTAAATAGCCATCAAAGGGAGCACAAGCATTCAATAGAGCGGCCTATTTTTCTTTATTTAGCATTAATAAGCAAAGAGTTGCATGAGTTTTTGAGGGAGGCGGCCTTGTTGTTCAAGGGATAAAGCAACCCATGCTTTAGCAAGAACGTTTAATGCAGTTTGAGAAGCAAAGTCAATATTTGTGACATCTATAGCATGGTTCTTCCAGGTGCATTTATGGAAAGATGACAACATCATGAGCGGATTCCTTTTACCAAGGTGTTTAATGTAGTATGGGCCACCTGTTCCTTGAAAGGACCAAGGGTCTTTCTCTAAATTATATATATTGTAACCTCTCATTTAGGCAATAAATCTCTCACTTGTGTATGGCGAAGCCTTGATAATTTTACCTTTTAATCAAAAGAAGCGTGTTTTACCTCCATCTATTTGTTATACTTATAAATATGCCTATGTATCGTCATTATGTTTAGTCATTTATCTTAATGCTTTCATAGGTCGACTCCAGCATATCTAGTATATCCAAGACCATCTTCTGCAGGTTAACAGGAAGTGCCCAGGTTGGAGCATAGAGGTAGAGGAGCAACCAATGATAGTGTGCTTCTAGAGCACCGATGGTAGGTTCTTCTTCATTGTATCTTCATTAAACCCCTTTGTTAAAACACTCATGCAGTCTAGTCTTTTGCTCAAATGAAGTGTTTGTTCGCTCCTTTTGGTGTAAAGTGTTGATAAAAGATGAGTAGATCGAATCATTTTGGTGCATCACCATTTTAGTTGGGTTCTACTTTTGTAACATCCTTTTCTCTTTTCACCCCTGCCCACGCCCATGGTTAGAAGTAGAAGTTAAGGACCTCAAAGGTGCATCAAGGGGAGCTAGCCCTTAATCTATAGATTTATTCCTCAAACTTGATAAGCCCATAGCAAGAGGAATGTCTCCATTATGTCACGTGGAAGAAAAAATTTGAGCCTTCTTTTAAAAGGTACAATCCATAGCATCAACATCTGTTATGCCCTTAACCTATAATGCGTCTAGAGATTTGTGTGGCCGACTTGTGGCTTATACAACTTCATACTATCTCGTTGCATTTTTTGATGTTCTTAGTATGGTTGGCCTATGGAATAACCTTGGCTAAGTAAAGTATATATAGGAGGTAGTGGTTAGTTGTTTATCATCATATTGTGAATTTTGTTCTTATTACATTGTTGTGGAGGTTGTTCCCTTGAAGTGGCTTGGTCATAATATTCAAGTATTACGTTCTTTTGCTAATTTGTGTTGTGGATGTATTTATTCTATTCTTGATTTTTTTATCTTGTATAAATTAGCAGTCATTGGATTCGTCTTTGTGAGATGATTGCAATAGTATATTCTATTGGGACACTTTTTCATGCCTAAAATTTTCACCCTCATGTACATTAGCAGTCGTTGGATTTATATTGGCAAGGATATTGTAATGGTATCATATGCTAATATTTTTTTTTGGATTGTAAATATCCTAGGATTTGTACATGGCAAGACCTAACACTCGTGGTCATGGGAAAGGGAAAGAAACACCTAAAACTCCTTACAAAGATGAGATGGAGTCAAAAACTTTTGATCCGAGTATTTTGGAGATAATTTAGCAACTTAAGTCAGTGTTATAGGGTTTGGTGCAAAAAGATGATCTTGATGCAGTTAAAGGGGACCTCATAGGGCTAAGAGGGGACTTGAATAGTTTTTGAGATCAATTGTAATAAATCACTAGGTAACTGGCCAACTTGTAATCTCAGTAATTGTAAAATAACCCTCTACCACTCTAGTTTGGTTCTCCTCCAAACAATTAAATGCTAATCATGAAATGAATCTATTATGATCAAAAGTGGACCTGCATAAGTTTGATGGTAATGATCCACTTACATGGATTACTCAAATTGAAAATTTATTTGATCTAAATCAAATCCCTGTTCACAAAAGGTGGTCATCGCCTCTCTGTATCTATAACCTGACTAATTTATTTGGTATCGTTGGTTGTGTGCTCAAAAGAAAAGAAGGGTCTCTTGGTTTCCTAGTCTGTATTTTTTGAAGAGTTATAAATCTACTATCGCAACAATTTTTCAAAAAACTAATTCAGCCAACTAGCCAATTTGCACCAAACTGGGATTGTAAAAGATTACATTCATCAATTTTACAATCTCTCCTTATATGTGGCAGACATCGCTGAGGAAAATCTGACTAACCTATTTTTGGGTGGCCTTAGAGATAGCATCCAATTAGAGGTTCACATATTTCATCCAAGTAATGTACCTAAATCCATACCAAGGGCACATCTGGTTAAGGAAAAAGAGTTGATTAAATGAAGACCCTTCACTAATGTTCGTGAATGCACCTTCCCAGCACCATCATATCAACAACCTACCTGATTAACACCTCAACAAATTGAAAAAAAGCATGCAAAAGGTTAGTATTTTGGATGTAATAGAAAATGGATCAAAGGACATCGATGTGATGAAAAGAAGTTATTTTACATTGAAGGTGCCAATGAGGAGGAAGAGGATGATAAGGATTCGAGGGCATGTTTGGAAGAACATGATGATGAATCTAAATATTCTCAGCCTACTATTTCTTGTTATGCACTTTCAAGAATTAGTTCTCAAACTATTAAGATAGTGGGTTTCTCGAAGAAATAGAAGGTGATTGTGTTAATTGACTATGGGAATACATATAACTTCATTAATAGTATGTTGGTTACTCTTTTTAACTGTTTCATGTATCTAGCTTGGGAATATCAAGTTATGATTGTAGATGGTGGTACTATCAACTGTTCTAGAGAATACCATAGTATTAAGCTTGCTATGGGAGACTACTTATTAGATTCCCCTATGTTTGTTATTCTCATGGGAGGAGTTGACATTATTTTGGGAGTGCAATGGCTCACCACATTGGGCACTATTGAGATGAATTTCTAGGAACTATTTATGAGATTCCATTCTTAAGGCATGACCTTTGAATGACATAGATTATAGGCTAAACCTCCATACCTGGTTAGTTCCCATCAAATGATGAAAATTGTAAGACAAGGTGTTAAGATATTTGTGGCATACTTATTTTCCATATAGGTTCAACCAACCAAAGAGTATGCTCATTCTGATTTGCAAAGGGTGCTAGATGACCATTATGTTGTTTTTGGTGACATGTTAAAATGACTTCCTCCAAGTTGTGCACTTAATCATGCCATCAGACTCATTCCAAGAAGTAAACCACCCAACATTAGACCCTACATGTATCCCTATGCCCAAAAGAGTGAAATTGAAAATATGTATAGGATATGTTGAAGGTAGGAATCATCTGACACAATCAAAGTGAATATTCCTCCCTTGTGGTCATGGTGTAGAAGAAAGATGACACTTGGAGGATGTGCCCAAACTACAAATAACTCAACAAGTACACCATCAAAGATAAGTTTCTTATTCCAATAATTGATGATTTGCTAGAAAAATTTCATTGTGTTATTTATTTTACTAAATTAGCCCTTCATTCTAGGTACCATCAGATTCAAATCTGTAATGAGGACATACCTAAAATAGCTTTCAGAACTCTTGAATGCCATTGTGAATTTATGGTCATGTCTTTTGCCCTCACAAATGCACCATATACATTTTAGAGTTTTATGAGTACAATTTTTAGGCCATTTTTTAGAATGTTTGTATTAGTTTGTTGATGATATCCTTATTTACAACAAAAATTGGGATGACCATTTGAAACATGGGAAACAAAGACTTTCATTTATGGAATAACATCAACTTTATGCCAAACTTTCCAAATGTACTTTTGGTGTGGAGGAGGTGGAGTAATTGGGTCATGTTATTTCACATGGAGTAAAATTGGATCCTAAAAAAATTCAAGCAATGATGGAGTGGCAGGTTCCTAAGACCCTTAAGAACCTCTGAGGATTTATGGGGTTAATTGGTTACTATCATAGGTTTGTCAAAAATTAAGGTAATATTGGAATGCCACTCACCTCTTTGTTGAATAAAGAATCCTTCTAATGTATTGATTCAACTACCAATGCATTTGAACAGTTAAAAATATCTATGTGCACATTTCTAATTTTGACTATTCTAAATTTTTCAAAAACTTTTATGGTGAAGTGTGACACATCGGTATATGGCATGGGAGATGTACTCATGCAATAAGGTAGACCACTAGCATTTGAAAGTCGCCAAATGAAGGAAAAAATAGGCTAAAACCAATCTATGAGAAATAGATGATGGTTATTCTACATGTAGTCTTGAACAATGGATAACTTATTTGATGGGTCGTCACTTTCAAGTAAAGACGGATCGTGATAGCCTCAAATATTAAAAAAAAAAATGATTGTCATATGAAGAAAAAAAATGGTTTACTAGAATGTTAGGGTATGATTTTGAAATAACCTATAACAAAGGAAAAGAGAATGCAATGGTAGATGCACTATCCTGAAGGGATGAATCAATTGAGGAATTGTTATGTTCAATGACTATTTGGCAGGCAAATTGACTAGAGGAAGTAAGATCAAAATGGGTGAATGATAGTGCTACCCATGATTTAATTCAAAATCTTCAGTAGGGTTTTAGGGGAGTTGAAAATTTTACATGAAAGGGGAACACATTATGGTATATAGACAAATTATATCTTTGTAAGTATTCTCTTCTCAAAAATAAAATCCTTTAGGAACTTTTTATGCATTCCCACTGGGAGGTCACACAGGGTTTTTGAAAATATATCATAGAATCAAGAAAGAATTTTTTGGAAGGACTCAAGGGGGATGTCTAGAAATATGTGGTTGAATGCATGATATATTAATAAAACAAAGGTGAAACCATAAAAATCCCAGGTCCTTTTGTCTTTATACATCCCTAGCTAGTGTTAGAATGGGGTTTCCATGGATTTCATTATTGGGTTACCATGGTCTGAGGGTAAAAATGTTATCATAGTAATTGTGGATCAACTCACCAAGTATGCTCATTTTTATTCATGATAATCATTTGTCACTAGTACAGTAGTTTTTTATTTTCTCAATATAGTTCATAAATTACATGGTACTCCAAAGATCATTGTAAATGATCGAGATCCCATATTTACTTGTCATTTTTGGATTGAATTATTCGCATGTTTGGGCACCAAGTTGGCTCATATCTTATCCTATCATCCTCAATCTGATGAACAAATAGAGGCAATCAAAATTTCTAGAAGGATATCTTTGTTATTTTTATTTCTGACAAATGGATTCATTGTTAGGATAAAATAAAATATAGATTTATCCTCAAATCACATACAAGAGAAACTATGAAATTAATTAATCAAAAGACTGAAAATAAACAAAAACATACACATAATAGGAGACACTAGATTTAATGTGCTGCACCCAAAATGGGCTACATCCACCAAACTTGTCCAGTATATTATTTTCATCAATACAAAGGAGAAACAAAATCCTATAACAAACCCTATTACACCTCTCTACCTTTTCCCGCCTCCAATCTGTATTAAGTTTTACTATTTTTCTCTCAGCCATATCATAATACATTTTAGGACAAAAAAAATACTTAAACATAACCTGTACCATCAGATCTGGAAACCTATAATCAATGGCCCAAATTGACTATGAAATTATAATTTAATAAAAATTTTACTTTGGGGGTGCTACCCCCGAACCCCCATCGGACCCCACAAGGGGGGTTCCCCCCTTACAACCCCCCATTACATCAAGGATACAAGAATGGGATCTAAAACTTGGCTGAAATAATATCAAATTTTTAACCTCTACTCCTGGAAGATAATTAGGCTCCACACCTAACATTCATTGGCTACACTTACCGAATGGTTGTATAACAATTATTTTCACACTTATTTCAAAATGTCTCACTTTATGGCATTGTATGTGTATAAATTACCATCCTCAATCCCTCATTGACAGTGCATCCCAATGTTTGAACTATTGAGGAACACATTCACCATCAATAGGAGGTACTAGTGAGTTTGTGAGAGAATTTAGCAATGGTACAAAATAGAATAAAATAACAAACAGATCAACACCACAGTGAATGGAATTTATACATAGGTGATTGGGTCTTTGTGTATTTTCATCTATATAAGAAGATGCATCTAAATTAAAAGAAAAATGATATAAAGTTGTCACCTAAGTATTATAGCCCTTATCAGATCTTGTAGAAAATTGGTAGTGTGGCTTATGAGCTAGAATTATCCCCATCCACTCACATACATTTGGCATTCAAAGTATATTGCCTGAATAAGGTAATTAGACATAGAGTTTCCACTCAGACTGAGTTACCTAAATTGGATGAAGAAGCCCAACTCATTCTAGATCCTGAAGAGATCCTTAACATGTACACTAAAAAACTACACATTAGAGCCATTAAGGAGTATTTGATTGGATAGAATAGCCTGCATTATTAAAATGTAACATAAAAGGATGAAGCCTTCCTACAACAACATCTTGGTTTGATTCAACATTGAGGACAACATTGTTTTGAAAGGGAGGGGTATGCTATGTCCTTAACCTATAGTGCATCTACGGATATGTGTAATTGACTTGTGGCTTACACAAATTCATATTATCCTATTGCATTTCTTGATGTTCTTAGTATGGTCGGTCCATGGAATAACCATGGCTAAGTAGAGTTTATATAGGAGGTAGTGGCTAGTATTTTACCATCACATTAATAATTATGTTCTTATTGCATTGTTGTGGAGGTTTCTCCCTTGAAGTGGATTTGTCATAAATTCAAGTATTTTGCTCTTTTGCCAATTGATGTTGTGGATCTATTTATTCTATTCTTAATTCTGCAATATATAATTATTTTGTTGTGAATCATCTAAGTAATTTCATTACAAGGCCATGGTAATCTAATGGTGAGATGTTATTTGATGGGAGAGTGAATATTATGCATGTAATGAAGAATGGCCAAACCTATAATTTGAGTCCATTGAAGGAGAGGGATTAAAGGACTACAAACCAAAGTTAGTTGGTCATGTGTAGAGGCAAAGAGGACTTTCATGAGGAAGTAAAGATAGTGTGTTTGAACGTGAAGAGTGATGCCACATAGAAGAAAAGTGTGGGTGTGAACTGTGAAAATTTCAAAGTGATCTCAGTAGGTAGTGTTTTAGAGAAGAGAAAGAGGAGATTTGACAGTGCAAACATCTGAGGTCAACCTAATGGGAGTGGTAGTTGGTGCAACAATGAAGGGAAGGTTTTTTTATTGGAGGACGATTGTTTGTAACCTAATATATCGACCATGTAGATTATAAGGTGAAAATTATCTCACTTGGAGTAAGGATATGCCAAGGCCTTCAACAAAGGTCTAAAGGGTGGTTCTATCTCCTAGCTTTAATGTGTGATAATAACACTCACACATTTTATTACCTAAGGTGTATAATGCAAGAGCATTTGGGTTCACTTATGATCTTGCATTAACCAAAAGGACTTAGAAAAAATAATTAGCTTGTAAATAGTTGTGAAACTCTTGGTTTGCATGCAAGCCTTTGTGTGTTGTTTTACATGCTTTGTTACTCTCATACAGTCTATTTGATGAATGAAACCTAGATCCTGAATGAGTTAAACTTATAGGAACTTGTGTATCCTTACATGAATCAATTTGAAGTCTGTTAAATTCCTACATAGATAAGTGTAAATGAATTCCTTCAATGTCATAATATTAGTGTGTAACATTACATTGTGAAGCTTGTGAATATCTCACAAAGAATGAATGGTGTAACAACATATTTTTTTAGGAACTTGAACAAAATTTATGCCTAGGCTCTTTTGCACAAATTCTATCTCTACACCATTGTGTCCCAGTTTCAAGTTTGCAATCACCGTTTAACATTTTCTGTGTAAAATTTTACTTCAAATCTTTGTGAGCTAGGGGTGATTGTGTGCATTATATTTATGGAGTGATAGTTCCTTATGATGCATTGGGACTATATTGAACATTTATTGATTGTGACGTTTTATTGGCTTTTAATATTTATGACATTAGTGCATGGGTGAGAGTATTAATGTATGTAGGTGTATCGTGTGCCTATATAAATATACCCCTACACTTATGAGAAGGGATTCATAAAACTTGTGATTTAAGAGTCTAGGGTATGGCCATTAGATTATTAGTAAATAGATATTTATGCGTAGATCTAGGTAAGGGGCTAAATGGTTGAGTCATGTCCATATGTGGACTTGGTTAACACTTTTTGTTTTATAAGCCTGAAAGTTATGTATATGAGTGTTTCTATGTCAAATTTGGCTAAATGTGAGGTTGACTATGTAAATCTCTATTTTATAAAAATATAGATTTGTTGTTGTATTTCATTTTATATTATTTGTGGGTTGCACAGTATAAGGCATATCTTCATTTAGAGCCCTAATCATGACTGCACTATTTTCACTTTTACACTCATAGTCATGTTTAACTTGTTTAAAAACTAATGGAAAGTCACTTAATGCATGTAAGTAATGAATTTTCATCTTGGACGCAACCATCATTTTAAGGATTTTGGATTTATGTTTAGTCGTAGTATTTGTAATGTCGAAGATAAGAAATAATGTTTAAGAAATGGTAGGGTGTACAAAGTTGGGGGGCAAAAAAAGTGGCATACTTGGAGAGAATTCTTTTATTGCAAAGGGCTTACGCCTTTTTTTTTAAATTTTTGTGCATGTTTTTTGCTTGGTTTGGTCTTGAGCTTAAAGGGCATACATGATTTATCAAAGGGTGCAAGCCCTTTGAAATACATGTTTTAGAGGGAAATGTTAATGTTGTAATAAATTAGTTCGCAAAAGTCGTACGCCCTATACAATACAAATGGCATATGTCCTTTGGTAAGATGTTTTTTATTTTTTTACTATTTTTTTGTGTTAGTGTGAGTATATATTTAGTAACATAAATGTAATTGTTGACCATTTTGGTCCTACAGGCCAAAAATCAATCTCCTTCTTTCCCTACTATCCTGAACCATCAATCTTGGGTGTATTCCCCCTATTACAATTGTGCCATTTCCCTTTGTAGTAGACTTGTTCTGTAAAGAGCCAAGTGACTTGAGCTTTGTATATGTTTTGGGTTGATCTGGAGGTTTATTTCACTGTGGGCAGCTAGTTTTCACAAGCCTTTTGGCAAAGGAATGGGCCAACTTCAAAGAGATATAAGTCTTTTACAAAGTTCCGAGGATAAAGTGCCCTTGTGGAAGGCAGTTGGGTTACAAACTGGACTGTTCCAGCAGTCTACAGAGGGCAATTATGGACCCAAAAGTGCCCTTGCGGAAGGCAGAGAGCACCTTCAAAAAAATGACAAGGTAGAAGGCCGAAAGGTAAGTTTCCCTTCAGAGAAAATCCTTGCAAAAGACAAAGGATTTATTCAGACTTTTGGTCTGAAGAAAATCCATGTGGAGCCAAAGGATGAATTCCTTCAGACTTTTTGTCCGAAGGAATTTACCGAAGGAAAAGACCGAAAGAAAGAAGGGCTGGGACTTTGAAGGGAGGATTTCCTTCAGATAAAATGTTCGAAGGAATTCCTTCAGACATTTTATCTGAAGGAATTCAAAAGACAAGGGAGCCTGAAGGAGCCTGAAGGGCAAGTACCCTTGTGGGGGACTCCCAGAAACCCAAAAGGGGACCTTTTCCAAGGCCGAAGGGACACCTTCCCTTTGGGAAGGTTCAAATTACAAAAGGCTGAAGGAATACAAAAGGCCGAAGAAATTGCCAAAGGGATGACAGGCCTAAGAATGTCAATTTTAGCGTAGTAAACTCGCCGTTGGCAGTTCAAACATCTGATGATGAGTGCGCACACATCAAATTCAAGGTAGCAAACTATCTTTTGGCTTTCAAATGGTGATGAGCCTGCAGATGTCAAATTTATGGTGATGAAATAGCCGTTTGTTTTTCAAATAGTGACAGGCCCATAGACATCAATTTTGACGGGATGCATCAGTCGTTGAGGACAAGCCAAAGGACTAATGCCTTCATGACAAGTGGCCTAAAAGAGCTCGAATTGCATAGGCCCGATGGAATTCAAAGGGGCATAAGACCTGAGGGAAACTTAGCGACCCACCGAGAAAGCAACGCGAAGAGCCAGCAAAAGACAAAAAGATAGCCCGAGAGCCAAGTTACCAGGAAAGAGATAGAAAATAGTGAAAGCATGACCATGCACACATAAGTCAAGCGTAAAAAAGAATAGAATAGCCCAGGTGGCACAAAAAAAGTGTCGACATAGGAAGTTATTGTTGTAGATGAGACAAAGTGACCCATGCTTTTGCAAGAACATTTAAGACAGTTTAAGCTGTAAAGTCAAGACTTGCGACATCTACAACATGGTTCTTCCAGGCCGTTTCTAGAAGGATGACACCAACATGAGCAAGTTTCCTCTTTCCAAGGCATTTAACGTAGCATGGGCTGCTTGTTCTAGAAGGTGCCAGAAGTCTCTCTTTATGCTATATATTATAACCTCTCAAGAGAGGAAGATATCTCTCAGCTTGTATGATGAAGCCCTGCAGGATTTTACCTTGAATCAAGACAACATTTTTACCTCCATTTGATTTTGTACTTTTGCATGTCTATGGTTTTGCCTTGTGTTAAGTCATTTTCCCTCATGCTTTCATAGAATGATTCTAGCATGTCTAGTGTATTGTGAGTTCTTTTTTAGGTCAGTAAGAAGTGTCTACAACAGAGTATAGGTGCATGTGAACAGGCTGCCATAGTGTGTCTTAGAACACCTCTGGTAGTTCTTCCTCCCTATATCTCTAGAGGACCCCTTATTGAAACACTGATGCAAAAGAGTTTTCTCGTGTCAAATGAAGTGTATATTAGCTTGTTCTTGATATAAAGTGTATGTCAAAGCTAAGTAGATCAATCATATTTTGGTGCATCACCATTTAGATAGGTTTTATTTTGGTTATATCCTTCTCCCTTTTCACTCCCCCCCAATATTAGCAGTAGCAGTAAAAGACTTCAGATATGCATCAAAGGGAGTTAGCCCTTATCTAGAGATTCTCCCCCCAGGTTTTGCTAGACCCACAACAAGAGGGGAGTCTCCATTGTGCTGTGTGGAAGGGAAAAGCCGAGCCTTCTTTCAAGGGTGCAATCCATAGCATCAACAATTTTTGGCATGCCCGGTGGGACTCATTTTAATGCTCAAAAAAATTCCAAGATTAATGTTGGTCCTGTTACAGCAAGAATGAACCACTAATCCAGCATCTGACTTTAATCAAGTGATTGTGGGATAGTTTGTGCAAGGAGTTGAAGGATTTTTGGTGTGTTCTTCAACCAATCATCCTTTAGAGGCATTTCAACCAACACCAATGGCAAATCCAAGTTGAATCAACTGGTTAAGCAGTCCTGGTGCCATCAAAAAATCACATTTTTGGTATATATAATTCCATTGCTCAGTAGCATGGACCTTGTTTTCCTTCATATAACTTTGATCAAGCTCAAGTTGTTCATGGCATCACCTCAAGCAGCTCTCTTGGTTGCCCTTCACCTAGTGTAAAAGAAGTAATGCTAGAATTTAAGAAGCAAGTGATGGAGGTAAATAGATCAGAGGAGCAAAATAGATATCAGCAAGAGCTTATGTAAAAAGAGGAGTGCTTGTTGAGGCAAGATCAGGACTTGCAACCGATGAAGGAGGAAGTACCAAAATGGAAGAGTCCATCCATTCATGGCAATCAACTCAACCATTCCTAAGAAGTGCCCTCCTATTCTAAAGAAAGCCCCCTCTTGTGCATCAAATCCTTTCTACCAAATAGCACTTGCTCACTCTAGCTCATCTGATATAGTAACCACTCCTGCTCTTAATCCCTTGTACCTAGCTTTCCAACATCAAAGGGCATTAGAGCAACCTATCATGGAGATTAACCTTCTCAATTTTTTAGAATGTGGACCCTCTTTTGATGGGAATCACCCTATATCTTTTGGAAAACAACACACCTCTCTTGAAGTAGCTCTTCATGTGCATGAGCAGACCCTTCCCAATCTCCCTCAACCTCCTCAAATCTTTCAGCATAGGAGTGCCTATCATGAACCAGCTCAAGACCTTGAAGAGGATAAAGTTGCTGCCTATTCACAAGGGAAAAGTTCCAATCCCAAGGTCATGAGTTGGAAGCAAACAATGGAATTATGCAGTAGAAAAAAAGAGGAGAGGCTTATTCATTTTGATAGAAGCCTTGAAGAAGATGAAGCTATTCCTACTCATCATGATGATGCTTGTGACCTCCAAGAAAGGCTCTTCCAAGAGAATATAGCCAAGCAAATTACATAATTGGAGTCCAGAATGAGGTTCTTCAACCAAGGTGTGATGGACGGTTCAAATCAAGCAGAAGATCCTACATTTGAACACACCCCATCTACACCCCTCCAAGAGAGCTATCAAGCCATATCTGATGTGGATGAAGTGTTGGCCAAATGGAAGGAGGAGAATCCTTCGATTTTATCTCAGGGTTTGCCTCCTCTTCCACATGAGTCTATCCATCAACCCTCCACTCCATTCTTTCTCAAGGAGGAACCTATTTTGAAAGAGGCAAGTGAAGAAGAGAGGATCCAATTTGCAGCTACCCAAGAGGCTATCATGAGTGACAATGAATATGAAATCATCATGGATGCTCCCTTTGAAGACATTATCAACAATGGAGAAGACACAGGCTATGCATACATGCAGATGTTCCAACAATATGAAGAAGAGGTTGACAAACTTTATCTATCAACAATGGATGATGAGGAAAATAAGCATGGTGAGTTCTCTCCTCATTTGATGAACTTCCTTGTTGCTTTGATGAAGAGACTAACCATGCCATGGGACCTGAGTTAGAGGAGGATCCGGAGGATGTTTTTGAACAACTAGAGACTAGTTTTTGAGCAAGAAAAGGAGAGGCATGTCCATCTTGATGAAAGCTTTGAAGAAGAGAGCCTTGAGCAAGAAGGTGATGTTTTGTGGGATGAGCAAGCAGTTTGTGATCTCATTTCAGACATCACAACAGTCACCCTTTTCAAGAAAGCCATGAGGAAGCAGAAAATAAGTTTGACAGTCTCATCAATGAAGTAGAAGGGAACAAGTCAATCCATGATGCATATCAAGGGGGTTATGATCTAGATGATCCCTATGGTGATGAGCCTACAGTTATTGACTTCTTGGTGAGATGCACTAGCATGAAGGGCCAGTATCAGGCAAGCTTCCAAGAGCAAGATGAATACATATATGTTGGAATCATGTTTGACCCTGATTCATTTGGATACAAGTCAATCAAGGTGGCAGACAAGATGAGCAAGTCACCAAGTCTCATTTCCATTCAGCGACTTGTCTGGCACCATAAGTTTTCTTGCCATGAAGGAGACTTCAAAAGTTTTCCTTTTGATCCAGGAGGGAGGCAAATGTATCTAGTTAGTTGTATATAGTAGTTTACTTTCAGTCGTGTGTCTTTCATTTCCCCTAAGTGTTGTTTGCATGTGTGTGTAGTTTTTTAGCCTTTGTTGTGTGTGTTCTCCTTTGTGTTTGAGGTAAAATCTTTACTAGTTCATAGTTCCTTACAAGGTTGTTAACTTCTCCAAGATGCGTCCTGACTCCAGGCCCAATGGACTTTGAGGCTACCAGTCTTTTTAAGCATAGCAGGCATGCTTCCCCTGGGAATTGCTAAATTTGTTGGCCATTTTGGTCTTACAGGCCAAAAATATGTCTCCTTTCCCTATTGTCCTAAGCTGTCAATCTTGGGTGTATTCCCCCTACTGCAATTGTGCCATTTCCCTTTGTAGTAGACATGTTCTGTAAAGATCTAAGTGACTTGAGCTTTCTAGATGTTTTGGGTTGATTCGAAGCTTTATTTCACTGTGGGCAGCTAGTTTTCACAAGCCTTTTGGCAAAGGAATGGGCCAACTTCAAAGAGATATAAGTCTTTTACAAAGCTCTAAGGATAAAGTGCCCTTGTGGAGGGCAGTCAAGTTACAAATTAGACCGTTCCAGCAGGCTGTGCAGGGCAATTATGGACTCAAAAGTTCCCTTGCGGAGGGCAGAGATCACCTTCAAAAAAATGACAAGGCAGAAGGCCGAAAGGTAAGTTTCCCTTCAGAGAGAATCATTGTAAAAGACAAAGGATTTCTTCAGACTTTTGGTCTGAAGAAAATCCATGTGGAGCCAAAGGATGAATTCCTTTAGACTTTTTGTTTGAAGGAATTTGTTGAAGGAATTTCTCAAAGGAAAAGACTAAAAGAAAGAAGGGCCTGAACTTTGAAGGGAGGATTTCCTTCAGACAAAATGTTTGAAGGAATTCCTTCAGACATTTTGTCCAAAGGAATTCAGAAGACAAGGGAGCCTGAAGGAGCCCAAAGGGTAAGTGCCATTGTGGGGGACTCCTAGCAACCCAAAATGGGACCTTTTCCAAGGTTGAAGGGACACCTTCCCTTTGGGAAGGTTCAAATTAAAAAAGGCCAAAGGAATACAAAAGGCCAAAGAAATTGCCAAAGGGGTGACAGGCCCAAAAACATCAATTTTAGCGTAGCAAACTCACCGTTGGCAGTTCAAACATCTAGTGATGGGCACACACACGTCAAATTCAAGGCAACAAACTAGCCATTGGCTTTCAAATGGTGACGACCCTGCGGACGTCAAATTTATGGTGATGAAATCGTTGTTTGGTTTTCGAATAGTGACATGCCCACAGACGTCAATTTTGATGGGATGTGTCAGCCATTGAGGACAAGCCAAAGGACTAATGCCTTCACAACAAGTGGCCCAAAAGAGCTCGAATGGCATAACCCTGACATAATTCAAAGGGGCATAAGACCCGAGGGAAACTCAATGACCCATTGAGAAAGCAGTGCGAAGAGCCAGCAATAGACAAAAAGATAGCCCGAGAGCTGAGTTGCTAGGAAAGAGATAGAAAATAGTGAAAGCACAACCATGCACACATAAGTCAAGCATAGAAAAGAATAGAATAGCCCAAGTGGTACACAAAAAGCGTCGGCACAAGAATTTATTGCTGCGGATGAGACAAAGTGACCCATGCTTTTGCAAGAACATTTAAGATGGTTTAAGTTGTAAAGTCAAGACTTGTGACATCTACAACATGGTTCTTCCACGTTGTTTCTAGAAGGATGACACCAGCATGAGCAAGTTTACTCTTTCCAAGTTATTTCAACACAGCATGGGCTGCTTTTTCTAGAAGGTGCCAGAAGTCTTTCTCTTTATGCTATATATTGTAACCTCTCAAGAGAGGAAGATATCTCTCAACTTGTATGGTGAAGCCCTACAGGATTTTACCTTGAATCAAGACATAGCATTTTTACCTCCATTTGAGTTTGCACTTTTGAATATGTCTATGGTTTTGTCTTTTGTTAAGTCATTTTCCCTCATGCTTTCATAGAACGATTCCAGCATGTCTAGTGTATTGTGAGTTCTTTTGCAGGTCAACAAGAAGTGTCTACAATAGAGTATAGGTGCATGTGAATAGGCTAACATAGTGTCTTAGAACACCTCTGGTATTTCTTCCTCCCTATATCTCCAGAGGACCCCTTACTAAAACACTGATGCAAAAGAGTTCTCTCGTGTCAAATGAAGTGTATATTAGCTTGTTCTTGATGTAAAGTGTATGTCAAAGCTATGTAGATCAATCATTTTTTGGTGCATCGCCATTTAGATAGGTTTTATTTCAGTTATATCCTTCTCCCTTTTCACCCCCCCACCAATATTTGCAGTAGTAGTAAAAGACTTCAGATATGCATCAAAGGGAGCTAGCCCTTATCGAGAGATTCTCTGCCCAATTTTCGCCAAACCCATTGCAAGAAGAGAGTCTCCATTGTGCCGCATGGAAGGGAAAAGCCGAGCCTTCTTTCAAGGGTGCAATCCACAACATCAATAGTAATAAGTATACGATTATATTTTATATTCTTATACTTTAAATTTATTTTACTAAATATAAAAAATTAGGGCCACTCTGTACCTTCTGAAATCAATTGCAGAGTTGTAAGAGTTACAATTTAAAAGTTAGTTTTTGTAAAATCCATTCTAGTCAATACTTAGTTTTCAAAATTTTAGGATAAAAAACTGAGTAAAATATTAGAGTTATTAATCTCTAATCTAAAGTATGGACATTAATGGTCAGGATAGAGATAGGGAGCCATATATATAGATAGGGGCTCATGTATGGATTGGTGGAGATAGAGATAGGGCCTATGTTAACATAGATGTAGCATATATATAATATGACAAGATGGAACATGTACAGATACATTGACTTATCTCGACTAATACATCCAACCCTTGATGAAAACCCAAACCACTATTCCCATATCATATTGACGGTCTAGGTTTTAATGTTAACACCATTCTAGGTGGTGATATTCCCAAACAAGAGCCCTAACGTACTCTGAGTATACCCTAGTCCCCAATAAAGTAAATAAAGGGATGGAATAGGAGTGGGCCCCCCACCATAGATATATGGGGGAACCACTCTAAAAGTCTTATTTTGATCTCAAGCATATATATAATATAGCATATATATAATATAGATGTAGCCTATGTTAACATAGATGTAGCATATATATAATATGACAAGATGGAACATGTACAGATACATTGACTTATCTCGACTAATACATCCAACCCTTGATGAAAACCCAAACCACTATTCCCATATCATATTGACGGTCTAGGTTTTAATGTTAACACCATTCTAGGTGGTGATATTCCCAAACAAGAGCCCTAACGTACTCTGAGTATACCCTAGTCCCCAATAAAGTAAATAAAGGGATGGAATAGGAGTGGGCCCCCCACCATAGATATATGGGGGAACCACTCTAAAAGTCTTATTTTGATCTCAAGCCTACAATAAGTTGAGGGAAGATTATCTTACCTACTTTATTTATGCCAAAGAGTAAGGCAAAGGAAGCTTGTGTTCCTGATATCTATCTCTGCTTCACCCAATAGCATATCTAGGGAAGTTTACCTTCTTGATAGATATAAAAAGAAAAAGGCATAGTTTTTAAGGTAAGATCACCTTCTTGATATCAGGGTTTGCTTTACTTTTGGATTAAAGCATAGTTATCAAGTAATGCTTGATTCTAGACAGATAACTTTATTCTTTCTATACCTATTTAGCTATGCCTTACCCAATAAGGCAATGGAAGTATGCTTCTTGATGTATAGATTTGTTCATGTCATATGCACTTGCCTTTCTAGAATAGATTCTTAGTTATAAAGGGAAGTTTGTTTCTTGATCTATAGCTTGCATATTTTATTGTCCTACCTACTATTTGGAATAATGTGTGAGATTGAAATTGAAGCATGCTTGGATTGACTCATATGTGTGACATTTGTTATGGAATGAATGGCATATTTTTAGGATGAATTTTGAATGGTGTTTTAATTTATTCTATTCCGAATGGAGTGTACTAGGGTGATTAGCTACATTCATGTCTAGTATAAGCTACTGTATCATGACTACAAATAGATGTCATGTACATGAGTGATTACATACATAAATGTAGTAATAGGTATGTGGTAGATGTCGTGTATGAATGATGGTATCATGATTACATGCATGATACGTGCTGCATGCTATAAGGCAGTCATTTATACATATCGATAGAACCATAGATTGAAAAACCTACAAACTATTTAAGAATTTGGCCTAAATCTACCTTCAGGCCTTTTACGTGATCATCCCTAGTCTTTCCTTTCTCTATATAATTGAGAATGCCCCCTCTCCTTTCAGAATATGGCTTAGTCAATGCCCCCTCTACTTTCTCTATATAGGGGATAATACCCCCTCTCCTATTTCTCAAGCGTCCCTTGATAATAACCCCTCTCCTTTATCCCTTGATCCAATAATGGCCCCTATACTGATTTTCAAGCATGATAATGTCCCCTCTCCTTTCAATATATGGTTCGGGTAAGATAGATATGTCTAGGATTAGATATAGGTATTCAAAATCAAGATATGACTTAGGTATTTAATCAGTTAGGGTATATTCAAGTAAATTACTCAAGTAGGCCATATGCAAGTAGGTACGAAAAGAAGGATCGGTAGGTAGGGCATACTCAAATAGGTAAAGTAGGTAAGACATACTCAAGTACAAGAAGGTAGGTAGGGCATAGTCTAGATCAAGATATGTTTCAAGTATTTAATCAGATAGGGCATACTCAAGTAGTTAAAGTAGGTGGGGCATACTCAATTAGGTAAAGTAAGGGCATACTCAATGGTATAGATCTATTACATACGTAACATGATTCAAAGCTTTTTTTTTATTCTATCTTCCAATCCTAAAATTAATGAAAACTAAGTATTGCGCAGAATGGATTTTGAAAAACTAACTTTTTTAATGGTAATGCCTACAACTCTAGAATTGGTTTCAGAAGATGCAAAGTAGCTCTAATTTATTATATTTAGTAAAATAAATGTAAAGATTAAGAATATAAAATGTAATATAAATTAAATGTAAACTTATACTTTATTAAAAAAATTTATTAAGTATATGCTCACACTATCACAAGTAAATAGTAAAAGATAAAAAAACATCTTACCAAATAATGTGTGCCTTTTGCTAAAGGGTGTACACCCTTTATACTACATACAACATACAACCTTTACGAAAGGACATATGCCATTTCATTCTAATTTTTGTAAACATTTACATTTCCCTTTAAAACATGTCTTTTAAATGCCCTTTTAACATTTCAATCTTTGACTTTTCCATTTTTCCTACAAAAGTTTTTCGGGTTTAGGATTGGAAAGATCTGAACCTAGCCTAAAACTAGTAATGTAGCAGCGCAAATGATATTTAGGAAATTTTGAGTCTTTTTCATCTTTGTCGACACATCTAATAAGACATATTTTATTATTATTTTAAAAAATAGATAGAGGGGAAACATAGTTTTTGAATATATAATTTGTTTAATGTTAAACTATTATTTTTAATAATTTATACACAACATATTTCATTGTAAACTATATACATATCGTTACAATTATCTTTATAACTTTTTGATTGTTAATCAAACTTTTATAAAACTTATACCTGACCAATCTATGTATCGTTGGCTATGTTTTAAAAAAAAAAATAATAATTCATGAAATTAAAGTCAAAAAATTGTGTTTCGTACACTTGCAATTCCAATTTTCCATCTCTCTTAACATGTAAAATTATTTTAAAAATATATATTTATTAAAAAATTAATAAAAAAGTATCATAACCTATCTTCATCATTTCATCTATCCATAAATGAAATTTCACACAAAATTAATTCGTTAACTTAAAAAAAGTATCTTGTATGTATGTAGTATCCTTATTTCTTTATCAAAAAATGTCAAACTATTGTCATAAATGCATCCATTTCACATACTTTAAACATATAAGTATTGAAAAAAATTATATATTTAGAAACTACATTCATAATGCAATAATTCATATTGTTATGTTATTGTCAAATTCATTTTCCAAGTGTCTCTAAAACTTTCTCCAAGTTTTATTATTATTATTATTATTATTATTATTATTATTATTATTATTATTATTATTATTATTTTTTTTTTTTTTAAAACAATTCCGTTTAACCCCTCTCCCATTACCCCCTTCTCCGTCCCTATCTGCGCCCTCCGATTTTGTTCTCCATTATCTTACATCTACCTAAATAATGTGACTAAATGGATTAGTGAGAATGCAGTCTTCCCTAAGCCCTATCTAGTGAGAATGCAATCTTCCCTAGGCCCTATCTAATACAAGTGAGCCCCATCGAAGTTAAAGGTCTTGGTGTCTTGATGCAATTATATTGTTATTTGTTTGGGATATTTAGTTTCAAGAAGGTTTTAATTAGGAATGTAGTCTATCTCAGAGTGAAGTAAAGATCATCAAAAGTAATACATGGCATATTCTTTTTTAGTATCATCCTTTTGAACTATCATAACTCTTAAAGGGAACTAGAGTGGATGATCTGTAAAGGACGAGGTGACAGTTGGAAGAAGGTGGATAACTCTTAAAGGGAACTAGAGTGGATGATCTGTAAAGGATGAAGTGACAGTGGAAAGAAGGTGGTTGGTTGTGTTATAGGAGGATTACATTATGAATTCCTCATGGTGTCACTTTAATCCTTTTCGAAATTGTTGGTCCACGCAATGCTAGTATTTTTATTAAACCTGAAGGCTATTAATGAATTATATATGCTAAGAAAACATAGCGAAACATATTCAAATAGTATTAACATTCCCTAAGAAATACCTAATTTGGTGTTCAACATGTTACTTAATTTGGTGTTCTCCCTTAAATATGGTGATATGTTAATTTTTGCTTTGATTTTGGAGATAATAAAATCAAAGGGTGGTATGTTAATTCTTGCAAACCGATTCCAGTAAAAGGTGAAGGCAAGGGAGGTGCGCTGTCATCGCTTCTTTGCTAAAACTGTAAAAAAATAGATTGGGAAGGCTTTGGCCCCAGCGAAAACTAACCCTCTAATCATTATTGAAGGGGAGCAGCTACAAAATGTATTGGAGTGGGAACCTTTTTTTGGTCAAACAAAGGAACGATATGTTAGTTCACCAAATTATGGCCATCCCTTTCTGATCTTCACAAATGGATAGTTAAGGAATGAAAGCCGCTGATGGAAGGTAATTTGCAGATCCTTCCCTGTGCCAAAGGCTTCTTTGTTGTTATTTTCAATCTTTTGAAAGATAAGAATGTTGTGTTTCAAGATGTATTTTTGTCTTGGAAATAGAACAATATATTGTTCAAACCCTGGTATATGTCCTTTGACCATTTAATAGAGGTCTTCAATATCAGACCGGTTTGAGTGAGATTACCCCATCTTCCGTTTCAAGTTTGGTATGATGGGCTACAAGCAATAGGTGATGCTTTGGGCAGAATGTTGCCTATGAATAAAAATACTAAACATCAACAACATTCTACATTTGATCGCATTATGGTTAATCTAGATGTATCAAATGATCTTCTAGAGTTCATTAACTTAAAGATTCAAGATCAGATTCGGAAGTAGCCTATTGATTATGAGGGTCTATCTTTTTGATGTTATAAATGTTATATGAGGGTCTATCTTTTTTATGTTATAAATGTTGCGAAACAGGGCATTTGGCTTCTACTTGTGGTATGGCAAATCAGAAGAAGGGGGTCTCGTGATGGAAAGTTTCCCTTCTTGAGAATGGAATGGAGGGAAGTGATTTCGATCAAAGTGTCAGTGAAAGTGAAATCCCTAAAAATCTAGAGGAAACTGCAGAGTCAGATACAGTTAGTGAAGTTCTTGAAACTCCAGAGATAGTTCCGAATTCATAACTTTGTGTGGATGTTGATTCAAATGGAAAAAATCCTAACTCTAATGGAACTGAGCTGAAGGCAAATCAGATTGAGGGTTTACGACCTTGGTCTCCTTTGAGGAACATTCAACCAATTGATACTTTAGAAGTAGCCATCCCTATTTTACCCAATTCAGAGGAGGGAGACGATTGGACTATGGTCAGCAACAAGAGTAAGGGTAGAGGTAAAAAAGGAATCAGATCCAGGTAAAATGGTTTATTTTGTGTCTTGCTTTTATTTTGTTACTGGTTTTTTTTGGTGCAATTTGTTTTGCTTTCAGCTAGTATAGGAGTTTTGTTGCGAATTGAATGTTTTATCTTTTTCTCCTTATAAAAGGTAGGGTCCCTATTTAAAATCTCATTTTATCATTAATGAAATAAATAAAATCAATGTCTTATTTATAGATGTCAAGAATCCTAAATATGATTTAAAAAACATATTTTCTAGTCCATTAATGCCTACTTTGTATTTGTGAAGCTATTAAAAATGATTTGTAATTCATCTTTGGGGTATTTTCTATGATTTTTACAAAAAGGATTGTACCATATATGAGGCATGGCATGTTAATAGGTTGCCCTAACTTTCTTGAGGCCAAAGGTAGGATCCTCTATATTGATTAAGTACTTCACTTGGTACTTGATAATAAAAGTTACTTTGTGTCGATTTTTTAGTGGAATTTAAATTTGGTTGTTATGTTCAAATTTATTCATGAGAGACATAAGCAAATATCTAGTAAGAGAATTAACTATAGCGATAGATTGTAAAGAGAAATTGTACGTTGAACTGCAGAATTTATATTTTGAAATTCGATACAAATATAAACTATCATAATAAGCTTTTTATGAACTACAATTCAAAAACCTACTCAAAATAGTTAATGAATTCAATAATAAAACTGATTTTAAATAATATCTCTAACTAAATATAGTTTTAATTAAAGAATTCACCTTCAAAATATTTAAACAAAATTTATACATAATTCTCATAACTACTTTAAAATGCAATGAAATTATAAAAATTAAAAGATAAAAGAAAGAGAAAACAAAACATTTAAATATCAACAGAATATTAATTAAAATATGTCAATAACTATATCAATTTAATTTAAAAAAAAAATGACAAACAATTGCTAAAATCCTACTAATCTCATAATAATTTTCTCTTCCATTAAAAAGAAAGATGTCTTCATTATTTCAACTTAATATTAAAAAAAAAAGGACAAACAATCCCTAGATAAATCCTACTAATCTCATAAGAATTTTCTCCTCCCTAAATCAGAAATCCTACAAATACATTAAAAGGAAACATGTCTTCATTAAAAGAGCCTCCCCAGAAATAATTTGGCATAAAAAATTGTAATCTAGAGAAAAAGTCGTAATCTAGAGAGAGTAAAACGCACAAACAATAGTTGCATACAAGGAAAAATATGGATCTAGAACTAACTTAAATGTAGCCTACTTATACCAAGTATTTATAAGAACACAGATGGCTCAGGCTGCCCTACAAACAAACACCCTCCAAAATCACCCTCTTCCGAACACCACAAAGTAGCGACAATCATCTAAAGTTTATGCACATCTAAGGCATAGTTCCAAACAGGTGCACGTTGACTCACTCCCACTCACCAATGTAGAACCTTAAGTACATTAGCTAAGGTCCAGCCAATAAACGCTTATCTCTTAGTGTGACAAGTACATGTGGCATACAATAAACACCCTCAACTTTGTGTATGGTCTTTTCATTTTTCATTTATTTTTTAACAAACCATTTTGTTTCCAATTATTCATTATTTTCTGCATCAGGTGTACTTATTCGCAGAGAAATGAGATTAAAGATCATATCTTATTTATTTAATATTTATTAAAAGAATAAATTAATTCAACAACTTTGAAAATTAAAAAACATGCATTAAAAAGATTAAAATCATTATTTCATAATTTCAATATAGATTAATTAAATAAATAAATTATCTTATATAATTCAAAATTTTATAATATAAAAAGATTAAAATAATTGTTTCATATTTTCAATACAAATCAATTAAATAAATGATTTTTATAATTAAAATTGTATAAAATTATTGTATTAAGAAAAAATTATAAAAAACTATCTTCAAAATTAAAGTTTTTGTTAATCAACTAATTAATTAATCAATTAAAAATAAATAAATAATAATAATTCAAAAACAAAGCCATATTAATAATATATTTTGTTGAAAATATCATATTATATTTCTATTAAATTTTGTTATATAATTTTATTTCTTCTTAGAATATAATAAGATAGATTTTTTAAAATATTTTTGATCGTCCATAAAATTTTAAAGAAACATTAAACTTAAGTTTTCTTTTTTAATTTGTTGAAGAGCGAAAATTAATTAAGTTGTAACTTTTCTTAAATTGTTATTAATATGTTGTAAATTTTATATATAGGAAGAGTATAGAGAATTGTCAAAATGTTCAAACAAAATTAAAGTTTCTTCAAAATATTATAGTGTTTAAGATTATTGTAGTTTTACATGATATTTGTGAGGACATTTGACATTGGAGCTAGTGTAAGCTTGTAAGTTCATGCTATAGTCTTGTTTAATAACAAGAACATAAAGCACCAAGTCCCTGTGAGAAGCAGAGGTCAAACAAATCAAGGAAAGTTAAAATACCTTTGTAATTGATATTAGATCATGAACACTTTACATGGTTTGTAGAGCCAAATCAAGGTATAATAAGTAAAAAACATTATAAAGCTTGAATCTCCTTATGTGTTATGACAGTCCCCTGTTTTGCAATTTTATATTTGTATAAATTGATACATATTCATTCAAGCAGATGCCTACTATTTGTGTCTTAAAATGTTTTTAAATGCTAAATTCCTTTACCAAAATCAGTTCTCAAAAGAAAATTTTGTTTCTCTTTATATCTTAACTGCAGAAAGATATGATCCTTGTAGTTTTCAAGCTAAAACACATTAACTATTCAGAAAAAAGATAGAAAACGTACTTATACATATCTAAGGAAGGTGCAAAAAATAGTATATACTATTAGCAAGGAAAAAAATGCCAATAATTTTTAAAAATAAAAAGGAAAAAAAATGTTTTTAATAGGTACTCAATTTCCATTCAACAATACTTTGAATCACAGATATTTGTCCTTTGACTTCATGCTTCCCATTCATATCAATAGTCCTGTGTGTAGATTTTCCAATAACCTTGCTGTAAAATTTTGCATAACTATCAAAGGAGGAGCTTGATACTTCAATTGACATGTCAGTGGCTCTGATTAAACTTGAAATTAGAAGAAGCCTTGAGGATACCCTGCAAAAAATAAACTTGTAGACTTCATGCTTCCCATTCATATCAATAGTCCTGTGTGTAGATTTTCCAATAACCTTGCTGTAAAATTCTGCATAACTATCAAAGGAGGAGCTTGATACTTCAATTGACATGTCAGTGGCTCTGATTGAACTTGAAATTAGAAGAAGCCTTGAGGATACCCTGCAAAAAATAAATATGTAGACTAGAAACATGATTTTTTTTGCCATAAACATTGGAAAAATAGGTTAAGACACCGTAAGGCTACCCTCAAATCAACCAGCCTACCGAGCTGTGTGGACCTATGTAAGCATGGTGGACATTGGAAATGATAGCACAAATGTTTACACATAAGAACAAAATTTAGCAAAATCATATTAATGAGTATCACTTGTGTAAGAGGATTGGCTTGAGGTCCTCTAGATGAAAGACCAGAAAACATGGATTACCCTGAGTCAAAATTGTAGCCTTTTATTTCATATGAATGAGCTGCTCTTCCAAGTAGATCATGACTTTCTAAAACCAAAACATCCTGACCATATCTACCCAGAAGGCTAGTAGCACTATGTCCCCCAATTCTATTGCCAATAATTACCACATCTACCTCAGGCCTTCCTGGAACACTGAACTCATCAGCTTAGCTAAATGGTCTTTCACATATAAACATTTCAAATGCTTCTAAGATGGAAAGGCTAAGCATCAAAATAAACAAATAAAATAGAAGCAATAAATCTAATTTTTTCAGTTTCATTCCATTAAACACTCCGCAAACCTAATTTTAAAATCCTATTTGATGTAATATGAAACTTATGTCAATTGAAAATAAAATCATTCAATAGAGAGTTGTTTGAGTCCATTTTAAATTGTATAAAAGTCAACTTCACTCGACAACAGTCATTTGCCATGGTCCATAATCAATAATTCATCAAAAGTTAAAAGAAATATAAGATTTTTAGAGCTGCACATAGATAAAAACACTGTCACAACCACCCAACCTCTTATGTAACATGATAAAGTTCGAAAAAATCCCATAGTAAGGCAATAGGAACTAGTTATTTTGTTGTTAAGTATGTCAGTTGAAATGCATGGACCTCATCAAAGAAGATCATTTTATGGCTTAAGGTTCACTCTTAAATAAAACAAATGAAAGGCTTTATGGCCTACCTTGCCTTTATATGTATAAACACACGGTCTATAAATTTTTGTCCAAACTTATACCCTTTTATTTGAAATGAATGATTTGCGCTTGAAGGTAGATCATGACTTTCTAAAACCAAAATATCTTGACCGCATCTAGTTAGAAGGCTAACACCACTAAGTACCCAAATTCCACTGCCAATAACCACCACATCTGTGTCAGGAGTTCCTCAGACACATAACTCGTCAGCTTAACTAAATGGTCATTCACATAAAAACATTTCAAAAAAAATGAAAAGCAGTAAATTTATCTTTTCAATTTCGTTACATCAAACATTCCAAAAACCCTTTTTTCTTGGCAGGTAGGGGGTTTGATGGCTGTCCAAAAACTAATTGCTACAACAAAGTGGACAGCATAAGAACAAACACATAAAGACAAGAGGGAGAGAGAGTAGATAGAAGACTCAAAACATGAAATATATATATATATATATATATTCCTTTCAAAATTACAATAAAAAAAAACTTCATACAAATTAGTACAGAGCTACTGCTCTGCTTTCTTGACTTGCCCCAATCTATGGAGCTGCTTGTAGGAAATTTGTAGCTGCCTGTGCATACCCTGTGCTATTGCATACAAAACTTTATTCACTGCTGTAATATTATTTTGCTCTCTGTTATTCTCTTCACACATTCCTTCTACTGCTATTGCAGGCTTCTATTCTCTCCGTCTCACTTTTTTTTTTAAAAACTAACCGTAGTAATCTTTTCTTTTGTCTTATTTGCATGCCCATGAAAATCGACGCTCAAATCTAATTTCAAAATAACCTACCACATTCAATGGTGGCAGGGCAAACAGTTGTTGGGGCAGATTTGGAAGATTCCCAAAAAAAATTGATGCAAGGGCATGCTGTATTAAAGGCTTTGATGAAAGATTACTAAATTCCAATACTCCCTTTTAATCTGAAATCACCTGTCATTTAACAATTTTCTTTTTGGAACTGATCTTTGGAGCTAAACCTTTGCATTTACCTTTCTGAATTGGATCTTCGAAGCTATTTCTATCATTTTGGACCACCTCTAGAGTACCTTTCTACATCTCCAAAGCTTTGCTATAATCCATAGCTGTCCTGATGAAATCCGTAGCTGGACTGATGAAATCCATAGCTGGACTGATGAAATCCATAGTTGAACTGTCAAGATTTGTAGCTGGACTGACAAAATCTGTAGTTGGATTGTCAAGATCCGTAGTAATCTTGTTGAAATTTGTAGCTCTATTGTAACTATCTTTCTGGTGCTATACACCTCCAAAGTTGTATACAATGCCTAGCCTATATCTTAGGCATTCAAAAGAATTTTTTGGCAATACCTTGGTAAAGATGTCAGTGAGCTACTGCTCGAATATTCAATATTGTAACTCAATCTCTCTTCGTTCTACGAACTCCTTTATAAACTGATAATTGATCTCAATGTGCTTGCTTCATCTGTGGAAGACTAGATTCTTTGTCAGAGCTATTGATGAAACGTTGTCACAATGAATGGTTGTACCATCTTGTTGCTCACTCAAATCTGCTAAGATTATTCTCAACCAAATACCCTGACATGCTGCTACATTTGTTATAATATACTCAGCTTCTATTGTGGAGAGAGAGACAATGGCCTGCTTCTTGGATGCCCAAGAAATTGCTCTTGAACCTATGTGAAAAACATAACCTGATGTGCTCTTCCTATCATCTACATTACCTGCCCAATCACTATCCATGAAACAAACCAGCTTAAACTCATTAGATGCACCATACAATATGCCATACCCTAGTGTGCCATTCACATATCTCAGGGTCCTTTTTCCTTGCCAATATGTGTGCTTAGGTTGCTTTATGAACCTAGAAATCAAACTTACTGCATACATCAAATCAGGTCTAGTAGTTGTCAAGTACATGAGACTTTCAACCATGATCTTGTAGAGGGTTGGGTTTACTTCCTTGTTGCTGTCCTCTTTACTCAATTTCATACAGGGATTGGGGCAGGTTTACTATTCTCCATTTTGAATCTCTTCACAATCTGTTTAGCATAGTTAGTTTGCAAAATAAATATGCCATGCTTTGTTTGTTTGACCTCAATGCCAAGAAAATACTTCAGTAGACCTAAGTCTATCATCTCAAACTCATTCTTCATTGCCTCTTTGAAATCAACAATGAAGAGATCGTTATTTCTAGTAAAAATCAGATCATCTACATACAAAACAATAATCAAAATATTACCTTCAGCTGCTTTGATGTAAAGAGTGGCCTCACTACTACTTTTGCTAAAGCCATTACTCACTAGATACGAGTCTATGCTATTATACCATGCCCTGGGTGCTTGTTTCAGCCCATAGAGGGCTTTCCAAAGTCTATATACCTTGTCATTTTACCCTGGGACTTCATAGCTAGGTGGCTTCTCCACATACACTTCCTCTTTCAGCACCCCATTCAAAAAGGTTGACTTCACGTCCATTTGATACATCTTCCATTTATGTTGGGCTGCTATTGCTATGACGGCCTGAACTATTTTCAGCCTTACAACTGGTGCATATGTCTCATCACAATCTCTTTCAGGCTGTTATTTGTACCCTTTGACAACTAGCCTTACCTTATGTCTTTCAATCTTTCCATCAGCAGTAGACTTGGTCTTGTAGAGCCACTCATCTCCAATCACTTGTTTACCCTTGAGTAAATCAGTTAGTTTCCATGTGTCATTCCTCTCTATAACATCCAACTCCTCATCCATGGCCTTACACCACTTCTTTTCTTTCACAACTTCCTCAAAGTGCATTGGATCACTATAAGAAAATAATGCAAAATCTATATTCTCATAAATCTTCATCACACTCGTCCTACGTGGTATCAATGAGGCGAGTGTAGGGTCTAAGTTACCTCAGGAGTTGTTGTCTTGACCTATGGAGCTACTATACTACTGACCTCCAGAGATGTTGCTCTATTGAAATTTGGAGCTACTGATCTCCAGAGTTGTAGACCTCCAGAGCTGTTATACTACTGTCCACCTCTGGAGCTACTATTCAGTTGAACACTTGTGGAGCTATTGTTCTCCAAGGCTTTATGGTAGTTTCTCCTCAAGTTGCTACTCTCCAGAGCTCCTCTAGAGTTGTTGTCATCTGGGGCTTCTTCATCTTCAAGGGGTATTGTGACTGAAATACTCATGGTGTTATCCGCCGTTCCATCCCATGCTTCATTCTCAATGAACTCAACATCCCTGCTGGTCACAATCTTTTTGGTGATGGGATTATACAGTTTGTAGGCTTTTGACTCATCACTATAGCCTATGAATATATATTTTTCACCTCTATCATCAAATTTTTGCCTCTTCTCCTTTGACATAAATGCATATGCCACATACCCAAAGATTCTTCGCTGGTCAACATTCCATTTACTGTTTGTCCACATCTCTTGTGGAATCCTATCATGAACAGCCTTTATAGGGCACCTATTCAATAGGTAAATTGTTGTTGCTACAGCTTCACCCCAAAAATCATGTGATAGTCCTTTTGCTTTCAGCATGTTTGCTGCCATCTCTTGAATGGTTCTATTTTTCCTTTCGACCACTCCATTTTGTTGTGGAGTATACCTAGTTGTAAATTAATTTTTTATGCCTTCATTCCTGCAAAAATTTAAAAATTCTTTGGAGATATACTCTCCCCTTCTATCCATTCTTAGGGATTTGATATAGTGGCCGCTTTGATTTTCAGCTGAGGCCTTAAACCACTTGAATTTATCGAAGGCTTCTGATTTGTTCTTCATAAAATAATCCATATTTTTTTGCTGTAATCAACTATGAATGTCATGAAATAACTATTTCCAGCCAAGGTGTGGGTTTTCATGGGACCACACAAACTTGAGTACACCAACTCCAATGGTACTTTTGCTCTCCTAGAATACCCTGATTGAAAGGGTTGTCTATGTTGCTTTCCTAAGATGCAGGCTTCACATTTTCCATCGGGCTCAACAATGTTTGGTAGCCCTCTAACAATGCCTTTCTTGGATAATAAATTCAAACCAGAAAAACTTAAGTGCCCATACCTCAAATGCCACAGTTTGGATGGGTCTTTGATGACTGTCCTAAAGGCAGATTGCTGTACCACTATTGTGAGCGCTAGAAATAGAGATGGGAATAACACCAGAGACTCAATATGTATCCTAAGAGGAAACATTTTGTTTCTTGTCATCTGCACTGCTGAAATCACTTTCTTGCTGCCTCCTTTATCAAATATCATGCACTCTTCATTTTCGATCAAGATTTTATAACTATTTTGGACCATTTGTTCAATGCTCAATAGGTTATGTTTTATGCCTGGGGCATAGTAGACATCCTGGATCTTCCTCCTCTCACCATTCTTGGTTTGTATGTTGACTGTACATTTTTCCATGACGGAAACTTTTTCATTATTTCCCATTTTGATTTTAGTTTGTATGCTACTATTTATGGAGGCAAAAAAGTTTTTGTTACCGCTCATGTGGTTGCTACAAGCACTAAGTACCATATTTCATCACTACTCTCAGCAAGGTTGCAAATAATAAATACATTTGATTGTTTTTCATTTTCAACCTTGTTCTCATTTGCCACATTAGCATTTTGGCCTCCATGATCACGTTTTTTCTTCCTATATTCACTAGAATAATGACCAAACATATGATAATAATAGCATTGCACATTGCTTTTATCATACCTCTGATTAAAACTATTGATCTTCTTCTTATCTTGGTAGTTTCGTTGTGATGTGCTTGCCTCCTCTTGGTCGTTTGAAACTCCTCTTCTAGTGTTGCTTCTTCCTCTACCTCTTTGACCTCTACCTCTATTGTTTCTTCCTCTTCCTCTACCTCTTGCATTGGTTTGAGCCTTTAAGACTTGCTCTAGGGAAGAAGCGGATCTTTTCAACCATTACTCATGGGTTTGTAGTGAACCCATCAACTCATCCACTGTCATTTTGGATAGGTGCTTGACCTCTTCAATGGCTATGACAATGGAGTCAAATCTAGAAGGTAGACTCCTTAGGATTTTCTCAATAATCCTTTGATCATCCATGGTTTCTCCATTTATTCTAAGATGATTAATCATGGTAGAAACCCTAGTGTGACAGTGTAAAATAGAGTCACTGCCCTTCATTTGCAAAGTCTCAAAATATCTTCTTAATAGTTGGATCTTTACCAATCTCACTTTATCAGTGCCCTTATAACTATTTTGAAGTATTTTTCATGCCTATTTTGAATAGTTTGTTGCTGCAATGTGGGAGAAAATAGCCTCTGTCAAGGCTGCCTCAATTAAGCTGAGGGCTTTTGCATCCTTCATACGGGTTTCTTTCAACTGATTTATTTGGGCATTAGATAGGGCTGCATAGGCTGTTGGATCTGTAGTATCTATGAAACCAATGATGACCAACTCCCATAGGTCATTTACAACCAAGATTTTTTTCATCTTCTTAGCCCATATATCATAGTTCTGTCAATCAAAATTCGGTGGTTTCTGCCAACCTTTGTTGTCTCCACCTACCATGCTTATCAAATCTGAGAAGGCTATTAATGCCTAGAAGATCTAGGGATTTTTCAAGAACACCTACAAACAATTTCTAACTGCTCAGAAAAAAAGGGCTCTGATACCACTTGTTGGCAGGTACGGGGTTTGATGGCTGTCCAAAAACTAATTGCTACAGCAAAGTGGACAGCATAAAAACAAACAAAGACAAGAGGGAGAGAGAGTAGATAGAAGACTCAAAACATGAAATATATATATTATATTTTCCTTTCAAAATTATAATAAATAGAAACTTCATTAGTGTAGAGCCACTGCTCTATTTCCCTGACTTGCCCCAATCTCTAGAATTGCCTATAGGAAATCTGTTGCTCCTTGTGCATACCTTGTGCTGCTGCACACAAGACTCTATTCACTGCTGAAATATTCTTTTTCTCTCTGTTATTCTCTTCACACATTCCTTCTACTGCTACTACAGGGTTCTATTATCTCTATCTCGCTTTTTTCTTAAAAAAACTAACTATAACAATCTTTTCTTTTGTCTTGTTTACATGCTCATGAAAATAGGCGCTCAAATCTAATTTCAAAATAACATACCACATTCAATGCTGGCAGGGCAAACAATTGCTAGGGCAGATTTGGAAGGTTCCCCAAAAAAAATATTGACGTGGAACCAGGCTGTACTAAATGCTCTGACGGAAGATTACTAAATTCCAACACTTTTTACAATAGTTTGATAGATGAATTTATTGAAGATTAATTAAATGTTGTTTAAAAAAAATCTTTAGACCTTGGAAAATAAAAGAATAGTGGTTTTGAACCTGGGCGCATGAGAGTCTGCAGCGAACGATACTCCTTCCTCAAATAAGGAACAAAAATAAAAAGTTGTTATTATGCCGCTCCTATATGAGAATTGTTCATTATGTATTGGAAACACTGAATTTAAAGAGCAAAATAATAATAAATTCCTCTTAAATCCATTGTAAATTTATGAAACTTAAATCTCCGACTGGAAGAACAAATTGTTGTTGAAGAGACAAAATTCAATGTTTTCTTCTTAAAAAAAGCATAACAAGAAACTCAATCCTATAAAGCATCTCTGCCCTTTCTGGAGTAGAGGATTTTGAAACAAAAGAAAGATGTCATTAGAGTAACGAGTCACCGACATAAACAATGACCCCGCCTTTGCAGCAGTTGCTTGCCATTCTTTTCTAGCTCTGCTAACTTCCTTTGATCGTCATATTTATCCAAGAGGATACAAGAAAATAGTTCAGGGGTAATGAACTGTACATTTTTAAGAATATCAACACATTTCCTAATTAAATGTGGACTATCAGTGCAGTAATTTGCTGTTTACAAATCTGAATGTGATAATTAATAGTTGATACAGCTGGATACAACCAAGAAAAGTACGTAATCCAACGAGAATTAGCTGACAGACAGACTGGATTCATAGGCACAACAAATACACGGCCCGTCTTAGTAATGACATTGACAGATTGCATGGATTTACTAGAAGGCCCCAACAACATGAAACACTCGTAGCCAGTCAAAATGCATCCAATAATATTATTTTATATCATGAGTTAAATTGTCTGCAACTTGCCTGCAACTTATTTAAATTAATTGTTCATATATTTTCAGCAGACAAATCAATACATTTTGATTTGCTAATAATACAAAGATTAACAATCAGATATAAAAAAGTGAAGACAGTAGTTTACCCTCCGAGACTATCAAGGTGTGGTTATATCTCATGTTATAATCTTGTATAATAATGGGATGTGATATTATCTTTGTCAGAACTAAAGGTATATGGTGACATTTCTGTCTAAAATTTATTTAGTTCATGTTACATTCTTATATGTGCAAGAAACTAGTGAAATATTGATTTTTTAAGGTTTTGTATTTAAATTATGTAGTTCATGTTGAATTCTATATGGATTATAAGTATTAAAGATTTAGAAACATAAAATTTTAAATATTTTCTTTAAAAAAAATAACATGATATAGAGCCCAGTAGATATAAGAGAAATTGCTACCCTACAGAAGCAGCTAAGGTATTATAGGGAAGATAAGGGAGGATATGGTGCCGTAGGAAATCCCATGGGAGGGTGCGGTATTTTGCTTTGATTATTGTATTTTTTATTTTATTTATTTATTTGGGGTCCAACTACAGTCATTTACAGTTGGATAACTTTGTTGATAAGTTCAACAATCTTTCGAACAGGTGTTCTCCATGACACTTTATAAGTAACACTAAGACATACAATATGTTTTAATGAAGCACTATCCGAATGAAGTATCAATGTTTTAGCCATGCAGGGAATGCAGGGATGGCTTTAGGAAGAACACATGTTAACCATATTCTGTTTGTGGGGAGTGCTAACAATTTTTAATTTTGTTGTTATATTTGCAAAAGCTTAAGTGTTGGATTGTTGGGGTGAACATACATTTACCCTAATAATTAAGCGGCTTCAGCCTGCAAGGGTTTGAACCTCCGGTTTTTCCCTGAGGATGGCCCATCATTAACCAGTCAGCCATGGCAGACGGACCGAATTCCAAACTAAATATTGTGCTTCACAATTACTAGCGGAAGGGGCAAGGGACCCTTGTTGAAAGTTTCCGAGTCATTTGTCATACAGCTCGAAATTTTCCTGCCGTAGTTCCCAATTTTCATCACCGAGTAATACAACATGATTTAACTGGGGTGCATACATGCTTGCTTGTCAGAAATAAGATATTATTATATTGCTGTTTTTGAGTTAATGAGGAGGGCAGCATGGTTTAGTATTTTTAAACAATTTATGTGTTCTCACCTCTTAATTGTTGAAGTCTTTCCCTCAACACATTATATTGCTTCTTATAAGTTGTTCCTATATTAGTTGTGATAGTAATGTTGTTTCTGCAATGGCTGATAATTTCATTGTCACCCAGCAACGATCACTGGAAGAGGAAAACGCTAATCTCGTTAAAAAGGTAAGAGTCGTCATCTCGATATCCCGATTGTCATCATAATATGTTTTCTTTTGTTTTAAAACCAGAATGAAATTCTGAACTTGACACAGTTGAGTAGAAGCCACATTGACATCACGGAAGCAGCAACCGACGAACTGGAAATTACACATGCTGAAACTCATGAACAAGATGTGCATCAAACTAGTCTCAATCTCAGGTAATTTGCATCATCATAAATTCTGCAAAATAATTCTTGTTAATCTTAGAGAAGATAAAATTTTATGAAGAGAATGTGTGTATGCAGCCTCTAAGGAATTGAAGGCCACCCTACCTTATTTGAGGTGGTTTGAAGGTCAACTCCATTGAATCAGACCACCTAAGTTTCTGCTTAATGCCAAGAAAACTAATGGGCCAGAATTTCTTATTTTTTCAAGTTATTAGTTTTCATTATGAGGTCGTAGCATTTTCTCTGGCCAAAGAAATAAAGAAAGCTGATTATGGGCTATATTTAGAGCGAAATTGTCGTGCATCACTCAGATTGCTACAGCAATCAGGGAAAAAACAAGATTTTATTAATTTTTCTTGATCTTGCAGATCTTCTTGATCTTTCTTCCAATTACAAAGTTATGTCCATGGGTTTCTTAAATAGATTTGAAAACAAACAATAATTAGAAAAGCAAACTGAAATTAACTACAGTCTAAAATTAACTACAGTGTAAATTTAACTACAGTCTTTGCATGCAAACAAGACTGAACTGCTTCTTTAACTGTGGTGCATGCATAAGGAGTGGAGAAATTATCTCCAGTGTCTAACAGCATCTGGAGTGAAGAATTTTAATTTGAATATTGGTTTGGCAAAAACATTTGGTATCATGGTGCCATATCTAAATGCAAAATTGACAGAAGAAATGATTTGTGAACAAGATTGTCTCCCAAGGGCTGTTGAATATTTGGAAGTGTTGAAATCCACTAGAGTAAGCAGGGTACGCTCATGGAGGTCTTTTGAGTATCATGTAAAGTATTTACAATGGTAATAATGACTTTATGAATGAAATGTAAAGCTTTGATTTGAAGAAAAGATTAAAAAGGGGGAGACATTTCCCATCAATTGATTAGTGGCCAATTATGTTGATATGTTTGGCTAAAGCTTGACATTTTAACTTATAATATTAAAAGGACAGATATTTTGTATTTAAAATATAATTTAATTATTGATTGATGCATAAATATTGGAATAATAGATTTTTTTAGGTTGGAGAGGATGGCATGTAAATATACTTTATTATATCTATATAAATAAATTAGATTATAATTTTTTTTTTTTTTTTTTAAAAAATTTAATTTATTTATATATATAATTTATTAATTATTTTATATAAAATTATAAAAAAAATTAAATATATTTGAAAATGACATTTATTTGTAAAAATTAATTAATAATATTCTCTTATTTAATATAATGTATGTACAATTTTAAAAAAATAAAAATCTTAATATGTATTTAATTTTTAAGAAAGAAATAAAGATTTTATTATATAATTTTTAAAATAATATATTAAAAATAAAATATTTTAATTAGTATTTCAAATTGGTAGAATAAAAATATTAGACCAAAGATGAATAAGAATAAAGTTTACATTTTTTAATAATGTTTGTCATCTTAAAAGAGTTGAACCAAACATAAGAATTAGTTAATTTGTATTTTTGTATGATATCCAATAAATTTCTAGAAGATGTAAGCAACAAAATAATTATTAATTCATATTTAAAATGATAGAATATATGTAAGCAATGAAATACTTATTAATTTATTCCTGAAGACTGTTCAGGATCACAAATGCGAAATAAAACTATAACGTGGTGCCATGTTAAGTGGTCTTTTTGCACCATTGTGCTTGGAAAATTTAAGTAGGTGCATCCTATTTATGTATTTTAGGACAAAGTCTAAGTACAACTAATGTTTTTTAAATTTCAATTGATTTTTGTTTGAAATAGATATGAAGGGATTAGGACCTCAAAAGTTATCATGAACTTTATTGACAACAATAGCTTAAATATATATTGGGAAGTATTGAATTAATACAATCAAATAAGTTTTTGTTTAGAGTTAGGAGGTTTTTAATGTAAGTTTTTAAGTTAAAATGTTAATCTTAAAAATTATGTCAAAAATATTTATAAACATTTAAAAAGTAAATTATAATGTATAGAATCACATTCATATTATGTATATATGTTCCATTTAAATTATGATTCACATGTTTAATTAAGATAGTTTACTTCAATATATATAATTATTATGACGAAAATGATTAATTTCAAGATCAATTATAATACTCATAAATATTATGTAAATATATATACAAAATATTTTTTATTGGTAAATTTTACTTTAATATATTAATATAAGACCATATTAATATAAAAGAAAATATAAAAATCTAAAAAAAAGGTAAATATAAAAAATGGTTGATATTATTTATAATCCTATTCAAATGTACATATTTTGACAATATATTATAAAGTGACTCCTTCTCCCTCTCCCTCTCCCTCTCCCTCCTCATCCTTGTAATTCATTAGGAATATATTAATACATACACATCGATGTATTGTAAGACAAATGAAGCATTGTTGTGCCAACATTTAAGGTGAAATCGTTTGTGATCAAGGATCAATAGGAGAAGGGAACATGTGTGCCTCTTAAGAGTTGGAGTAATGTGAAACTAAATTAGATATTGAATTAGATTTATAATTATTTAAAATTTTTATATTTAATTGATTTGTATTTTTAATATATTTATACTAACATATTAGTGGGCTTTTTATGGCTAAAATAAGGATGGCAATTGGGAAGGGAAAAAGTGTTTTAGAAGAAGGTAGAGCTATTTTGACGTTGGAGAATGGTTCTAGGTCTGTAAAGGTGGACAACATCTAGAGAGAATGACATCAATGACCCTCCTATGCAGAGATTTTAAGAAAATGGTTGTTTAAGCCTCTAGTTGTACTGTTAAAACTAATCCTAACATATTTTTTGACGAGAGGAGCTTGGAGTGATTTTGGAGAGGGAATAGTGATTGACTACGATGGTATGATATGTCAATTCAATGGCTACTGGCATAGGCTCCCAAACCTCCACAATTGGATAACAAAACATTTGCAAGCTCTAGTGAAAGATAAGATTGAAATTTGCCCTTGTGCTAGAGGTATTTTTATTATGATTTTTGATTCAGTTGAAGATAAAGAAATTATTTTCAATGACTATTATTGGGCTTGGGAGCAAGAGCATCATATGCTCTTGGCAAAACCTTGGCATCCATATTTCAATCCTCATACATAATCCTTTAATATTAATATGATTTGGATCCATTTGCCAAACTTACCCCTTTAGTTTTGGGATAAAATTATTTTTTAGAGCCATAGGAAATTCTTTGGGGGAATTTTGGCAAGTATATTCAATCATAGAAGAAAGGAGGCATTCTACTTATGCTCGTATTCTAGTTAATATTGATATCTCTAAGGAGCTCCCTGCTCATGTGGGCCTAAAAGTTAGGGACAAAACTTGGGATCAGCCTTTAGACTATGAAGAATTACTTTTTAGATGTCATAAATGTTTCCAAATTGGTCATCTAGTCAATAATTGTCGAAGTACCAAATTTAAAAAAGGAAATACTTGGTGGAAGGATGTTGTCCAAAAACATACTATAGTTCAAGTAGATAATGAGAGTGAGGTTGAGAGTGAAGTTTTAGATTCGGTTATGAAAACACCCACAAAAGTTTCAGATCATGTTTAGACTATTGTTGACCCTTGTGTGGAATCTTTAGTTAGGGAGGATAAATCCATTCAAGAAAATATTATTGCTACAATTGACTCTAGTGAGGGTTTGATGGTTCAATCAACTAATTTAGAGGGTGAGGGTTTGTTAGCCATGGTTTCTTTGTTGAGCCACAAACTAGGTGACGCTATTGAACTTTCCATTCCCATCTTGTTTGATTTAGGGGAAGGAGATGAATGGATGGTTGTGAGAAAAAAAAGGAGAGGAAGAGGTAAGAAGGATTTGGTACCACTTAATATGACTTTTATATGTCAAAATAAAAATGTTATGAGAGGGTCATAGTTTGTTTTAGTTTTGTTTGTATTCGGTTCTTGGGAGGCATTGCTTTTACGACTTTTAACAACTTGTTTCATTTTCCACTAGTAGAGAAACCTTTTTGTGTTTTATTTATTTTTATCTATCTCCATTGTATTATGGTGGGGCGCTATCAAAACCTTGAATATTTACCAATAATAATAATAATAATAATAATAATAATAATAATAATTTATACCAACATAATCATTAATTAGTTTATTTAAATATTACTAAATCAATAAATAATATTAATTAAAAATGATATTTTAATATTAAATATGGAAGAATTTGGAATTAAAATCGATCAATTTGGACTTAAAAAGAATAATTGTTTTAGAAAAAATATGTAGGAACTTTTTATTCAAATTAAAAATTTAGATCACACCATATGATCATCATATGGATGCAAATATATTCTAAGATTATGAATTGGATATCCTTATTTAAATAACTCTACCACATGTGTATAATACAAATTAGACCTATCTTAAAAGAAAATAATAAAGGTAATCAACACATTACAAATTGATCATTATAAAATATTTTACAAAAATTATGATAAAACTATAAAATCAAGATATTAACCTTAATTAATTGATAATTTAAGTGACATTGAATAATGATCTTCATTAATAATGACTTTATTGTTATCTTTAATGTGAATATAGTGCTTCATAAAAAATATATGTAAACCCAACAAAAAATCTCTATAACTATTGCAACTATTAAATATCATAAGCTGCATTTTTTTTTGTATTATTGGTTATGTAGATTCATTACTTGGGACTATTAGATATGTGACAATAAAGTTAAATGTTAGATCTCTTTGCAATACTGTTTGAAGCCCATTTTTTGACAAGGGGTTAGGAAGATGAATTCTACCAAATTTTAATTTTAGGAAGGAAAATCCTATTGGCATTTTTACAATATATTTTTAGGAGGAGGAATCCTAACGTTACTTTGCCAAAGAGGTGTATTTATCTTTGTGGATAAAAGTAGCTCATAGCGAATTCATCTGTAATCTATTCATGTTGAGTTAATAAAATCCTAGTATCTTGCACAATGGATGTTTTCTTAGTTCTGTTAAGGTTTTACCACATAAATATCATGTTTTGTCTCAACATGTTTAGTATTATATCTATTTAAATTATCTCTGTTATTATAAACTTGTAATCCGTTATTAAAATTATTGATTATTTATTGTTGTAAAGTGTCTAATTTCCTAATAAGTGGTATCAAAACAATGTTACTCTTATTTTATAGCAATTGTGTTTTGGGTTTGGTGTTTTTTTCTGTATAATCAAATGGTGAATGTTTTGAATGCAAAGTTTGAGGTGGAGAAATTTAACGACAAGAACAACTTTGAGTTGTGGAAACTCAAAGTACATGATGTGTTGGTGCAATAGGGGATGCACAAAGCCTTATAAGGAAAGGCAAAGAAACTTGTGACAATGAATTTGAGGATGAATGGTAAGAGTCAGATACAAAATCTCTTAGTGTAATATGATTGTGTTTAGTAGATGAGGTTCTTTTCAATATAGTTGGAGAAAAGACTATGATAGGCTTATGGTCCAAATTACAAACTTGTACATGATGAAATCTGTAAAAAATCATATCTAGTTGAAGAGGCAACTATATACATTGTGAATGAAATAAGGTATGAAAATTGTTGATCATTTAAATTTTCAATATTGTGTTATGCCAGTTGACTATTAATGGTGTGAAAGTGGATAATGAAGACAAGACAGTCACCTTGTTATGTACTTTACCAGATTATTTGGATCATATAGTAACTTATATTAGCTTTAGCATTGTCAATGAGCTTGACTATGACTCTGTTGTGGGAGCATTATTTGTTGAGGATATGAGGATAAAATCTAGTCTAGAGACCTCTATGCCTAAAGCTATGATTTCTAGGGGAAGATCTAGAGAAAGAGAGAAAAGCTCCAGAGGCACATCTAGATCTAAGTCATAATCCAGGAAGAGTAAGCCAAAGAGTTGACACTATGGTAAAGTAGGGCTTCTTAAGAAAGATTGTTGGAAGATGAAAGAAAGTGAAAATAAGGAAGAATTCACCAAGGAAGTAAATCAAGTAGAAATAAGTGAAGGTATGATTGATGAAGTTTTTCTGTTTTTAATGTCACCTATTATCATCATGATTGGTTATTAGATTTTGGTGCTACACATCACATGTGTCTGTATAGGAGTTGCTTTTCTTCTTACCAAACTCTTGGGAGAAGTTCTATTCTTATGGGTAATAATGTTTCTTGTAACAATAAAGGGATTGGTAGCATTAAGATAAAAATGTTTGATGGTATAACGAGGACTCTAACATATGTCTAACATGTACTAGAACTTAAACAAAATTTGAATTCTTTGAGTGAATTAGATTCCTGCATGGTTATAAGTTTAGAGGTTAAGGTGGATCTTTAAAGGTGTATAAGGGTGCCTTAGTTGTAATAAAGGCTCTACAAGTTGAGAACCTTTACATATTGCAACGGATTATAGATATCAGTCAAGAAGATGTGGTATCTAAAATAATAGAGGATCTTACTCATTTATGGCTTCTATGTTTGGGACACATGAGTGAGAAAGGGTTGAAGGTATTGAAAAATCATGATTAACTTCTTGGTTTAAAATACCTAGATTTGAATTTATGAAAATACTGTGTTTTTTGGAAAACAATGTAGATGGAAGTTTAAAATAGGAAGTCGTATAAGAAAGGTATTATTGACTATATTCATTATGATCTTTGGGGCCCAACCCCTATAATTTCATATGGAATAATGTTGCATTTTGTTACTTTTATAGATGATTACTCCAGAAAAGTATGGGTCTATTATCTTAAAAGGAAATCTGATGTTTTTAGTGTATTTAAGTAATTTAAAGCTTTGGTTGAGAAGAAAACTAGTAGGTCAATCAAACGTTTAAGAACAAACAATGGATGTGGGTTCACATCCTTGGAGTTTCATAAGTATTAAAGGAAGCTAGGATTGAAAGGCATAAAAACACCATCTATACACCACAACAAAATGGGGTTACTGAATGCATGAATAGGACTTTTCTATAGAGAGCAAGGAGCATGCTCATCAATGCAAATTTGGATAAATCTTTATGAGAAGATACAGTTTTTAAAGCTTGCTATCTGATAAATCATTCCCCATCAGTTGCAATAGATTGTAAGATTCCTGATTATTTATATTTAATTTTTTGTTATTGTAATGTTTATGCTCTTACTAATACGAATCATCATTAAAATTTAGACCTGAGATCCAAGAATTACATCCTTGTTAGGTATGGTTAAAGAGATGGTGTTAAGGGATATAGAGTGTGGGATTCTATTGCCCACAAAATCATCACTAACAGATATGTAGAGTTTGATGAATCTCCTTTCTTAAAATCAAATGTTGAAATGAAAGAAGAACATAAACCTAAACATCAATATATCAAGATTGAAATCGATCCATCTTTCGATTCTAAAAATGAGGAAATTTACCCATGTTTTTATTATGAATATGTTGAAGTTTCTAAACTACATGAGGAAACGCCTCAATAGTTAGTATGGAGGTTAGAACATGAGGAAACACCTCCACAACAAGTATGTAGATCTACACAAGTGAGGCATCCTCCTAGTATGTATAGTCCCAATATTTCATTTTTCTATTTCTAATGATGGTGAACCTAGTTGTTATCAGGAAGCTTTGGAAGATGTAGATAGTGCCAAATTGAAAAGGCCAATGTAGGAGGAAATGGATGCCTTGGATAAGAACAAGCCATGGGACCTAATAGAACTTCCAAAAAGTAGAAAACTTGTTGGATGCAAATGGGTTTACAAATGAAAGATAGGTGTAGATGAAAATTTTGAAAGGTATAGGGCTATATTGGTGGAAAAAGGATTTGAATAGAAAGAAGGTATTGGTTAGTATTAAATATTTTCAATAGTTTTTAAACTTATTTCAATTTGAGTTATCTTAGCATTAGTGGATTTACTTGATTTGGAGTTGGAACAGTGAGATGTTAAAACAACATTCTTACTTGAAGATTTAAAAGAGGATATATATGGAACATCCTGAGGGTTTGGTACAAGATAGTAAAAAAAGATTTGTTTTTAAGTTTAGGAAATCATTGTATGGCCTAAAACAGTCACCCAATAAATGAGACAAGAAATTTGATTCCTTCATGATGAGCCAATTTTTTTTGAAGAGTGAGTCTGACAATTGTCTTACTTCAAGTTTTTGGACAATGGTTTATTCATTATATTTGCATTGTATGTTGATTATATACTTGTAGCAAGCAAACACATGGCAAAAATCAATAGTTTAAAGGCTCATGTAGCTAGGACATTTGATAAGAAGGATCTAGGAGATAAAAAAAAATCTTAGGCATGGATATACATAGAGACATGAAAAATAGTAAGCTTTGGTTATCACAATAAAGGTATTTGGAAAATATACTAACCAAATTTAGTATGGAGTATGTGAAACTAGTTAGCATATCTTTTAATTCCCATTTCAAACTTTATTCAAGTTTATGTCCTAGTAGTGATGAAGAAAAATAGTACTCATGTACCATATGCTAGTGCAATAACAAGTTTAATGTATGTTGTGGTATGTACCAGGCCGAACATTTCACATGCAGTTGGAGTTGTCAGTAGATATATGGAAAATCTAGGTAAAGAATGTTGGGCAGTAGTGAAGTGGGTGTTTTGCTACTTGCGAGGCATAAATGACTATTGCATCACCTAGAATATATATGGTGATTCTATTTATGGATATGTATATTCTGATTTTACAGGAGATCTAGACAAAAGAAGATGAATATCTGGTTATGTTTTTACATTTACAGGTGGATCTATTAGTTGGATGTCAAAGATTCAAAATATTATTGTTGCATCAATAACATAGGCTAATATGTGGCTACCTGTCATGCTTGTCAGGGGGCAATTTAGCTAAAGGGCCTATTAGGTGAGTTTGGAAGAGAACAATATAACATGAAGGTATTATGTGATAGTGAGAGTGAAATTTATTTGGACAAGATTCCACCTTATTGCAATAGGACAGAGCATTGTGGTAAAGTACCATCTTGTAAAACAAGTGATTGATGAAAGAAAAGTAACACATGAAAAGGTTCACACAGAGGAAAATAGTGTGGAAATGTTCACAAACCTAGTATTATTAAGATTCTAAAATGGTGTTTGGCTTCTCTTGGCTTGCAGAAAAGGTGATGAATTGATCAACAAGATATTAAATAGAAATGGTTTTCAAGGTGGAGATTGTTAGATATGTGACAACATAGTTAAATGTTGGATCCCTTTGCGGTGCAATATGAAGTCCACTTCTTGATAGGGGGATGTGGGTTGGGTAACGCCCTTCCACTAGTGTTGAATCAGGAGGAGGGGGGTCTAGGGCAGTGCCCTTGAAGTAAAAAATCAAGGATTCAAACCCCTATTTCTAGAAAGCCGAATTCCACTAAATTATCTTTTTAGAAAGGAAAATCCTAATGGCATTTTTCTACTCTATTTTTAGGAGTAGGAATCCTACCAATACTTTGCCAATTAAGTTTATTTATCTTTGTTGAGAACTAAAATAACTCATAATGAATTCACATCTAATCTATTCATCTTGAATTTATTTTCTTAATTCTACTAAAATTTTACCATGTAAATATGATATTTTGTGTCATATATATTTATTATTCTATCTATTTGAATTATATATCTATTATTGTAAACTTATATTTCTTTATTGAAATTATTAATTATTTGTTTCTACAAAATATCAAATTTCCTAATAGGACTTCCGTACAATTTGTTGTTTACCACTTTTATCCATGTCTCTGGTCTTTTGTTTTTCTTGGGTATCACAATTTCCTTTCATCACTATTAAAGTGTAACAATAAATTTAACACAAATCATAGTTTAATTTTAAGTTTATTAAACATTGCCAATTTTCATGATCAATATGAACTATATCATTGTAAACTTATAAATTTTGAGGAATTAA